>OZ024920.1:3530108-3841303 GCA_964017225.1 Netelia inedita | reverse complement strand
ACTCGCGGCATGGTGGGCGAACTCGTGCCTCTACGTTTTTCGCCGCTGTCTCTCTCTCTCTCCGTTTCTAACTCTTTCTCTTGATATCAACGGTGGTCTCTCGTGCCGGAGAGTAGCGATCGAAAATCGAACATTATTAACCATTTACTAACAATAGGACTCGCCAATTCAGGCCAAAAGATT
Organism: Netelia inedita; assembly: GCA_964017225.1. NCBI lineage: Eukaryota > Metazoa > Arthropoda > Insecta > Hymenoptera > Ichneumonidae > Netelia > Netelia inedita. The sequence goes on along the minus strand of OZ024920.1, from coordinate 3,841,120 downwards.
TTCGATTAAATAAACGATCAACAACGATGCTATTTTCCTCAAAAGAAAATTGTTTAATCAGACATTAATCAAATTTAAAAAACGATTTAATGCGTTTAAAAATAATACGAGACCAAAGAACTCAAACTGTAAAAACCTTTCTAAATTTTCCACGCGTAAGTACGATTGACTAATTAAATCAATTTACCGATTAATTAATTCGTCAAATAAATAAAATCGTATAATTGACAGTCAATCGGTATATAAATATTGAATCAGCGAGAAAATAAACAAAGCAAATAAAAGGAATCATAAAAAAATGGTGGTACGAGTTGGCAAGATTAAGAGAGGAATCACGGGTCGAGTGAGGGGAGGAGAAGGAGAAACGGGGGGCGGGGGGGGAGGAGAGAGGACCTTAATGATATTGTAGTGGACTCGACCGCGCGCAGGCTGCCTCTAATTGCGCCACTAAAGCGGCCATGTTATATAGCCGAGACGGGGGTGGAAGGAGTCCGGGAGGAGTAGGAGGAGGAGGGGGAAGGAGAGGATGGACCACGCGCGCGCGAGACACATGGGGGTCGAATGATCTGACTATAGGTATACAAAAAGGGAATCGTGCGAGAAAGATCGAGGCAGAGGGTATGGCTCGGTCGTTGCGGCTGGAAGGACGAAAGAAGAGAGAATGGTTCGATAGAAACGAATCGAGCGAGAGGGAGAGAGAGAGAGAGAGAGAGAGAGAAACAATCATCGTTTAACTGCCTCGATTCCTCTCGCTCGTTAAGAAAACGAGCGAAAGACAGAGCGACTGAGAGAAAGAGAGAGAGAGAGAAACAGCTACCGAATCGAAGCACATGGATAAGAAAAGGACACTGTGCGGTTGAGGAGACAAGAAAGAGAGACAAAGAGAGAGAGGCTGGATATAGAATGGAGAGAAATGAGAAGAGTGAGCGACTGAGAGAGTGAGACTGAAAGAGAGAGAGAGAGAGAGAGAGAAAGAAAGAAATGGCTGAGAAACGACAGGGTTAGCGCATCACGTATAGAGAGACTGCCTCGTGGCAAAAACCTGGAAATGCAGCAGCATGGCGGTCGCGAATCGGTAGCAATTATTGTCGAAAGGGAGGAGACACGCGAGCGCGGTCTCGCGAATGTGAATCGCGTCACCCTGGATGTCTATATGATTCTCCGTATACATCTATACGTCGCTATGATACTCGTCTACATCGGTCGAATAAAACGATAAAAAAATATAAAAAATAAAAGTTTTATTCAAATGTATTTGATTCCAAGTGCGAAAGAATTTCCTTCTACCCCTCGACTAATTATCATAAATTTACCAATCGACCGAATCGACCAAAAGCAATTTTTCCATACCAACGAAAAATGTTTTATCGCTTGATAAAATACAAGAAGAAAAATGGAATATAAAAGAAATGGTTTTCTCAACGACCCAATCGTCGCGTGATCGAACCAAAAAAAACATCTTCAAGTCGGAAAATGTATAAATTCGTTTCTCGTTATTGCAGCACGATGCTAGGATGGAAAGAAATGCACGTGGTAGGGCGAAAGAGAGAGAGAGAGAGTGAGCAGAAGAAATAGGGGGCGGAGGGAGGAAATACTTATCGCAAAGTGCCTACAAGAGTCGTTCGGTACTTATTGTCGAGTGGCGCTTTCATTTTTTTGTCGGACATTTCCGTCGTTGTATTCGTCGTTGACATCGTCGTCGTCGACGTCGTCGTCGGTCGCCATGGGACGTGAGAGCATAACCATCGCTGCTCTCGACCCCGCTATAGCCTCGCGACAACCCCCGTTTCGTTCTCTCGACCACCGTCAGAGGGCCTCGTTATATCGGCTAGTGTCGAAATATCTGTGTGTGTGTGTGTGTGTGTGTGTGAGAGAGAGAGAGGTTTGACGCGGACTTCGCGAGGTCCCCACCCTTTCGCGGAAGGGCGGGGGAGAAGAGGTTTGCGGGGGGTGAGTTTAACGTGTGGGAGGGTAGTCGAACGGAGGGTTGCTCCACTTGGCGCACGCGTAACCGCTGCCAGTCAATATTAACCGCGGCCTGGCATGACGCTCGTCGTCGTACTACTCGCCGGGAGCGCGCACCCTCTCGCTAAACTGTAGCCAGAGAAACGAGCGGACTACGGAACGACCCTCCTCCCTCTCCACCCTTGATCTTATATACATGTATATACTTCGAATGAAATTCGCAGCCAAACGAAAAAGTAATCCACTAAAGAAGGAAGAAAAATATCTTCGATTCAAATTCGATGCTCATCGAAAGGTCATCGTAATTGACGATTAATCGATCGATACTTCCAACGATGATATATTAATTAACTATTTTTAAAAATCTTCACATTTTATAATTATTCGAAAAATATTATTTGTGGATAAAAGAAAAAAAAACGTGTCGAGTAAAAAAATCCTGCTTGGTGACGAAAAATAAAAATTGTAAAAGAAAAAACAAGGGGTGGGTTTTCCAGCAAGCTCGAGAGTACAGACATTGGCTCGTGCCCTGGCACACATAGCTGCGCATAATGGGCCGCAGTTAGGTATCATAGTGGTCGTGTCCTGTAACGAGCGAGAAAGTCTACGAGAGTGAGAGAGAAAGAGACACAACTGTCCTGCGACAACTTCTCATTGTCGTCATATTCAAAACCGTCGACGCTCCTGACGCGGCTCATTGTTTAATTAAACTACGAATGGTCGGGCGCGCGACCGCCCATCTCTCGTCATTGCTACACTCGAAGAGCGAGGGCGCTATTCATCAACCGCAATGGGAGACGCACAGAAAACTATATGAACGATAACTACATATATATATATATATATATATGCATATATATATATGTGTGTGTATATATAAATATATATGCATATATACATATATACATATATATGTGTATTTGTATGTAAAAGCCCGCGACTACAATTGTTATTGTCAGCAATTTGAGAGCAAAGAAGCCAACCAACTATACAACTCCACGATGCAAGAAAGATCGAAGCATCGTCCCTTAGCCACCAACCTAGCCATTGGCAGCACCTGTCTAGCGAATACCCTCCACAAAAACGAAGATACAAGCATGCCAATCATTGCATCCTGGGTCTCGCTCAAGTGGCCAACAAACCAATCCTTGATTTTTCCTATGGACATTATACGTACGTAGACGCGAGACCCGAGAGAACAATTCGTAAACCTACATAGTTACATATTCATATTATATACATATATATGTTTCTGTGTGGGTGTATGCGCGTACGTGAACTAGACGGAAATTCTCAAACTAACACGATGGCACACGTACGTACACGCGATTTCGCGGACATGACATGTCTGATAGGACTGTCGGCAATAACGCGCCACAGTTAATTACGAACGCGAATTAATGCACGCGAGAGCAGAAATGTCGCGAGACAGAGTGATGGAGGGAGGTGGAGCAGAGACGGCAAATAAGTATGGAAACGCGAGAAATGGCGAGCCATCAATACTTATATATATATATGTATACAGGGTGTTGGAGAAAATGTTTTGTATTCAAGTTAGCATGTAATACTTATTACTGTGATTACTATGAAACTTTAATTATTTATTATTCTTATTATTATCATTATTGTTATTATTATTATCCCATGTAAAAAAATTAAATAAATAAACAACATTGAAATGAAATAAATAACGTTAAACGGCCTACAGATTATTGAATAAATAAATCAATAAATAAATTGTCAAATTTTTCATCATTGTTCGCTGACGACACGAATAAACGAGAAAAGCCATAAGCCCCGACACCGTTGGATTCTAAGATGCAGATAGACGCAGCGTCCTAATTCCCTCGATCGTCAAACTCCACGCCACGATCGTACGTGCACGTATGTATAGGTATACACGATTCTCGTCGAGGTCCTCTCACTCCTCGTGCTATTCGGGCAACCCATAAAACCCAGGAAATTACCGGGTAGAACGCTTCGGCACTCTCGATATCGAGAAGCAGCAACCACCCTTATCGAACCTCTTTGAGCAAACTCCACCTTCCCTCCCACCAACCGTCCCACTCTTACAACCTCTCTCTCTCTCTCTCTCTCTCTCTCTCTCTCTCTCTCTCTCTCTCTCTCTCTCTCTCTCTCTCTCTCTCTCTCTCTCTAATTCGCTTTGGCTTCCCACGAGCGAGCGTGCAGCCTTCACCCTTAACCGAGGCTGGTCTCCCACTTCGACCCATTCAGACGTCGATACATCGACGATTTCTTTAAAAAAACGAGGAAACACGACAAAAAAATACAAATTACCACGAAAATCGTTGACTCTCGTACTTTTATTTTTGTCTTTCGTCAATTCTGAAACTTTGTCCTCGTCGTTGAAACGATCAATTTTAACTACGTGCGATATTTTTTCAAATATCCAATGAATTACGAATTTCTACGAGCGATAATAAATCATCTCCCCCCCCCCGCTCATTCCTTTACTTCGATTCGATCAACCCTCGAGCGCCATCTTTACCAAACTTTCATTCGTGACGCCAAAGAGACATACCGAGTTCGTTCGGAAGTACGCACGGTGAATAGTCAGCAATGGCCAAAGAGTCACGAAACGCGCCCCAGAGAGAGAGAGAGATAGAGAGAGGACGAACCTTCTTCCCTCTAACGTCGCGTCTCGCGAACGAGAGTATAGTTGGATGCGCGAAGGCGAAGCGCGTCTTCCTTCTGATCCATGGTAGCGAAAGGTAACGCCACGTCGAGGCTCTCAGCGTTCCAACGCTTGGGAATGGGTAAAAGTAAAGTTTGAGGGATGAGAGAGGGTTGTGCGGGCTGGGGGGAGCTGGGGTTGAGAGAGGCAAAAGGGAAGCAAATGGTGGGGGTGTGAGAGAGGCTGCTGGATCCTGAGCACGTCTGCGGATGATAGGAGTAGCGAGCGGCAACAATACCCAGGAAATTACATAACTGTTGGAAATATCAACCAATACCAGTGACTACCACGTACATCGCGTGCCAACAGACTTCATGGTACTGGGGGATGATATTTGTATATATATATATATATGTATATATGTGTGTGTGTTTGTATGTGTTAAAGTAGAGGTAGTCGCAAGGAGACGACGACGAAGCGTCAACACTCGCAGCATCCCAGTACACACGTAGACGAATACACATATATATATGTGTGTGTGTACTTGTGTATAGAAATAGAAGCAACCCCTCGGTCGCATTATTATAACTGGTGGGTAGGTGGCGTATTATACGCAACCGTCGGCCGGGAGAAGTCAGGCGGGCGAACGAGAGATAGGCGCACCGAGAGTGCGCCCACCACCGTGCTGGAGAATGAAACGAGAAATTGAGTTGTGGAGAACAGGGTGGCGCGCGCGAAGAGGGAAGGATGAGAAGACCGAGAGGGAGCAGAATGTCGACGAGGAGAGAAAAGTGGCGATGGGTATGAACCAACACCAAATTCGAACAATTTTCTTCCTCGCGCATTTCTTTTTTTATAATAAATATACAAAAAACAAAAACTTGAGAATCGTCGAGTGTGAATAATTTTTTAAATATTTTTTACGATTAATCAAATATCCGGTTAATCGTAAACCCGGACGACACGCACATTTCGTCTCAATGACGAAAGAACGATAAATAAATGAAACAGCTCGGCTCCTGAAAAAAAACCATCCCAATGAAAATATTTGAAAAAAATATATTTTTTATTTTTTATATATTTTTCTTCTTAATTTTCCAAATTATTGTTTGTTTCAATTGTTCGTTATACCCATCGCTAGCCGAGTCTCCGGGGGTATGTGAGGACACAACGAGAACGGGGAAAGATATCGCTGCTCTAGTTCCCGGTATAGTAAAACATGAACTATATATATATATATATACGTGTATATGTGTATGAATGTGTGTGGACTCTCGGGCTCGAGGCATCACGTCGACTGCCAAGTAATTCACAAAAATTAATTACTAACTTGTTCGCGCGGAGGGCGCGGGTGTATGTGCGCGACAGTGGGCGGACTGAGCGCGAGGGAGAAGTGGCGAGAGGAGGAAGAGGAAGAGGTGGGGTGGGGGGGGGGGGGGCGAACGAGCGACGAATGATCGAGAGAAAGGAAGCGAGAGAGTGAGAGAGGCAGATATTGAGAATTTCTCGCCTCGACATAGAAAGTCCGATGACAAAAGCCCGCACGAGAGCACACAGCTACCCCCCACCCCCCACCCCTTTCTCCTCTTCGTCCACATCCCCCACGGTCGTCGTTTCAGAAATGGCCGAACAATGAAAGCTGTACTGGCGTACCCTGATTAAATGTGAAATAATGGACACTCGCGAATGCAAACTACCAGTGTAACGGGAGAAAGACCGCGCGGTTGGACCAGTTTCGTCGATGGATCTCGTCTCTCGTTCGCTCGGAACACAAAAAAGAACAAAAATGAGCAAATATAGGGAAGGGTGGGATTGATTTTGTTCTTTTTCTCTTTTTTCTTTCTATTTTTTTGAAGATTTTGAGAAAAATTTGTACCGCGGCCGAAAACTTGTTAAAATTTAATTCGTTCGGATAAAATACGGTTTAACGAATCTTCTTGAAATTGATCGAGAGTGAGTTATTAGATTTTTCTAAACGATAGACACGGATTATAAAAAGATTCGAGAATTAATCGAACGAATAAACAAAACAAAAAACAATTATTCAAAGAAAAAAAGAAATGTTTACGATTTGCATTTTTTCCTCGACCATCGTATATTCCCGACCATTTTATTTTATTTATGTATTACATCGGCGAAAGTGATACGAGGGCGGGCGGGTGTGAGAAATAAAACGATTACACAAATGACCGTTTAATGCGAGAGTAGTGGGGACCAAATTGAATCTCGGCCGAGGCAACTATCCGTGGACCCCGAGAGATTTCTGGTCCCTAGGTGGGAAAATTATTGTCCTACGTTTGGTTAGAAACGACCTCGTCAAATACGTCGTTACTTTTACGACGCGAAATCCTCCCTTCGTGCACGACACACCCTAAATGCGACGGCGAGCCTCGAGGCCAAGAGGCCGAGATATATTTATGTACGATGGGCGATGAGAGAGAGATAGAAAGAGAGAGAGAGAAATCGCGTCAAAACGCCTCGATGATCGACCCCATACGTTCCCTCTTGTTTGTCCATTACCGTTCGGCGTGCCGTGGTTTACCAAGGGTGTCGCGCGTCTATATATCCCGTATCTCTAGCCAAGGACTTTTATGGGCCCCGTTTCTCAAACCCCCACTCGGAGGGTTAAACAATCCCCTCGAGAATATTCACGAGCGTTGATTAAGTGCGCGGTGTAATATTCGATTAATTTTATTCGAATCGATTTGCCTTCGTCGTAACAAAAATAACAAAATTTTCTTTTGTCGTTACAATAATTTTTGTTTACTTAATCTTGACATATTGCAAATTAATAAAAGATATTCCGATTAATTAGCCGAATTCTAAGTCCAGTTATCAATTAATTTCATTCCAACCCTTAAAACTAATCGAATTTCTTTAACGAAGAACGAAAAATTTAAAAAAAACTCCCCTGGAAGAAACAAAGATAAAAGTAAAATAGAAAAAAAATGGGAAAATGCTAAAAATCATCGACACGTACCACGTTCCAATTTTTCCACTCGGAGCAAACATAGTCAGAGGGGTGTGAGTATCGCGTGAAAATAATGCGAGAACGATGTGGAAGGAGCATATGCAGTCAGTGTATTCAGCAAAAGAGGCAATTCCGTACAACAGGGATGGCCTTATTGGAAAAGGGTAGATAAGGCGTCTCGAAAAGGCTGTTGAGGGGTGGGTGAGTTACAAGGGGTAGAAGGGGGTTGGTTGCATCAGGAAAGAGGCTCGAGAGTGTGTTAACACGTGTGTGTGTAACATGCGTTGGCGAACGATGGCGAAATGTTAGCGTCGCCCCGTCGAACGGAAATTAAATATGCTTCAGTCGATAAGTCAGAAGCCCTCGTCGCCAGTGTGCGGAGTTACGAACGTAGCGTGGAAAAGGGGATGAAACGCGGGGGTGGACGACCGGGGCAAGAGAGAGAGAGAGGGTGAACTGCCGGCAGAGGGGTATCAACACGCTGGGAGATGAGCTATTGTGCTATTTTCACGAGGGAATGGAAAATCTGCGGGACCTCGCGAGCTCTCTCTCTCTCCTCGTCATTCCGTTGGAATATTTTTATTTTTTTCCATCGCGCGTAGCGACGATTCTCTGTATTTTTTTGTTTGTTTGTTTTTTTAGTTCACTTTTTTTTTATTCTACGAACGTTCCATCAACGAAACGGACGGACGCGTTGACGGATAAATTTCGCTTTGATAAACTGTCGGGCTGGAGGGGGTAGAAAAGAGCGCGTTGCAGCGAATGTATTTTATGTATTTCTAGGGAAAACGAGAGATGTATATGGGGGTTTGAATGGATATGCACGAGGGTAAAGGAGAAGAGAGATAGGGGTGGGAGGAATGAAAGAATTATTCAGGTTTTCAGGATTTCACTATTCTTTCAGCAGTGTGTGTACTTGTGTGGCTGTGTGTCTGTGTGTGGGTGTGTGTAACGATATACATTCGTCAGGTGCGATCGTCGATATTTCATATGGACTTTCTGCCGGGACCTCGCCAGCGTGACACTGTTTACGATTATACGATCCTATTTCCTCGACAAAATATTTACGACGCGATCGGGGGAAAGAAACAAACAAAAACAACAACAAAAAAAGATTCGCACAAATTGAACGAATTTTTGGCGAAGGGAAAAGAATTTTTTTTAGTTATAAAATAGCACGTATTTTCGATTTATTAATATTTTTTTGTGAATATTGTTGGACGAATTCAGTGAGAAAGAAAAAATGAAATTAATGTTACGAATTTATGTTATTGACTGTAATTATTTTTGTATAATTAGAACGAGCACCGATGGAGTCGGATTAAAAATTAAAAACTGGAATATTAAATTTACCGATAGATAATTAAAAAAACAATAAATTAATTTTATACATTCAAAATGAATTCAATTTGTCTCCTTCGACACAATCCTAAAGAAATCAGTTTTAATAAAAACCTTGAATTCACGAATTTACGAAAATTAAATAAATCCACATTTTTCAGTGTGTAAATTTCTCTTTTGTAGAAGAGTTGTTGACGAATTTCAAGCCTGTCGTCGAGTACAAGAATGGTTTATCGTTCTCGATTAGTCACACTCTCATTCTCCTCCCCCCCCAACCCCTCTCTCGACTCCTCGAATTTATTTACACACTCTCGCCTATGGGTGAGTCCAACGTTGAAAACTTTTTTCTCCCCGTTGCCCTTGTGTATAAAAATCCTCAAACGATGAAAACCGAGACGAGTCGAGCGGGATCTCAAAAGAAAAGAAAAAGAAGAAAAAAAGAAGGAGCCAGGGGCAATGGAAACTCTGACACAGACACAAAGTGGAACGAATGTCACAATAAGCAAACTTGCGAGAGGCTCCCTTAGGTCGAGTTCATTGGTGCTCGATCGTACGGTGCGAGGTAAAAACCCGAGGCAAAAGCTAAAAGCACGTTTTCGTTGTATACCTACTTCAGCGATACAATGGACAAGACACTCGAGGTCAACAAGTCGAGGGAAAACTCTTTCGCTCGTCATGCTCGGATCATCCACAACCACGTTCTCCAACACTCGACTTCGTTACTACTGAAATTTACTTTTTTTTCATCATTCATCGTACGCAAAAAAAATCTATATACACGAGTGGACGTCCAACTTTTCGAGAATTTTCACTCTTCGACTCGAGAATTTTCATTCACAACTTTAATCTTCGGGCGAAATTTTCCACTCGCTGTTCTCAAGAGAGTCAAAATCATCAGTCATAATTTCATTGAAAAAATCTTCGTTTTTGAGATACGAGACGGTAGGTTAAAGTTTGAAAAGTGAATTATCACGGTCGCTTTGTCGAACGTGAACTGTGTCATTGTGTGCAAACAAAAAAATAAACTCACTTCTGTTATTTACTTCGTTGAACGGTTTGAATATTAATACCTCGGGGAATAAGGGCCAATGTGCTCGTTGGTTCATTCACGAAAAGTGCGACTGGAGTTTGAAAATACGGATTTGTAAAATGTAACAAATATTTTTCGACGCTCACCAGTGTAGATTAGTTCTCAGGCAAATTGGACCCTTTTCCATGTTTCCACGTTGGTGCGGACGAAAATATGCGAGATATCTTCAGCGACACTCCTTTGCCACAAACTCAATATTTTCTTGACATCGATGAGATCCTCACCGGAGAGTCTTCAAAAAAATAATAATAATTCATATTAATCTATGATTCAACGTCTTCATATTCCCGTACGAAATAACTCTCATCCTCTATGTATGAAAAAAAAATCTCGCCTTTTAGCGTCCTCGCTCTATTCCCTACAGCACTTTTCTCACAACTTTTTTTCATGAATTATACACCTGAAAAAAAGAACGTATCTAAATCAAATACGACAAGTCGTGTACCAAAACGTTGATAGATTCGTTCCCGAGATGAGAAAAAGCGAGGATCTTTTGTCCTCCTCGTGTAGCATTGTTATTATTATCGTCATCGCCCTGGTATTAGGAGACCTGTGAAGATTCCGCCTTCGCCGCCCTCGGACACTCGTGTAGCTACCGCGATTTTATATACGCACTTCGCGGCACGAACTGGAAGGGAGACGTCGTAAAAATAGAAAAGGAAAGAAAAAATGCACGGACGAGTGAGTTCGGTGCGGCGAGAGTCGTGCTCGCCTCTGATGTCTCTACGGGGGTGTGAAAAATCTCGATGTCCCGCGGGTTCATCCGTTTGTAAATTTGACATAATGCGACCTACAAGATTATTTCACGATTTATCACCGTACTGGCGTTTACTGGTGAATGCCATCGTGGTCTATTATTAGACTACTGTCCTATATATATTTTATATATGTATATATATTATATATGTATAGGACAGTGGACGAAGGGTGTCTATATAGCAAGTCCATGAAGAAAAGATTATACACATATATTTCCGTATAGATGAGATAGTAGACGAAGGGTAACTATATAGTAGACCGAATGAAAGAAAAATGGTGGCCTCGAGCCTGACGAACAATCGAGGCTACTGGCTCGATGACAAATGATCCGTGAGGTCGCTCGACCGAGCGACTCAGAGATTTTACCTTTTTTTCATATAAATTCATATCTATCGATATACATTTATTTATTATATTTATCTTCATCCCCCACGAGTCTAACTATTCGACTTTTATACGTTCTGTAACAAAAAGTTCTTTTTTTTAAAGGTTTATTCATATTTTTATAAAAATAATATTTATAGTACAACAATACGATAAATCAGGGAAAATCTTGTCGCGTTAAAGAAGTAAGAGCAAGGTCACGATAAAACTAACCGCGTGTCTATTTTAATCGTCTTATTTACTCGTATCGCCGACAAACATTTTCGACTTTTTTACAGTCGGCCAATAAACAGGAAATTATTTCGTCGTCACGTACCGTCTGGCAAATTGTGGTTCGATCGATCGTCGATCGGACACAAAGACTATCCAATGGGCGAATAATAGAATTAAATAGATAAGAGAAAAGCACGGCTCGCACCAATGCTCTGTTAACGAATCGCTCGGAATAGTCGTTTAATTACCATGTTTGCATTTCAATCGCGAATTATAATTCAACGATCGTTCTAGACGGTAGGTCAATGCCAGCGGGTTGACGAGATCATATTTCGTTCGTCAAAGGGCAAGACAACAGGTGACGCTAAATTCATTCACCATCGTGTCATTAGCCGCGTCACGCTGTACAAAAAAAAAACAATCACTCACACATCACTCATAAATTAGCCAACTTTGCCCGCCAAAAAAAAAGAAAAATCTACATAATAATCGTTCGATTTTATTTTTTTTGTACGCAGATTTTCGTCACAATTTTCTCGTTCAACGAGACCGGTAGCCATATACGTGTACCTCGTTCGGTTCGCGCGATCGAGTCCAAAGGGGTTGGTATAGAAATCGCGGTTTAGCCGAGTGTGTTGGCGCAACACTTTACCGGTGGTCAGCGCGACAACCCTATATCACATGTGTGTCTGTGTGCGTGTGTGTGTCACATTTACGGTTCTCATACTTTTTTTTGCATCCAATGGAGGAGTAGAGACGCTATCTCGGGAAGCTCCGAGAAATCCGAGGGGTCGAAGGAGATGGAGAGAAAGAGAAGCGAGCTCGTCGAACGGGAGAAGGGGGGGGGGGGGGGGGGGGGAGCCGCGCGTGTGAGCTCGGTGCATACACACACGAGCCAGGTGCAAAGTGGTATCTCTCTATATATATATATATATATATATATATATATATATATATATATATATATATTGTTTTCCTTCCTTCTATTCTTTCTCATCTCTTTCTAAGTCTCTCGGTCTTTTCTTCGACTTCTTCCTCCCTCGTTCGTCCCCTTTAACTTCTGCGCATCCTTCTGACCCCGCGGATTTTTTTGTTTTGTTTATTCCTTTTTGTCTTTCTCTCTCTCTCTCTCTCTCTCTCACTCTTCTGTCAAAGTCTCAATTTTATTTTTATTCTTTTGCGCTACTGTGCGCTGCTACCGCAGAGGTCTATACACTTCTCTTGCCCTTTCTCTCTTCTTTCTCTCTTTCTCTCTCTCTCTCTTTCGTTTCTAGAATCGAGACTGAGAGAGAGAGAGAGAGGGAACTGAGCTCTAAGAGTGGACAGAGAGTTCTCGTATCGAATACAAGTTTCTCGGAACACAATCGCATATAATACATATGCAGTAGGCAAGGAGGAAGAGGAGGGAGTCACAGGAGAGCGAAGAGTCTCGTCGTCGTCGCGGTTTCTGGCATCTTTCTCCCTCGAGAGAATTCTCTTTCTCTTTCTCTCGTTCTCGCTGGAAGTTCCTCTAGTGAACGAGTGTCCGCACGACCACAGAATGGACATTGGAGGTGGACATCGTGGATTGTGCAACATGGCCGCCACGAGCGAACCGTGCCACGCTCGATAATTGAAGGACCCTCTCGCTCTTTCACTCGAATTCGTTCTATTTTCGTCCTCGTCTTACCTTCCAATCCTTTTCTCGGCAATAAACTTTTCCTCCTAACAGTCTAGCCTCTTGACAAAAACTAAAAATGTCAATTTTCACTTTTTTCTTCTTCTCGTTTTTTCATAAGAAAATTGTAACAGATCGTAATAAAAAATAAAATATTAGATTCATTTTTAAAAATTTCTCCTAAAAATTCATAATTACTCAAGACAATTAAATATCCCCTCGGTCGATCTGCCAAAGTAAAAATCGACTTCCTAGATTTAAGGGTTGACAAGAGGTTTATTGGAAATACCAATTTTTCGCTCAGTTTGATTTTTGCCCAAATGCTCTCGACTCCGGTGCAACATCCACCGAAAAGAATCACAATTGTACACACAGTTTCGTTATCATTTCTACGAGCTTATTCACCGATTGGAAGCCCGATAGGCCCGAACACGTGGACCTCGAAATCGGCTTCTTTGTTTCCTATATACATATATATATATATATATATATATATATACACCTACATAGACAAAGACACATATATCTATATAAATATGTATACACGTCGAAACGCGTGCGAGCTGACGAGACACGTTTATCCGCCGGCTTATCAGTCCGATACGATAATATAGAACCAGGGAGGAAAATCGTCCCCTGCACGATATAATGGCCTGTTAAAAGAGCAACCGCTATAACGCGTATGGCTCCCCCGCGTATCCACGACCCTCGAGGACTCGTGCAAAAAGGCCCCTCTGCAAGCGACCCGCACAATCTCATAAAACTATCGTCCATGTTTCATCACACGAGATCTACCCCCCCCCCCACCCCCTTTCACACAACAATCAACCCACCGTATCGTCGAGTTACAATCCTCGTCCATAAATAAATAAAATTCATACATAAATTTTAATTAAATTTTACGATCTGCGAAATTAAATAAAAAATAACTGATACATCTTGAATTAAAAATAATCGTTATCTTTTTATCACTACAGTATAAATATATCGACCTACTCTCTAATAAACCTGAAATACATACATTATAGGGCGGATATTATTTTATACGTGTATTGGTCGAAGCTCGCAGGGCTTTAACCGAGGGTTGGATCGAGGCACTGATTCGTGTTATTCTTGTTTGCCCGGAGAGAGAGAGAGAGAGAGAGAGAGAGAAAGTGAGAAAGATAGATTTCGGGGTTCCGGACTTCTATTCCCCTCTGTACAATGCTATACGTGTATAAACGTACACCCTAATGCCTTATATACTCCCGATGACGCGCGAGGGGTAAGAGAAATAATTAAAGCCATTTATCGAGAGAAACATATATATATATATATTACAAAGAGCTTTTGCCAAATCCTCAAAGATCCTCGTTAGATAAAACCTTTTCTTTCTCGTTCAACACTAATAGAATTCGATCACAGGGACACTCGACAATTTACGTATAATACTTTATTATCGGATTAATTATATTTCTCCCTCGATTCAAACTTCAAAGCGTTTTAGCATTAATCTAAAAATCAATATCGTCATTTATATTTATACTTAAAAAAATACTTGAAATTATTCCTAATTTAGTATTTTAACGTCGAATTTCTCTCACTCACTGTCTCTCCCTTATTTTGTAGTTTTCTCGACTCGGTATATGTCTCGAGCCCGCGATAATTCAACCCTCGACAATTCCTTCGAATATTTTCCTCAATGAGCTTTTTCCTCGCGATGCTGTAGAACGAGACCAGGAATAACGTAACTATGTTAGGTGTCGGTATATAACGTTCCGAGTGTTTATATTCACGTATAAATATATAATATATCTACGAGCATATCGAGAATGTTATACGCCCGACGTGAGAAGAAACTGTCCGGAGATATACGCGGAGTGAAAGACTCTTTGCCGGTTCTAGAAGACCGCTCTACAAATACAAATTTAACTGCTGTGTGCACTTTACGGCCGCAGACATAGTGGTCCCTTGGCGCATCTGTCGCGCGTTTCATTTTCTATTTTATTTATTGCCGCCTCGCGACCCGTTGCTTTCTCTATCCCTCTCTTTCTCTTGGTCTCTTGGACTTGTCTTCTTTTTTTTAGTCTTTCTCTCTCACTCTCTCTTGGGCTATATCTCGATTTCTCGTGGCCCACGTACTTTGCGCTTCTACTGTCTTTTCAAAGTCACTGGGAGAGCTAATATAGTCGCGCGAGGGTACTCGACGCTGGATGTTCGACGAGACTCGGTCGATCTTCCGGTGCGTGGAAAATCTCGTTTTCGAACGAGCTTGTCCCTCGATTTAAGGCTTCGAGGGTCTTTCGAGGCTAATTAATTGTATTTTTCTATTTATTTTGTTTTCCTTAAATCAAGGGAAGTAAATCGATAATTTTCAGACATCGCGAAATTTGTTATCTGAAATGAAAACGATCCATGAGAAATTCTAGAAATTATTAAATTTTTTCGAGTAATATTTCAACCCTCTAAAAATGCTTAAAAAAATTAGTAACTTAATCTAATATTCATTCAAAATAATTAAATACGATTGAAAAATTTCAAAATTTGAACATCGAAGCTCCATCCCTCTCTCTCTCTCTCTCTCTCTCTCTCTCTCTTCTATAAAATCGACAAGCGGCCGATAAACGAGAACCTCGACAAAGTGATAACCGCGAGTCAATAACGCGTGAAAGCTCCGGCCACGCACGAAATATATTCGCGACGAGGAAGAAAGCGACGCACACGTGAGAGCGTCGGAACGAGGTTAAAGCCGCATGGGTCTTGCGGTGTTAATGGGACCACCCGCGGAGTGAACGGGGTACCTAATGCTTCGCGCTACGATTAAACGCAGACAGGATATTAAAACGCTCGCTCGCGCGCGCTTCTACCCCTCCTCGCTCCCTCTCTCGCTCTCTCTCTCTCTCTCTCTCTCTCTCTCTCTCTCTGCTTCACGATACACGCAGCACACGCTTCTCCCCGTTGTATAACATATTTTGACAATACATCGCGATGCCCGAGTCATAAAGCCCAACGCCGTTAAACCTCTTACGAAAAGCTTATCCGAACGTCTCCCTCCTCCTCCTCCACCCTACAGAAAACGTGAATTTTCGTCCTTTCGTCGCATCTCGGCCGTATATCTCGCCGCAAGGTTTTGGTGTTCATCCTTTGCCTAAGGCTTGAATCGGGCGGTTCTTACCTGGAGAGAAAACCGCGTGTCGTTATCGAAGGCTCTTCGACCTCGAGGGTACCGAGCTAGATACAAAATTTAATCGCTCGTGAAATAAAGTAAAGAATGGAAAATAATTTGTTTTTTTTAAATATTAACTTTAAAATCTAGAATTTTTTTATTATTTTATAAACGATTCGATAATCGTTGTATAAAAATAAGACAATTATCATTTTTTATAGAATATTCAAGGATAATTTTGTATTTTGGTAAAATATTTCTTTATTTTGCACTTTTTTTTATCGAACGTGTTAACGAATAATTTTCGACTGATATTTGACGAATAATTTACGATTTTGTTTGTTTTTTACAGAAATAAATTTTTAACGAGTTTTCGTTCGAATCGCTCGCGGACTTCGTGTACCGCACGGTAATCAAGCTCGGAAACGACGAAACTTCTTCGCGCTTCTCGAATCGTCCACTCTCTCTCTCTCTCTCTCTTCGCTATTATACCGCATGTTTTGTCACGGGCTTTTTGCCGTTTCGCGAAGTCGTCTCTCGCGGCCTAACTGAAATTCGAGACGGCAGATCCAATGGTGGCAAAGGCGAGTCATCACGTACGAGAGTCGTCGCGCGTCTCGAGAACCCCCGACGGGCATTAACACGCCGCTAACATGAACTACCAGCCCATTACAAGCTGCACCGCCGCGTTATATATTTTTATATATAAGCGACATGCTTTAAAAAAAAGAGACAAAAAAAAGAAAAACTAAAAATTAAAAAAAAAAACTGTAGGAAATATCGAAATCCAAAGGGTGGGAGGATTTCGTACGAATCATTGGACCGTGACCGATATCGTCCGAAATAAATCATCTCCAGAGCGAGCGATCTAACGATTTTAATAATTTTCAATTTTACATAAACTCGCCTATCGCGTTATTTAACGATTTAATTAAACGTCTTGTCTCGACCGAAACGAGAAATTTTCCAGCGAGGAAATTAGCCGCTAATTGAATCTTGTAATTTATGGCGAAGGACGTGTGTGTCGCGGGAGATTTTAATCTTGGCTTGTTTTTTCTTCTTCTTCGACACTCGCTAATAATTATGTTTTTTTTCAAGCGAGCTGCGAGATCGATTCTCGTTCTGTTTACGTAATCGATACACGCTCGCTTCGTACGTCGAGTACTAATTTTTCTCCTGTGATTTTAATTCGTACGGCGGAGGGGGGTGGGAGGGATGAAATGAAACGAGAATGGGCGATCGGACGCTTTGCACACCTCTGCGAATTTCGAAATTCCTCGAGAAGTGCGTGCGAAGCCAGACACACTCCTCCCCGTAAAACTGTGCTCCCGCGTGTGTCTCGCGGCGAGTGACGGCCGAGAGAACGCCGCGAGAGTTCGTGAGCCGAGGAGCTTTTTAATTTTATTTCCACGAGCGTTAGGCATTTTTCTGGGAACTCTTAAAGAGCGGAGGGCAGGGCCGTCTATTTTCGCCTCCGGTGCGGTGTTAAACGCTAAACGACTTTTATATATGTATATAGGTATATATGCTCTATATAGGCGAGTCGTATACACACCAAATTACAAGAACGACCATACTTTCAAGATTTTTCTTTAATACAGCGAAAATAAATTTTTTTCTGTTGGGTACAAATAGTTTTGAAAGATTGATCGAAATTTAATTAATCTAGCTGAAAAATTCAATATTTTTAGTATTCGGCCGAGCGTATAACTACACTAAAACTGACGAAAGAGTCGAAGTGTGATAAGATTCTGATCCTCGTTTTTACAAAATTATTATAAATTTCACGACGTTTGAAAAAATCATTTATAAACAATACCTTAAGATTTTTTTCTCAAAGAGGACGAAAAATTTTCAGAAATTCGTAAAAAATGAAAAAAAAATTATTCGTCGTTCTTTAAAAAAATCATCAATGGAGGAGTCTTCTTCGGTGCGTCGTGAACAGAATGACGGCCGATAAACGAGCGGAAATATTAAATCGAACGGCCACGAACGAAAGCGTGTTGACGCTATTACATATATCGTCGATTTGTATATATATATATATAAATATCATATGGTGGATATCATGCACCACGGTTATACGAGTCTCGTTAGGAAAGTCGACGGAGCGTGCAAACAGCGAGGCAAACTCATCCTACCGCGGAAAAGAGAGACGACGGAGCGCTAAGACCTACCGCGATACCGACACGTGATAGAAATATAAACGTAAAGCTGTCGCGAATTAGCAGCACTCCTATGGAAAAAGTGGATACTTACGTATCTAATCATACCTATATGCACGAATTACACGCTCGTTACAAAAAAAAATATAACGAATAAAACAAAACAATAACACTAAAATACTGCATAAATAAAAGAAGGAGCGAAATTCGACAGAGCGAATAAAATTTCCAGGGTAAAGAGATCGACTGGACCCCACTCAGCGACAGAAAAAAAAGAGAGAGAGACAGTGTCAAGAAAAATTAGCATTCGTTCTGTAACAAGCGCAACTTGTCCTCTCGCATTATTTTCATCTCCCTCGTCTCGAGAAAAAAGAAATCATTTTAATTATGACAAATTAACTCTCCGATTTCGACATAGAATTAAATTTCAATTTTTTCGTATCGATTCATGATGGCGAACGGTCGTTTATCGAACGAGAATGTGGTGAAGAGATCGATAATCGATAATGATATAAAATCATCGATAGAATTTTAGCTGGAAAAAGATTGTATCTCGACGCGTGTTGATAATACTGGAAAGGTGTAGACCGTTGTTGAGGAACGAGTTATCTCGGAGATCCGCGCACCCATACACGCGTGCTACACATAGCGAGCTTATACACAGCTATATACAGATATAGAATGAAATTTGTGTATTAGTATTGGTTTATCTTATATACGTACATGGCGAGGAAGATACGTGCTCGGCGTCTTCGAAGCCGTCGTCGTCTTTCTCTCTCTCTCTCTCTCTCTCTCTCTCTCACGCTCGTTCCCATGCCTCGCGGGGACTCTTTGGCCGGGACGAAGCAAAGATCTCTTCCCCGCTACTCTCGCTCTTTCTCTCTACCCCCGGGATATCATCTGTAAGGTGAGACGCACCGTTGAAGCGCACCCGGTACGCTGCGGACTAATTGGCCGATAAATCAAGCTCCTGCTAGCTTCTCTCGCCGCCTCTCTCTCTCTCTTTCTCTCTCTTCGCTCACTCGTTCCCCCGCACGTCTGCCATTGCAGCGCCACCGAACGGTGCATCAGGGGAACAAACCAAAAAAACGTTCAGCGAGTAGTAGATCGTAGGAAAAGGATCGGACGTTATAGTGGGGACTAGTAGCGACCTCTGCTGGGCTCTGGCGTCACTAGCTACGTGCGCGCCACTACCGCTCGGACGGTGGCGTCCTGGTACTACAGCAACGATACACCTCGACGCTAATTTCGAACGATGACGGAGTTTAAAACGTTTTATTGAAATTTTAATCGTACGAATGTAACCAGAGCGATGGCAGCCTACTCTCCTCTGGATATCGGTGATAGTTCGTAATCGAAAAAATCGATTATCCCGACATAACCTCGAAAACACCCGACTCGCGTCACAGCGTCCATGACACTCGCGACGAGGAAAACCCAAGCATCGTTAATCCTTTCTCGCTCGGATCTTTATCATCGTTCTCATCTCCGCTCCACTTCCACTTACCAAACGAAATTAAACTCGTATTTCCAGTTCTTATTCTTTCTTCCTTCCTTCGTATTCACAAAGAATTTACAAAAGCTCGCCGATTATTACGACGGCAATATAAAACGTGATATAGTGGACGACGATGATTCTCATCGTACGCCGCGTAGATGTCTCAATCCGTTGCGCATAGGTGGCGTTGCCGAGCAGCTCGTGTCGAGTTGCACTCCCTGCTCGCACGTTTATTTTGCATAAAACGTCGTCGATGAGCGGTCTCGTCTCGTTCCCAACGAGTACGACAGTGTTGTAAAGTAAAAAAAAACGCCAAACTTTCGTCTCTTTATCGAACAACGCTGAAACCCGACGGGATGAAACACCGTTCGTGGATTTTCAGGGTAGGAACGAGTTAACTTCGTTTTCCGGGGGCACACGCCATCCGTGATCACTTTAGCAACGACACCGGTACGACATACCAGTGACTCGCTCGACGCGACCTCTATACAAACAAACATCCCTCTCTCTCACTATTGCGCTCTGTTCGCAGGACAGAGAGCTCTTCTCTCTCACGTGGTAACGGACCGTATCTCTCCTTCTCTCTCTATCTCTCTCTCCCTCGTATACCGATATGGCAGGACTAATCGCACCGAGCGAACTTGTTGGAATTAATTGGTTCGGCCAATTAACGCGCCCGGCTGAAATGGCCCAAGAGATGTGGGCAATGAAATGCCACGAATGGCGTTTCTCGGTTCTCTCTCTCTCTCTCTCTCTCTCTCTCTCCCTTCTATATATAGTAGGTGGCAGCACACTTTGCGCATAGGAAACTCTTCGCGCATTAGACGATCACGTATATATATATAAGGTTGTGTGTGTGTACGTTCGTGACACAAGCTCGCATACGTTTTTTTTATTTCACGTTTTCTTTTTCTTTTTCTTTTCTTTTTTTTTATATATATTATTATGTACGTATCCACGGTAACGTGCGAGCGAAAATCTCTCTATCTCTCTCTCTCTCGTACACTCTCGCCTCGACCGGTCGCACTTAATTCGAATCCTCCTCTCGGCAGCGCCAACCGAGAAAATCACCGAGGCGCTTATAAAGTAGCGACGATTAACCGGGTCCCCGTGTAAGGGGAGAAAGAATGAAAACAGAAAAAAAACAAGACGCAGGAAAGGCATTAAAGCGAATGAAAGAAATCGTTTGGCTGAGTGGAGAGAATTTTTTGTATTTTTTTTTGTAATTCTTTTTTTTATCATATATTTTTTCTCTCTCTTTTGTATTCTTATTTACTCCAACCCCCACATTTCGGGATAAATCTTTCGACGTTGCTCGCTCGACTTTCGAGCAATACGACGTTAAAAATCGGCGACAAAAATTATGATCTCACTCTATAAAATTTTGATCATCGATTTGTCATTGTTCGATCGATTAATTATTTATCCTCGATTTATACGAATTTATCAATCTTCCTCGTCCTTTTTCTTTTTTCATTTTCCGCTTGGCCTCGTTCTTTTTTGTTCTCTCGTGTTTTTTCTTTTGAAAGTGCTTTTCTTCTTTTTTTCTTTTTCGTCGACATATTATTTCACCCACGTTTACGAAAATTTGTTGTCGAGCCGATAATTATCGTATCGTTTCGTATATATTCATTTAACGTCGGGCAAGAGAACTGGCCACCGGATAATATACGTGTAAAAGCTGCATTATAAGGCCTCGCCCTCGATCGGTGGATATGAGGCTTAAAACGGCCGAAGAGAGAATGAGGACCGAGAAGAGAAGGCAAAATATATAGGAGGAGAAAGAGAGAGGTGGACGTCTCAATTTTCTTCGCGGCTTAATGACCGATCGTTAAAAGCCAGCTTCGCTCGCCCGAACCGGCTCCTATATACTCCTTCGTCGGTCTTCTTCTCTTCTCTTGTATACCACTCGACTATATGTATATATATATATATATATATATATATATATATATATATATATATATATATATATAGAGAGAGAGAGAGAGAGAGATCGTCCTCGTTCTCGTCCTCTTCGTCCTTTTCGTTGTAACACGCGTTATCGGCCGCCTTTCTTTTTTAATTTTTTTTTCATTCTTTCTTTTTCCTCTTCCTCCTCTTTCGCGTCGTTAATGAAATTTTCGAGCCGAAAGTTTCAAAAATTGTTCACTCTTTGGTCGTTCGTGTAAACGAATATGGAAGTTGAGCAAAAGCTGCGCCTCGAGTTTATCGTTAAAGGATGATATTCTCATCTCTTCGTTCGTACAATCGTTTGGCTCGGTTCTAACGATAATCGGGCACGATTTATTATCGAGCTACGATGTACCAACGTGATACGCACTTCGGATCGTTATCTAATTATCTGTGCAATTAATCGTACGTAAATTAATTCCCGGAGGATTATTGTTCGAGCGCGTTCGAGTTGTGAATGTTAATTAACGTTCACTGTCGTGGTTTGTCGTTTCGTTAGAAATTACGATCGTGCTCGATTAGAATTGCGCTTATCAAAATTCACTAGTTGCGAGTTTGGGCTTTTGGCGCTTTGGGAGAAATTTTTTTAGACCAGTAACGTTTCTTATTTTGTATATTTTATTTCTTCTGATTTTTTTTTCTTTTTTTTGCATCGAGCTAGCAATTAATTTCGATTCAATTATCATCCGGGGGTAAGAAGATGCCACGAAGATTTATTCAGAAATCGTGTAAGAGCAAAGTCATGCATTGTCGTTGTATTTTTTTTTCTTCTGCTTATCGTTCGTTTACTCGCAACGATTATTTCAGAATTTATAACGACGTTGCTATTCTAGAATCGGTGATTAGGCTTCGATTAGCATGGCGATTAAACGAAGAAGCTTGGAATAAAAATTAGATAAAGTCTATCGAGGGGAAGAATACGTAATAGCCTTGAAAATTAAATAATTAAGTTTTTTTTTTAAAAGTCGAAAGAATAAAAATTGTAACTTGATTTTTTTATCGATCGATTATAATTACTGACGATTAATTAATTAATACCAATTTCGAGGGTGCTCTCCCATGGCGACATCTGTCGACGTTTCCGTTCGATAGTTTTCGTTTCAATTTACTTACGCTGCTGTGGGTTAAAAAGAAAACTTGTTTGACGATCGCGTAGAATGTACGACTGTGTCGAGGAAGTCGATAAAGTGGAGACCGCGAGTAGTTTCTGTCGATAAGGTAGATAACAGCCACCGCATTTACACTTGGTTACTTATCGACGAAAGTTGCAAAAATCCTCGAAATACCGATAGAAATCAAGAACTTTTGAGAAAAAATCGTAAACCGGAAGTGCAACAATTTGGGGCTCGGGAAATTAAATTTTTCGAACAAAAGTCGAGTTTTGTGCATAAGATATATAATATATTAATTCCTGATCGTTACATTCTAATTATAATACAATAAACAATAAAATCTTATTGACGAAGTCCGACAATTATTCCCAACGTCGACCTCCAACTCCGACGAGTTTCTTTACTTCGTTAAAGTTCCGTAAATCCCGATCCAGAATTTTTTTACAGTTTTGTCTCAAGTATTTGTACCGGTCTCTCGAAATTGCACGCTTCGTGCAGAGATATCGATACGATTTGCCGGTGTCTCGGTAAACGAGGCTCGACTAAAATCCAACGATTTGACGATTTCCGGTGCACTTCGTATTTTTCTTTCGGGACAAAAATTTCCTCGCTCGCTTCCTTGAGACTCGAGGCAATCTCCCATGGAAAATTGTCCATGTTTCTTCGATCTGATCGACGACGCGACTCTGGCGTTGCACGATTTATCAGGAATTGTACGATCCATCGGGCTCGACGATTTGCTCAATGACAAAGACTTGTCGCAATTCGTATTGAAAGACCTGAAGAGGATGTTTTTTGTCTTTAAATTATTAATTATCGATAGGAAACGAATGTAGACTCACAAGCTTGAATATATTTGCGTGATTTCCTCGCTTCGTCTTCTTCGACTGCACTCGGTCAATTTCTCGATTGTTCTCGCGTCGACGTTTATCGTTTTGGTTTTTTGTCCCTTTAGTTTCTCGATATTCAGTGTCAACTGTTGTACGTGCAACTTGAGCGTCGAGTTTTCGTAAACCAATTTACTGTTTCTCTGTACAATCTAAAAGAATTGTAAACTCGAGTGTAGAATTGATTAATTTCTCGTTCGAGACAATTTTCTTTCATAAATTGTTAAAACTTCTATCCTTTACAGGTGATTTTTCTTATTTTTCTCTCGTAAATAAAGAATTTAAATGAATGGGATCGAATTTAACGAAAATGATAGAATTTTCATCAAATTTTACCTGTAAAAACTTGGCTTTACTGATCGGCAAAGGTTCCTGAAATTTTTCCGAAACGATGATATTCAATTCTTCTCTCGCCTCGTCGAGTTTTTCCATCATTTCGGCCATAACTTGAAGATGTTCCTGAAGCAAACGATCGAGTTTCCGTCGAAGCGAATCGCGGGAATCTTTCATTCTCAAAAATTTGATGCAGAGATTGTACGTGATCTCGTTCTTCTCGAGAATCTCTTCCCTGAATTGCTTATTTTCCTCCTCCAAATTATCACGAACTTTCTCAAATTCACGTCGTTGAATTTTCGTTGAATTACCGTAGGTTCTTGCTCGAGTATTCTGTAACTCTTGACAAAAATGTTCCTTCTCCCTCTGATAGAAAAATCTTTCGTCGTCCAGCTGTTCTAGAATGAAATCTCGGATTATTTCAACGTAGTTAACGATTGCCTGAATTTTTGTTAATACGCTTACGCTTCAGATTTCGATTGCATCTTTGCTGCCTCTTCAATTCCGAAGAAAGCCTCTCGTTGTCACGTTTAACGTTCTCAAGATGCTCGTCCTTTGTTCCAAGACTCTTTTTCAAATCGCCAATCGTCTGACTAAGTTCTGCTATCTTGTACAAGAGATATTACCATTATTCTCGAGAGAAAAAAAAAACCGATTTAATACATTTCTAGGTGGAATATTTGTGATATTTTCTAATTATCAATTTTTCAATAAAAATATTATTTTAAGAAAAATAGCGATTGATATATTTCTTTAATTAATTTGCTATTTATACCTGCCGATGAAGATCCTTCGCCTCATCGAGAATATGAAACGCCGACGATCCGTTGAAACTCGTTCGATCCGTATTGTCTTCAAAATTCGTAGTAGACTCGACTCTCTGCATATCATTTTTTCCACCAGCTGAACCACAAATCGCTTCCTCCGAATTTCTCGAAGACTTAGAAAACTTTCTAACTCCAACAAGGATACGTTTTTGACGTTAATCTCGTCTCAAGATTCGTCAACAAAGTATTACGAGTCGACTCACCCCAATTTTGAATCGAAATTCAGATACATAAATGATTCCCAAATTTTGCGAGCGTTAACCAATCGTTACACGCTTTAAAATCGATTTTTTTTCCTTCTCACTAAGACACGATTATCGTTACGAGCTCCCCGGCATCGAATTAAACGAATGATGAAAAAAACTTTCTCTTAAAAAACGTCATCTTCATTTTACGAGACGGTTTAGCGACTTGTCGTTGAGTGGCCGAAAATCCACAATTTTTCTGTCATCCGTCACACTTTCGGAAATAACCGTGTCTCGCACAACGATTGACAACACGACCGGTGACAAAAGAATTCCAGTACGAGATACAGAAAATTATAAAAACTATCTCAGGCGCAGAGATTACGAGAAGAAAAAAAAACAAAAAATCATTAAAAATAGATTTATAAGAATTAATTCGTATTAACGAAATTATTAATAATCATTTCTTGCGTAAAAAATTTATTTTCTCGCGTTAGTAATCTACGTCGATCTTGTCAGGGTCGCCAATGCTCGATAAAGATGAAAACAAAGTTGAATTTGTGTGAAATGTTTTATTGTATCGTATATGTACAAAAAGGTGTACGGACTACTGTCGACCGGTCAGATTATTATTTTCTATTCTGCCAATCTATACTTGGACACCCGACGACGTCCCTTTACCGCGAAAGGGCATTGATGTTAAGAAAAGAAAAAAAAAATGTCACACTTGTGTCTTTCGTACACCCGTGATGCCTCTCGTCTGTTATCGTCCATCAAAATGGAATGAATGTCGATAAATGACATTATATGAGTATGCTTATTGTTTTTCCTTTGTTTCTTTTCCTTTTGTTCTTGTTTTTTTTTTTCATTTGTTTTTCATATATAATAATTTCCTCGCAATTCTCGACACAACTCTCGCTCGGCTTTCGACTAAAACATATTTTCAAAAGTACTCGCGCATTTATTCACCTCACTGAATTTCTTTCACACGCACTGGAAACCACTTGAATTAACGGATCGTTGCTTAATTTCTCTTTTTTTTCCTTTTTTTCTTTCTTTCTTTGTCGCGACGAGGAAAACAAAAATAACAGAAAATAACGCATTCGAACCTGTTACAATTCCGTCATACAAGGCGCAAATGCGTTCGGGAACGCGAGAGAAGATTAAAACTCAATGTTTTCGTAACTTCGAGAAACAAAATCTTAGTCACAAAAATATTCTCGTATTATTATCTCGTTGAATCTAATGCTTCGAGACGCAAGTACGGAGAAAACGTTATTTCGTCGTAAACGACGAGTGCCGTAAATTCGGCTGACGAGTGGAAGACGCATCTCGAAGATGAGTTTAAAATGAAAAAAAAAAAAAAACAAAAAAAAGAAAAGAACAAGAAGAAAGAGAAAATATAGCAGTTTCTCCAAATATCACGCCGATAAAACGTTACAAATAGGATGTCAATTTATGTATCATTCTGCAGGACTCGCGTAGTCAATTTTAGTTTGTCTACTTTACGTAAATTGCATTAAAGTGGCGCGATTACGATTCATCGAAATTCGAAGAAAAAAAAATGTTTAATTAATTCTTTTTATCGGATGAAACGATCTCTCTCGATTCGCGCAATCGCCTGATGACGGTGATCGACTTACGCTCGGTAGCCTAGCTTAAGATTGGTTGAGTTTTCATTTTCTTTTTTTTTTTTTTAAATCTTTCGTTTTTTCTTTCTTTTTTCATTTTTATTCGATCGAGTCTCGAGTGTTTCGAGCTTATTTTTTCTTGTTCTTGTTAACCTGATTTTTATTTTTGGCGGCGGCCGCGAGTTCGGCGTTCTTCTTCTTGGGTTCCTCATTCTCGTCGTCGTCGTCCTCGGGATCCTGTGCCGCAAATATCATTTTACAGATACAGGAACGTCACGAGAATTGTTCCAACGAAACTTAAAATATTTTCGATCGTGCCGCTTCGACAAGACGACTCTCGTCATACCCCGAGACGATATGAAATTTATTTGCTCGCTTAATCGAAACGCGTTTTAATTATTATTCGCGAACTACGCGCGTGCCAAGATGGAGCGGAAGGAAGCGTGAAGTGTGCATCGAGAAGAGTACAAAATGAAGAATAAAAACAAAAAAGACGATCGAAATTCATTACGAAAATTAAAAAAAAATAAAAAAACATCAGTTCATTTCACCGAAACGAAAAAATTGACAAAATTGAAAATTGCGAACACATATTTGATACATGTCTGGTTTTTATTTGCTTTGTTTTTCTTCGAAAATCAGAATTCGCCATTGTTTTCCATATAAAAAGTAACATAGAGAGAGAGAGAGAGAGAGAGACTCGAGTGAATCGGACGCAGAACTTATGCTATGCTTAATAACGCCGTTATCTCTTTTCGTTTAAGATTTTTAGTTCGTTTTATTTATTTTTTTTTTTTTTCACTTTTTTTTACTAACGCATTATTTGTCTACTGCTTCGTCCATCTTGGCACGTTTGGTGCCATTTTTTTTACCGTCCGCGGTTTGCTTTCGTTTCTTTTGCGGTGCCTGAAATATTCATTTCTAATTTACAAACACGAAGGATTGGACAGAGTTAAAAAGTTAAAGCATACGTTTTCTTTTTTTCTTTGTTTTTTTTTTTTGTAAATTGAAAAAATTAATGATAATAACGAAATGCGAGTGTATAACGCTCCGAGACTTATAGGATGAAAATCAGACATAGAATATTACCTTCTCATCGTCCTCGTCGTCGATAATGTCATCCTCCTCCATCTCGTCCTCTGGATCGACAAATTCCTCCATGTGCGTACCTGAAAATTAAATATATCAATCTTATTCTAATCGTAAGAGCGTTAGCCGATCTCTCTGGCGCTATTATCATCGCGCATTCAATATTTGATAAAAAAATTTAAAAAAAGATGGAGAATAGAAAAATATCGGTCTCTTACCAAGGAGATTGTGTCCTACTATGTGAACTGGCCCACTGCCCTTGATAAGAGTAAAGGTGACTGGAGGATCGGGAAAACTGAGATCGAGGATGATTTGGACCGTTCTTCCGACTTCTAGAAGGGCGATGGGACACTTTATAAGACCCTTGAGACCCATAGCTTCTACCTGAAGAACATTGAGCTCGCCCGGTACGGCTTCTGGCCCCAAAAGTGCCTGAAAAGTGTTGTAATTATCGTTTAATTACGAATTAGCCTGGAAAAATCATTCGCTCCCTCATATTTCGACAAAATTCACACATTTTTTGTTTATGTTTACATAATAATAAATTTCATTCGTACACACGTACATATATGTATAATACGCCATATTCAAATCACTTTGAAACATTCCCCTTATTCCCCCAGTTCTTTATGCCCGATTTCCATTAGGGTCGCCTTCTCCCCCTGTTTCTATAGAAAAGACCCAAGGGTTGCTCGACCAGGCGTAGGGGAACACCGTCCCACCATGGACGAAAAAATAAATCGAGTCGAACAAGCCAAACGCATATTTTCGATGTTTTATCGATTTTTTTTTTCATTCCTAAATGCCAGAATAAATTTTTTGAACCGAACGTTTTCGCAAACATTGCAACGGTTATCGGTTCGCTTTGCAATTTTCGTGTTGAATCGTTGGCGCGCAAACTGAACGTTTAGAGATACGTTGGTAATGAAGAGACCAACAGAGAGGTAAATGCAGAGAGAGAGACAAAGATAAGGAAATAGCGAGGGGGCGGTCAAGTAGCAGTAAATTATATGCGGGTTAGGTTAATGGCGAATATGTGCGATTTCAACACACGGGGTCGTGCTAGGTCGCATCGTTCGACACGAAGGTGCACGAAGTAAAAAAACTAGAAAACAGTACCAACGGAATGAAGGGAGAAAGAAAATATCACGGAAAATAGGTCCAAACAACACGAGTAAAAAATGCATTCGATAAACGAATAGTATCGTTCGAGAAGACACGAAAATATCGGGATTTTAAACGGGCTCGTAATAAAATTATGGGACGTTTTTTCACAAGGGCGGCGACGTTACAAGTCCACACCCGGTCACGAGCCGAAGACATTTCGGCGAACGATCATACAGAGTTGACTCACCATTTTGATGATCAGTTTCTGATCAACTCCGAAATCTTGATTGGCACCGTCGGCGTCATCGTTCTTCCTTTCTGGATCCCATACTTCGCTCGCATTCGGACCCTCGAGGGTAATTCCTGAACACACAAAATCCACAAGTTAGGCGAGCATTTTTTTCGCTCAGCGGCATTCGACGTTTCGGATTAACGCGTCGTTCGATGATTTTTCACGGATCGTGGAGTCGATTACGAATTCGAGCGATAAAACAAATATAAGGAGGCAAAAACGCGAAACGTTTGGCGCTTTTATCGTCTCGAACGATGGATATCAAATCTTCTCTATCACTGTTCACAATGGCCGCCCTGCCGGCGTCCCGTGTACCCAATGCGTTCTACCACACACTTTTCGTTTGTCGCGATCGAGTAACGCGAAGTAACGAACAAAATTACTAAATAAGACATCGAGCGTGTTGCTCGCGCTCAGACGCGTTATATTTACCGTAAAGGTATTCTTCCGCCATGACGATTGAGACGATATTAATGGATATTTAGTGTTCGAGAGATTCGGTCGGTGGGAGCCGCTGTAGCGTGCGTGGAACGATACGAGAAATGCCCTTGGCGTAAGCAAGCTTCGAGTGAGAGACGCCGCGCGCGCAATGGTCTCTCTTGCCGCCGTGACGAACTGTCTCTGAGTGTGTGCGTGTGTGCGCGCCGTGCACTCTGGCGGAGCGACAAAGCAGTATAATTCTGCAGCGCCAAGGGGTCAGGGGAGAAGAGAGAACGGTGGTCGCACGTGTTGAAAGGACGCGACGAATGAATTTCGCATAGTCGCGAATTCTTGCGCGCCCAGAGTACGTTCGATCTTGCGATTGGTCGTTACGATCCTCACCGCGATTTCCAGGGTTGCCCATTTGCCGGAAACTCGAGCTATGAAACAGGACATCGTCGCATCGTAACGGTAAACGCGGGTAAATTCAAACCCCGCGTGATAAAACAGGGATGAATAATAAAATCGTAAAAAGAAGAAAAAAACGCCACTTTAAATAATCCTCATTACATTATTTATTACGAACATCGTAATGAAAACAAATTCACGGTTATCCACGCAATTTGTACACAAAAGCGCATAGGAACATTACGTTTCTACTTTACATTCACATAACATTTCCTGTTCTTACATTTTTAACCCTTTCGCTACGGGCGGGTTCTCCGCCGCGGTACTTCCGTACTTCCGCGGTACTTCAGTGGGAGTACCGCGGCGGAGAAACCAAGCTGCTTGAATGTTTTCGAACGAAAAGATTTTAATGTGCAATATGAGAGAAAATAACATTATACCGACGCTGCTTACGAAAAGTAGCACGATTCAAATTTCTTACGAAAACTAACACGTTTCTAATTTCACCGCGAAAACCAACGCGTTTCGATATTCGACGCGAAAACTAGCATGTGTCGGCTCTCACCGCGAAAACTAGCACGATTCGGCTTCTGCCGCGATAACTGGCATGTCCGAAATATGCTAGTTTTCGTGGCAAAAGCCGAAACATGCTAGTTTTCGCGGCAAATATCGAAACGTGCTAGTTTTCGTGTCAAAAGTCGAAACATGCTAGTTTTCGCGCTGATATCAAACGTGCCTCTCTTCGTAAGAAATCTGAAACATGCTAGTTTTTGTAAGCAGCGTCGATACAATGTAATAAAATAATATAATATAATTATAAATGGCTCTGATCATTGGCGAGCCACTATAGTGGCCCGTAGTACCTCAATGGCATCTTATGAAAGGCCACTATACTGATTCGTAGTAGTGAAAGGGTTAAATGCCTAAGCACCGAAATAAATTAAAAGGTACAGCTAAAAAAAAAAACATATTAATCCCCCTGAGAGATCGGAGAGCCGCGATCTCTCTTCGAGCCTTTTCCCTTGCCCTTGGACTTGGTATCGCGTTTTCGACTCAACGAGGATGTCGATGTCGTGGACGTCGAGTCCGCGGGGCTCGAGTGGTTCGAACCCTCGCGATCCCAGCGTGCTAGAGCGTCGCGCAAATTTTGTCCATCCGTCTCGTCGTAAGCGTCAACATCGACGTGTAAATTATTCTCCTGACCGGGACGTCCAACCTCCGACGATTCCAGATTCGCTCTCATTTCTTTCCGCTGATCCTCCGTATGTTGCGGACATCTCATCGAACGAGTACACAATTTTTTCGTATGTTCCGATACGACGCCGCAAATTTGTGTGAGCAAAGCTCGTTTGTCCTCGATCGACATATTCTCGTAATTCGATGGAGAATTCTCGTTGCTCGATTGGACATGGTCGCCAGTTCCATCGCCATTTCTCTGGCCGCTCTTCTGTTGCTTGGAACGTTTTATCCCGTTTCGATCCTTGCGACGTTTACGCTTATCGTTCGTTAAACTCCAATCAACGTCGTCGTCGTCGTCGCTTATCACACCGCTAAAATTACTCATATCTTTGGAACTGTTGGCTATTCGACGCGACGCTATTCTCGAACTGTTTCGACCCATTCCCATACATTTTTCGAGATGAGTCGCGAATCTGCACGCAGCTACGCCTCGGTCGCAATTCGGACAGTTGCATTCTTGTGACTTTTTTACCGGATGCTGACCGAACACGTCAAGACCCGGTGAATCTACGAAAACGAATGTAAATTTGTTTATGGCGATGGATATTCGATAGAAAATTGAATAAACATCGATTCGTTAGAATCGGCGCAGGGAGATGCGGAAAAACGTACTTCTTTTCTATCGTATGAAAGCGATTATTAATCGCTAGGAGGAGAATCGCATTAGGAATGATAAATTATGCATTTTTAATATTTATTTAATATTTTAGACGGGACAAAGATTATTAAAAATGGTACTAGGGGCTTTAATGTTTAGAATATTTCGAGACAATTTCTTCATACACTCGCGAGGGATGAAACTAGAGAGGAAATATCCAAAAATTTATCACGTGTTTTTAACAATCTTTTCAATGATCGATACTTTATCGGAAGGAAAAATAATGGAAATATTCGAGTCTTGTATTCAATATCAACGTGTTCGCAAAGTTGTATATAATGATGACTTTCAATCGAGAAGATAAGCTGTTAATTTTTCTCACCTACAATGGCATAAGATTCATCGTCGGGAATTCCCTCCTCGACGTCCGAACTACCCGTTTTTATAGTTCTGTGAACGTCAAAGACGAATCCCATGAGTACCTCGTCCAGAAGATCCTCGTATATCTCCTTCGTCGCGAGTTCGACGTTGTCACTTTTGCTCATAAATTCGAGAAAACTTCTGTCCAACTCTTGTATACGTTCCTCCGTAACGGACATGCTCACTGTGAGAATGACTACAAAATGACATGAGCCTTGCGCGTTGCGAAAACTATGTTCCTCGTCCTGTCCGCAATGTTTACAATCTTCTTCTCACGAACCTCTTTCATACACCACGAAAGAACCAATGATTTTCGTCGTTTCATTCAGCTCGCGAACACCCGTGTACGTTTGTGAAAGCAAAATTTACGAAGTTTTTTTTCAACGTTGAATATATTATTGATAAATTTTTAACACGATTTCTCGTACGTCAATTATTCGCAGAAATGTATCACGTTTTTCTTGTCGGGCGACTTTTGACGCTTCGACATCTTCCACGAAGGCTCCAGCAGGTGGCGGATTCGCGGTGGTGCGAAGCGGAGGGGGAATACATAATTTACGTGCGCCATTTTTAAATAATTATATCTGTGCGTTTATGTAGCGTCTCTACTCGTTTATAACAGGAATGACAACTTATAATCGAATATTCGAAACGAAAAAATTTCATATATTATCGTTCGTATGGACGATTTTATTGATATCAATAAATGCCTCTACAAGTTTACTGTACCGACAGAAGTTTCTAACCTCAAACGAGTATGACCCTATCCAGCACTTCTTCGGTGCCATTCACTCTCAAGTTTTCTCATATAATAGTTTTTGATGAATGCAAGTGCTATTTAATAAGATCGTTCGTAAATAATTCGACGTGTAATACTGTCGAGCAATAATTAAGTAAGTTATAATTAATAAAAACTCGTGGTACGTTATGGATCGATATGACCAACAACGACCCCACAGAGAGGTATGAAAGGTTAGAAAACGTTCACGCTTTTCTTTCAGCAGAAACGGCCGGTATAAAATTAGACAAATGGCACAGACAGTAAAAAGTTTATTGCGGCTATCAATGGCGATGCGAAATTTGGGAATGTTGACGAATTACACAATTAGTAAACGTTTCATTCAAATATCCACTAGTTGCCCCGATAAAGGTAAAGTAAAAATAAAACAGTTTCCTATCGATGTAAAACAACAATTACATCACATATGCCGTGGAATTTTTTTTTTTTTCCCCCCCCCGTTAACATTATATATTCGTGCGGTAGCCGACCGCGACATAAATGGAAACGGCTTATTATGAAATACTACAAAATATAACCATAAACGCCAAAAATCATTTTTCCACGCTAATTAAACTTCAATATCGAAACGATCGAATAAAAATCAGAAAAAAAAAAAGAAATTTCGAAAAAATCATGAAAATTGTGATGATTTTTATAGAAACTCTCCTTTCGCCGAGACCTCATCTATCTAGCGACCAGGCTCACGATGTATCCAAGGTACAAGTTATCGAACATGCGCTTAGGGCATGTAAGCTAAGATCGCAAGTTTTCTCCATAGTCCAGAACAATCACAAAAGAATGACGGCCATTGACGCTATCACTGCTCTCGACACTTTAACGCGTGTTCAGAGGGACAAAGATTCGATGGACAAGACGATGCGTCTCGACAAAGAATTCATGACATTGTGCGAAATAGTAAAGAAAAACATAAGAAATCTTCAACTCAGCGATGTAATAACCGTCCTGAAGTCGTTCGTATATTTCGAAATACCAATGACGAGCATAATCGCGCAAATGATACTTCAAATGCTTCGCCAATCGATCGGCGATTTAGAGCTTCACCAAATAAGTTTTATCTATTTTTTGCTGCAAAAGTGCGAAAGAACACCTCTTTCCGACGCTCTGATAATGGCGCTTCCAATAGTATACGAAAATAATGTGACGACGCAGCTCGATCGCGAAAATATCATTGCGATGAGAAACGCTTTAATATTTTTGTCAAAAAAATCGAAAAACTGCCGAGTCTTTGGTATAATCATGCACGCGATCAGAAATTACAAACAACCGATCGAAGCGTCAGTGGCGGTATCGATTCTCTGGTCTCTGTGTAGTCTGCGCGTCGTGCCGGATGGAATACAAGAAACCGTTAATTATATGCAGAACATACTTTCCGAAAACATCACGAGTATTCGTAAAACGGAAGTTCTATCGCTCGTAGACATGCTCGCCACCGAAATATTGCCGTAAGTTTCGTTTGATAGTTCAAGCATAAGAGAAAAAAGACGAAAAAAAAACAACAAACAAAAAACAGTCGGATAATTACGTAAATGAATATTTCATCTATAACAAATTATTTACATTCAGCAATCCCTTCTTCTATCACGAAGGATTTTTCGATTCTTGCGCCTCGGTCGTTATAACCGAAGATTGGGGCTTCATGGACGCGTTGTTCATCCTCGAGAGACTTACGAACATCCGTCACACGCAAATATTGCTCTTGGATTATATAGCGGGAAAATGTTTCGAGGAACCGAAATTATTGAAAAGCTGTTCGTTCAACAATCTCGTTACACTGATACACGCCTGTGCCGTAGCCGACTACAAGCCGATTTTCTGGGACATTATTCAAGATTCAATCATGAATTACAAGAAACTCAACGAATACGAGGGTGGTTTTCAATTATCGAAACTAGCCATTTCGCTCTTGTCTCTAGACTGTTATTGTCCTCGATTGTTGGAGAAAATATTCAAAAGGTTCAACGAGACTACGTACGTGGACATGCGAGGATTGGAAAATTCGAGATTAATAATGCTCTATCAAGCAGTCAAAACCCTCTATCCGCAATACGATGGACCTTTACCAGATAATTCCTTTATCGAAAAGATTCGACCTTGTAAAACAAAAAAATCCTCCTTTTATCCTCTATTAACGGCGCTCGAATGTGCTCTCGGTGGTCGTCGTTACATATTAACCAACGTCACGTCGAAACTCGGCCATTTCATTGGTAAGTCGATACAACTTATTTGAAAATTTTCGCAGTCTAATTTTTTCACGTTTTTACATCAGATCACGTTCTTGTAATGCGCAAGGGTGGCTTCCCCATGGCTATAAATAACGAAACGGACCCAGAGATTAATGAACATCGGCCAACTTCTTTGGAAGAATTGAAACCAATTCCGGACAGTCAAGTGTGAGTAAGATTTGAGGAAAGAAACAAAAAAAAATCGTATTTTCGATTGAATTTAAATCGCGGCTAATACGATTTGTGACGCATTTGCAGAATCCTCGTGGTATCCGTACCTACGAACGGATACTCGATCAACACGCAACGAATGACGGGCACATGGTCCATCGTGCTGAAAACGTTAGAAGCTTTGACCGGTTACACGGTGATATCAATCCCCCAAAATATGTGGAATAATCTCTCGGAGATGGAAAAAATTCCTTACATCATGCAAGCCATAAGGATCAAATGCGACGAGACATCCGTGTCCGCGAATTCGTGAAAATAGAATTTCATCGGAAATTGTAAAACATACAAACAAAATATATAATAGAATTTCTCAAAGAAATCAAGAATAACCATTGTTTCATTTTTAAACGACGGTTTCGAGTTAATACGAACGTTTTTACATTCTCTTTTCTTCATTACAAAATCTCACTAACGAACCGTGAGATTTCGTTCGTTTTTCACAAAGCCAAAGAGTTCGAGAGATAAATAAAGGTGATTAAATCGTCGCGAATACACACGTTACTTCTTATTCAACAGTTTATTATATGAAAATAGGTAATATGTCAACAATAAAATTTGTTCATTGTATAATTGCTCCGGATGCGATTTTTCTTCTCAAGCCACACGTTTATATTCAATAAATTGCGTCTACGTGTAAACGAATGACAAAACGGAACTATGGGCGAGCTGTCGTTAACCGAAATATCGTTTCAATTTCGTTGTTCGTAAAATATATGGCTTATATTTAAAAGGATTTTATAAACGGTGGGTATGTCACGCTTCGAAGGTTACGGGATAGCCAAACGGCTATCGAGAATTAACAATTAGCTCATTATCGTTTCATTCTCACTCGAGCCGTGATATGTAAAAGGAAACGATACGAACGACAAAATTAACGTTACCCATTCGATAATAATCAAGATCAGAGAATCAGACGTATGAAAAATTATCATTTTTATCGTCTCGACTGTCGTTCGATAAATTCACATTCTTATATCCTTATCTACAATATATATATATGTTTCTTATTTTTTTCTTTTTTTTTTTTTAATAAAACGAGAAAATAAGAAAATTTTGTATAAATCGTCATCGGATTTCGCTACGTTTTGTAAAAGAGAGATTAAATGAACAATCGTAATATGCATTTCGACAAGGAAGCTTTCTCGGTCAACGTACTTCATCCATGCGGACAATAATAGGAGATAGCTGCGAGGCTTTAGAAATAACAAATAGAAAAATAGCCATAGAAATTCTCGAATATAGGAGAATAGAGTTTAAAAAGCTGCCTATAGGGAACTTACAACCGGGTATAGTTCACCCTCTGGAGCACCAACTAGCACCGTTTGAGAATAACGAAGGAAAATAAAAAGGGTCCAGATACGATACGAAGAAACGTGTTTATCATTGATTGAGACCAAAAAGCTTGAGAGCGTTGAAGGCAGTCGCGAGTGCGACTTCGTCCGGTGTTTTGTGCATAAAAGCTGCAACCATCTCGACAACGGCGGGTAGTGCGCAGGGTTCGTTACGCTGGAAGGTGCAATAACGATGAAGGAAAGTCATGGATCTTTCGGTAAGAGCGTCTTTAACACGCGGCGGTAATTTACTGGCTCTCGTGTTGGGATACATAAAAGGCGCGTCGGTCTCGACGAGAATACGATCCAGAGGGGCTTGACCGCCTTCGAGAATCTGCCTAACGCCGCTGTCGGATTTGTCCTTGCACAGATATCCGGTTATACCTAGATAAAAGCCCTGATCGAGATATTTCTGGGCCTCGTCGGCCATTCCGATAAAAGAATGAATCATAACCGGCGGTAAATTTTTATAGCGACTCAGAACTTCGAGCACGTCTTTTTGCGCACTGCGTTCGTGTACTATTAGCGGTTTGTTGAGACGACAGGCTAATTCTATTTGCTTGTGAAATACCGCACGCTGTGTTTCGGGATCGGAAAAGTCACGATTGTAATCGAGACCGCATTCGCCTATCGCGACGCATTCCGGATTCGCGGCTATGCTCTCGAGTTCTCGAAGAGTCTCGGATTCTTCCCACGACTTTGCATCGTGAGGATGAACACCCGCCGTCGAGTACAGGGTGCCCGGATAAATTCGCGTCAGACGCAGCGCCTCCTTGCTAGAACGTATACTAGCGCCGGTTACCATTATCTTTTGTACACCGGCGTCTTTTGCTCGTTGAACGACGCTGTCCAGGTCGCGACTGTACTTTTTATTCGTTAAGTTCGCACCAACGTCCACGAGGATATAATTCTCGTAACATCGACTCATCGCCGCGGACGCATCTTTATCCTCGACGCTAGAGCCACTCGGATTCTCGGACATTCTTCGAATTATCGTTCAATTATCTGAAATAGCAAGATTTATGGTATATAGAATGGAAATCGAGATATTTGGGATAGAAACAAGTTTTTGATTATTTTGTAATTAATCCGAGTTGTAATTAATGGTAATTAGATATTTAGTTTTGTCTCGGCAATTGTAGAAAGTTTTGTGCAAACTGCTTAAAGCTTTTACGCCTGTGAATTAATAAATTTTATTTAATGGCTCGTTAAAGTGTAAATGGTTTACTCCATAACAGCCAGAGATGATTAATAAATTATTGGCATATGTTTCGAACTGTATCACACTCGCGTAAGTGAATATTCGTTAAATACAGCGATGATTAACAGACGATAAAACTTTCGAAATTGAACAAATGCGAAACATCGTATTCGTAACGTATTTCCATCATTTGTAAAAAAAATGTATCAAACAACTATCAATTTTGTAGCGAAATGTTCCAAATATAAAAACATCTAGAGACAACATCTGTTAATTCCCACCCGAAAATATTGTCCATAAATACGATATTGGAAACAAAATTTGCTTCTATCTTAATACTCGAATTGTAACAATCACATGGTGTTCTTCAAAATGCAATTAAGGGTACGAAATCATTATTGACAGAAAAGATAGGACGAATTGTTATTAAAACAATATCGCTAAAAATAATAAAATGCCAATATCGTCAATTTTATTTTGTTCGCATAGCGATTGCAAGTTCGCTCATGGAGTGATTGGGTGATAAAAAAGTCTCGGATGAATCTCCATCAGGCTTGTCAAAAATGGTCCAGCTTTTCTAACCTTCGAAAGTATATAATTTTCTGCTACGAATAAAAAATTCCGCCTGTCCCATATCCCTCCGTAAAAAGCTATTTCTATTGGAATAATTAAGAAAACACGACTCACTTTTCATTTGAAGCTACACTTCAAAATTGACGTAGAACGTTCGCAGGTGACTGATGCTGGCCGTGGTGAAGCAGTTTAGATAAATTTAACCCCTTTTGCCCAGTCTGTCAAGGAGTGAGTCATGCACTCTGGTCGGCTCTTTATAACCTAAATACAATCGGCGAGACGTGTTCGAATTTATAAGTCGAATAATCACTGAAAACATTCGACAAAGTGAAAAATAACAAGTTCGGAGTGAATTACGAAATATATTTATACGAGTTCGAGAATATAATCAACCGTTGATTAAAAAGTCATTGGAATTTCGCGAGTAAAAAGAAAACGAAGCAAACGCGTACGCTTCGAGACAACTGTAGGCTACAAAAAAAAAAAACCTTATTGAAACTGCCTGTGTACAAGTGGCACGAGTGTCGAATAAATACGATTGTTAATCAATTTTTTCCGTAATGATGAAGGTAAGGTATTTTTAATTAATTAGTTCATTTACTCTCATTAAATTAAATTCTCACTGAAACACGATGAATTGTTGTTCCTCGCACTTCTGTGCTCGAGGATTGGTTAAAATTCTTGAAAATTCGCCGATTTTAGACAATTCTATATTTTACAAAAACGTATGTTTTTTTTTATTGAGATAAGAAAAAAAAAAAACGAAGATGCGAATGAAACTTGTACATTGTAATTTGCGCCATCGTCACGGTTCACGTTTAATCCTAAGACCGTCGATTCTTAAATAGAAAACAGCGCGGAAAACGCGACGACAGCAACTGGCAGAAAAATCGGCAATTGCACAAAAACGTGTAGATATCGCAAATTCGCTAAAAGATCCGCTGAATCCCTTGTTTCACAAGTACAAAGCAGCGGATGAGAGCGTCGTGACGCTTAGATGCTGCAAGGTCGGTAATCTCGGCAACGAAACTCTCACCTGGATATTTGACCTAATGGAAAGAAATATGAAGACGATGTACGAAGAAGCAAAATGGGGCTGGAAACCCGAAGAAAAACAAAAAGAATTGACCGAGTCGGCTGCTTGGTATTTAATTGCCTCGGACGCGAACGAACAATC
Source organism: Netelia inedita (assembly GCA_964017225.1). Lineage (NCBI taxonomy): Eukaryota > Metazoa > Arthropoda > Insecta > Hymenoptera > Ichneumonidae > Netelia > Netelia inedita. The sequence goes on along the minus strand of OZ024920.1, from coordinate 3,801,259 downwards.
GGTCGGATTCTCCCATTTTCGTTTCGATATGGATCACGGAGTCGAAGTCCTCTACTGGTACGAAAAAATCCTAATAAAATGGCCAATTTTTATCGTCGATCGTTTTTATTTTATTTTATTTTATTTCACAGCTACGAATTACAGATAGAACCAACAGCGAGAAGAAAAGGCCTTGGCCGCTGTATGATGATAGCTCTAGAATCTATGGCATTAGAAAATTTAATGCAGAAAGTCGTCCTGACCGTCTTCAAGCACAACTTCGCCGCCGTGCCGTTCTTTCACACACTCGGGTAATTCCATTTTTCACCATTTTCCTCCGCATTCTATAATTCTATTCTAATTCTTTTTCTTTCTTTCTTAATATCCGTATCATCGGATATAAAAAAAAAATTCTTCTATCATACTTGCGGAAAAACCTGCAATTACGATTATCCCGAACGAATTAATCGCTCAAAGATTTTTTTTTACTAGAAAATTTTTATGCAAAGGCGGGAATCGTAATCGAAGATCTTTTAGCGATTAAAAGTTTTAACTGTTCCCCCCCCCCCCCCCCCCCACCGCTGATTCGTGTGAATTTGTACCGCGTTTATTTAATAGTACAATATGAAAACGTTGTTTTACTATTATATCAATCGGTAATTCATCCCTTCGTGCTTGGTCAAAAATCAATATCGTTTGCGCGCAACGCTCGAGCATCCTCGATCTTCCCGCTTGGATCACGTTTTTTCTTCTTCTCCCTTTTCCCGTTTATATTAGTTTCTTCGGTACGAAACAAAAAAAAAGAAAAGAAAAAAATTAGAATTACTCCAACATGACTAATACTGTTACAGTTACAAATTGGACAAAACGAGTCCGGCGGAGTCGGAAAACAAACATTATGTGATCCTGAGTAAAAAACATTTATCATCCGCAAGGAACGCTTCGAACATCGAGGATTTATGATCGTACCTCGTAGCTTCTAAGATTGCGTCTTGTGAAACAATATCGAGGATATTTGGTGAGGGCAGATGCTGATTATCGGTGATTTAATAGATGGACCAACGTTGTGAAAGGTCAATGGTGCCTCGCTAATCGTCCAATCTTCCGTGAAACTGAGAAGCTTGGTCAAATTTATTTCACCGTTTTTCGACACATCGAAAGTCTTTATCGTATCGTCCTCGCCCCAGCAGAGATCGATCGCCTGCCTATGCAACACCATACCGATTCCTTTGCCCGCGCCTTCCGGCACAGGAAATACACGAAGACTTACGACCGCGATGTCGTACGGAAGATCGAAACGAAGAGGTACGAAATCGGCGTTTAGATGCAAAGACGAAGATAATTGCGGATGCAACGCAATCGTTGGATGTAACAATTCTTCCGAAGTTAAATGACCACCCAGAGAAAGCATACCAGCCGGATGATTCGACGGTGGCGTTGATGAACCGCACGGCGTTCTTTTTCTCTCGAGAATAAGTGTGAATATATGATTCGTCAATAAATTATCCGTTACACCCTGACTAAGTCCTCTGTTGTCGTCTTGAAGAAGTCTTCGGTCTTGCATGATCTACGAAACGAATTAATTAATATTTTTCAACATACGCTTTCTTTTTTGTCAAGGGCTTCGAATTGTTAATCGTAATAATGAAATAATTAATAGATAAACTATCGTCGAATCGCACGAATTGACAATTCCGCGTCTTATGAAATTTGAGGAAAGAAGTACTTACTTCGAACTGTCCGGATGCCATTGACGCAGCACCCAAGGGTTGCGCAGTAGCTACGGTCATTCGTACCCTCTTATCTTCTATATAACCAGCAGACGCGAGAGGGTAATAATTCGCTTGTGTAGGTAATTTTTGAAAACGACGTCGTCTCACCATCTGCGATTGATAAGAATATTATATAAAATTGCAAGAAAAATCCTTTTTTATCAGCTAGAAAATGAACCAAACTCACATTGAGACCGTTCAAATCCGTGAAAAATTCATCCCCCGAAGCGATGTCGGTGTCGAATCTCATCGCAAGTTCGAAATTGTGTGTTTCCGAAATATCGACCTCGTTTAATATTTGAAGACCGAGTCCATCGCGGCCCGGTGAATTGAACAAGGTACACGTATGACGTACGTGCGGAAGTTCGACGAATACCCTCGATAATATAGGACCGGTAACGAGATGCACGACTCGTTCGTTATTCGTGTAAATCGGATCGGGTTCCGGTTTGTCAGGTAAGAATAAATAAGCACCGCTTCGATCCTCCTGGCTTCTACCGCGTGTTCCATACTTGACGAATTCCAAGTGTACCGGAAACGTTGTATTACCCACTCGCATGGCTTTTAAAAGACCCGATTTTCCAAAAGCTGCCGAGAGTTTGGATCGATCGCCGATCGAGAACTCTTGCGTCGATTGAAGAACTTGCAAGTGAGCGAATCCTGATACGACAGACGGGGCATTCGCGGTATTGTAAAGCGTAACGTTAGCATGATAGACGCTCCTGTTAAGAGTCAAGATTTTATTTAAAAACGATCGATTTTAATCATTGAAATTCGCTAAATTGAGAAAAATAATGAAATTTGATTTAAGAATTAGAATTTTCGAAAGTAAAATGTATACTCACGCGGGCAAGGTATTTCCGTGAAGAGCGTGAACCAAGTAAGTCGAGATACCGAAACCCGGCACGGTCACCAAAAACGAGAGTTCGTATTTAGTCGATGATAATACCGTTTGTCCGCTCCAAACTGGTGATATCTGGCAAGGAACTGGTTGAGCCATACGATCGGTAACTCTCACGTAAGGTGTCGATACCATAAGCGTTTGAACTTTCGTTCTCTGTGTTGGTAATGGATTATAAATGACGACTTTTTGAGTCGTAAGATCATCACCAAATTCGATCATGTATCTTTCGCCTATGCTCGTGTGATGCGATCGTTTCTCGTCCATTGAGAAATATTGATAGGTCGGATCGAGTCGAGGCCCTTGCGGACTTCCCAACAAATGAGCGACCGACTGTTGTATAACGTGAGCGGAATTTTTCAACGCGACTATCATTTTTTGGGCGTAATCGACGACAACGTTATCACGCGCTGTGCCAGTAACACCATCGTGATGCTGAAACAATGCGTGCCAGCGCCTTGCCTCGTCTATCTTTTCTTCTAAATTTGCCTCGATGAGATGCTCGTGTCCTCTCGCCCATCCAATAGCCGCAACGATCTCGGCAGCTCGTAGAGTTCCTAACAAGACACGATCGAGCCTTTTGTGAAAAGGCCTAGAAGTGTAAAACCCGCTCCAATAATGATCGTCGCGATCCGCATAGGTGAAAAAATCTCCCGAGAGCGTCGGAAAATCGTCGAGATTCTTCTTCTCGTCTCTCAAGGCATTAAAATAATCCGTCAATGTGCCAAATTGTATACGAACATTAAGCTGTTCGTTAAAATTCATATAATCGAAAAGCTTTTGATAATTTCCGTATTGAGCGTCCCACTCGGCGCTGAGGGAATAACGAAAATCATCTCCCAGAGGCGCTAATACGACGTTACTCTTGTACAATTGTGATTTTTTTCGATACTGATCGAGCAGCAGAGCAGAGCGTTTCGCCACGTTGCCCTGAGTTATCGGCTGAGGAGCCATTTTCCACGGACAGCTAAGTCCAAAACTGGGTAAACGAAAAAAGTCAAATTGACAGCATACTTTTGGATCCGGGCCGCAGGTATGTGGTACGTCGTAACTGTAGAACGGCATCATGTGCGTTAGTATTTCCGTCGAGCCATCGTTATCCCATAATTGACGCCAGCGAAATTCCAAACTCTTGTCTCTCGCGAGACGCTTCTTTACCGAATAGTGAACCCTCTGTATGAGAATATTCTCGAGACCGGCGCCTTTCGCGAGATACGGCATCGTCGGTGAGAGTCCAAAAGGATCGATCGCCCAACCGGAAGTCGGTACGTAATCGAGATTCGTCTTTAGCCATTGGTGACCCTGCGTCAATTGAGTTAATTGAGCGATCCAATGAGACACGGCTTCGTCGGGCATTACCCAACCACCGGTGACGATTTCGAGTTGTCCGTCGAGTACGAGACGTTTGACGAGATCACGATTTTTCGTCGTCTGTTCGTCCCACCACATCTTGAAGAACGATATTTCCGCCCAGATAAATTTTCTTCTTCGATCCTCCGCCAATTTTAATATCATATTGTTGAGAATTCTTTGCGTCTGAGTCGCGTAATATTTCTCAAAGGTGTTGAGCCAGCCGGGATCGTTGTGGGAATGAGGAACGACGAAAACATTGAGTTTTCTCGTCGGATGCCATTGTTTCTTGTCGTATCTTATCGGCCAGCCTTGTTTCCACGCTCCGCCGTCCGTATTGTCGAATTCCAATTGTTTGTACAGCTCCAACATTTGTATATCGACCTGCGGTACTTTGGCAATGTCGAAACTGCACGTCGGTAGGTTCGAGGGCGTTACGTACGATCGAGTTAGGGAATTATTCGACGATCGTTCCGAAAGCTCCGGTTTAATATTTTGCATCGAGTCGGAAGCTTCTTTGATCGCCGATATGACCTTGCGATGACGATTAAGATCTTCCTCGAGTTTTGCTAATCTATTCTCAAAGTGGAGCCAACCATTCTGCGGATAAACGTGAATTATTCGATTTTTTAAACACGACGCGGTTTTCGTTTGTTCTTTTAAACGATTTGCGGTTTAAAATTAGTGCAATATTGGACGGTTATTGTTAAATCATACATACATTTTCGATGGCGAGTTTCGAAGTTTGTCCTTCGGGAAATATCGCAGGGTCGCCGAGCATCAAGTAAGTTAGGGCATAGCAAGTTAGACCCAAGCATAAACCAAGCGCGATCAAGATTTTCATGTATTTCCAACGATTTTTAATCCCAATCTTCATCTTGCAATTCGTTTTCTTACAATTATTATTTTTCGTATTTCATACCGTTTAACGATTCGAGACACTTTTTCGAGACACGTAATAAATCGAGACTTTACACGGAGATTCGTAATATCACGAGGAGCATAATTATTAAAAAAAGTAAAAGAAACAGTAAATTAAACGCGAAGCAGAGTTTGGCTTCATTTTTTTAATCCTTTACTTCGAAATCGGAAGAGATAAGAAGTCTCCGAAAATCGTGCATTGCCTTGGGTAAATAATCAGAATGAGATTACGTTACGAATATCGAGACTCCACGCGTCATTACTCTACAATTGCGATAAAAAACTCAATAGTCAACATCATTTTATTTTCGGTCGCGCGGCCAGCCTTCCGCATTTCGTAGCGTGTGCAATTTGAGACTGAGTTTTGACAGTGCTCTTTTGTATCGATAATACCGATAATACACCAATATTCGTTTCACTATATATAACAATCGACTGCGCGCGCACGAACGCCATCTGCAACAGTATCTAGGGATTTTTTAATCTCATAGTAATTTCGCGGGTCGATATTGGCTAAGTTTTTATCACTGGTCCATTGACGTTTCGTATCTTCGTCTCGCACACAGCTGATTCATGAATAAATCAGTGAATACAATTGCGACCATTGACGTTTATCGAGATTTTTTTTAGTGAATGAGCGTCTTCTCTCCGTCTCTTTCTCCTTGTATCGATCTTGGTGAGAAAACGCGCAACGGTAGTGACACTCGTCGTAAGTGCGTATATACCTATTGTTGCGTTGCTCATGAATTCGTGAAGAAACACGAAAAAACTGCAAAATTTCGTGGGCACTGTTGCGAAAGAGGGTGAACGATATGCCGGGCGAACCTATCTCCAGTGGCAACAAGAGTAGCGGAAAATCAAAGAGAATCTCAATACCAAGAGTTCACAGTGGCACGGACACGGAGTTACAATCACAGATGAGCCAGAGTGGATCGACTCCTCTTCAACCAATGGCCTTGCATTATGTGAGCTTCAGATCCGACATCGACGACAGTCCTATACCGCCCGCCGTACATTCTCGTCTCCTCGATTTGTTTCAACAGATCCAAAAGGAATTCGAGATGGTCTGCATGGAAAATATCGGACGTGAGACAACAAATCGAATTTAAAAAAAAAAAAATCCCCACCTCAAATCACTATTTAAAAAATAACTTTACAAAAATCAATTTTCAGTGCAAGAGAAGATAGATGCGTTGAATGAGAGGCTGGAGAGAGAATGTTATGGGTCCGGAGAACGCAGCTTACCACCCGGTGATCTTGTCGACTATCTCGACACGAAGAATCCTTTAAAACCAAAAGGTATTCCTTATTTATCGAGCGTAAGAATTTTTTATGATTTCGATACAACGCAATTTCTTCAAACTCCCGATTGACTCAAAGTCGATCGATATTTAAAAAGAAATTGCCAATAATCTTCCGTTTTTTCTCACTCGAACAAGAATAAACGCAGCGTCGCTCTATTATTGCAGTATCGAGCGCCGGTTCGGCTCAAAAAGTCAAGACCTCTCACAAACTCAAGGCTCAAACGAGTAAAATCGTTTCGAGCTTTAAAAATCCAACTATGACCTGTAGTATGCAGAGACAATACGCCGGTCACAGAGACGGCGTTTGGGAAGTATCGGTGGGTCGTTCCGGCCAGCCGATCGTAGCGACGGCTTCCGCCGATCGCACCGCTCGTATTTGGGGAATGGAAAGCGGACGTTGTTTGCTACAATACATCGGTCACAACGGTTCCGTAAATTCCGTACGTTTTCATCCAATGGGTGATCTCGTTCTAACGGCGAGCGGCGATTGTTCCGCTCACGTTTGGCAAGCGGCTGTAAACTGGGATATTCCCAAGCGTCAGTCGTCCTCCGAAGATTTGTCGAATACCGATAGAACACCGACAAATGCCGTTTGCGGCGGTGACGATCTCGAAGAGCCACCGACTCTGAGAACACCCGTTCGAGAATTAATTGGCCACAGCGGCGTAGTCATGGCAGCCGATTGGCTACCCGGCGCCGAACAAATCGTAACAGCGTCCTGGGACAGAACGGCAAATTTATACGATGCCGAAACCGGTGATATTATTCACACTCTTTGCGGTCACGATCAAGAATTGACCCACGTATCGACTCACGATGCTCAGCGTCTCTGCGTCACGTCCAGTCGCGACAGTACCTTTCGTCTCTGGGACTTTAGAGAACCGATTCATTCCGTTTCCGTATTTCAAGGACATACCGAGTAAGATCCCTCGCGAAACGTGAGATTATAATACTAATTGCTCGATCGTAATGTTTCCAAGTATTATTAATACGTTTTTTTATTTTTTTTAATTCTTTTTTATTATCGCGTCTTCGTAATTTCTCTCCAACCTTCAGAGCTGTTACATCGGCGGTATTTACGCGCGAGGACAAGATCGTATCGGGTTCGGACGATCGTAGCGTCAAGGTCTGGGAATTGCGAAATATACGAAGTCCTCTTGCGACGATAAGAAGCGACAGCGCGGCCAACAGATTGGCGGTCTCGAGCAGTGGAAACGTAGCTATACCCCATGACAACAGACAGATACGACTGTTCGATCTTAGCGGACAGAGACTCGCAAGGCTACCGCGCACTAGCAGACAGGTATGAAAGAATGTCTCGCTCCCGGCAATGTTCAAATACATTCTCGATAATTACAATCTCGTGCTCACGATATATCAATTACGTAAACGTAAACGTTCTTTTTTTTTTCTTCTTCTTTTCGCAATTTCAGGGACATCGTAGAATGGTGTGCTCGGTAGCGTGGGCGGAAGAAGGAGGAGTCTGCAATTTGTTCTCGTGCGGCTTCGATAGACTAGTCCTTGGCTGGAGTATACTTCCGGTGAAGGATGCTTAAATATAATATCGACTAACTCTACAATGTAATCTCGATTATTGAAAATCGACGTGAAAGTCATTGAGGGGGATATCGGCATTTTCTTTTTAAACGTATTATTTTTTCCCCCTAAATATCGAGGTTTCGGTGTAAATAAATTATAACATCGTTGTTATCACGCTAAGTTCCATTGTGTATGAGTGTAATGTTGGACGTAGCCCGGGGCAGCCAGGAAATACCGTTAGATACGTAATCGTGAGCCAATAGTCCTCCCGCAAGTCCGATCAAGGATCCACCCCTTCCGCTCTCGCATACGACTGTAAATTAATAGTTTAATCGTTATTTCAAATTACGAACTATTTTAATCATCGATTGGATCAAAGTTCGGTGATTAAGAAGCAAAGTGAGAGAAGGAGAGATACGTCTAGGCGTGACATTGAGACTGTATGAATAAGTAAACGAGAATTTATCTTATTATTACCCGAGTAAGCGGTCAGAAGACAGAGCATCGTGTAACCGTGAATAAGAGCGTAATGCGGATCGTGAGCGACGTGTTGCCAGACGAGACCAAGTAGACCCAATAATTTTGCGCAACCTCCGACCGTCAGAGCTCGAACGAGATCGGAAGCTCTGTACTTGCGAGGTCGACGACGTAAGAAAAACCATCTTAGTTCCGTGCCAATGATCACAGCTCCCACGAAGGCTCCCAGTGAAAGCGCGGTATGAGCCAGAAGTATGTAAAAACTTCGTTCACCATCGAAAATGTCGTTTTTCAATGTATCGTGTTGTTCGACGATTTCACGCTCGCTTTCCAATTCGTGAGTCGACCATACTCTGAACGATTCGCTCAATAACAGAACTACCATTAGCTTCCAGTACGACTGAAAACCGCTGTTGTACAAAAGATGTCTATACGCGGGTTTCTCCAATAGAACGAGGTCCACCAATACGATCACGGGATCGTACTCGATATATTTGTCCGCGAGACTACCGCATTTTGTCTGTAACGAGTATGACGAAAAGACTCTCTTAATTCAGAAAAAAAAACAAAGTGAGAAAGTGGCTGCTCCAATGTGTTTTTGTTTGATTTTAATTATTGGGACAATCGGGAAGGACCGTGAAAATTGTAAATCAACGTCGCAAGGCTCGTTGTGGGGTTTTAGCTTGTAATATTTTGTTTTTATATTTTATTACTCGTTTTTATTCAACCATCCATTGCCCAAACGTTAACTTTTTTGTTAGCCTGGTTTTTTTTTGTTTCAGGTTGAAAATAAAAGGAAACGAATTATCTTTGTTCGCAATATGAAACTTACGCATTTCAGTACTTTCAAAACACTCGGACTGTAACGTCTGTAGAGCTCCTCGATCTCTACGCCGCAATTGATACACGTATACATTTTATTGTCGTCGATTAACTGGCGTACATCGATCGTGCGTCTTCGACGAATTGGTATCGCGAGTCTCTCTGTAACATAATGTCAGTGATTAAGTCTCGAGCGTAGATGTATTTTAAAAAATTCCCGGTCTTGGTCCAATGATTTTGTCTCGAGGAATAATCGATAAGCAAGAATATCGCGTATCGAGAATTTTCCATAATACCGACGACCTTCCTAACTGTAAAACCTCGTTTCCAGTTAAACGTACAAAAAAGAAAATCGGTAAATCGGTAATTCTTGCAATTTCCACGTAAATGTTTGAAAAAATATTTATAATTCAATGTCTTCCCCACCTTACGCCTCGGGTGAAAGTCTTTGCATATCGCCTACGTATATTACGATCTGAAATGCGCACAGAGTGGGGAAGAGAAGAGAATTGTACTTGTCCCAGATTGGTTTTTCAGGCTATCGAACACATGGGTAAGAAACGTACGAGGAATCAGTCTTAGAGCGATCCTGCGACCGTCAACTACGAGAAATATGTCTTCCGAAATTATGATAACGCTACCGACTGGCCAACGTATGCCGGCGCTAGGATTCGGTACATGGCAAGTAAGTACCTTGCGTAAAAACCATATCCCGACATTTGAAAGCTTCAGATTTTTTTTTTTATCCCCTGGAAGACAAATTCGATATATCGATTGATTCTAATCAAAGAAAATTTACCTCAGGCTACCGAGTTGGAACTAGCATCGGCTCTCGAGGATGCTCTGGAAGCGGGTTACAGACACATAGATACAGCGCCGGTATACGAGAACGATACCGTGATTGGCAAAGTTTTGAAAAAGTGGTTGGATTCGGGTAGAGTGAAACGCGAAGATTTATTCATAGTTACTAAAGTGAGTCAACGGGCGAAAAAATTCTCTCGTCGTAACGAATATCTTGTGAATTGTCGCAAGGAAGAAACGGAGCGGAAATGAAAAAGGGAAAAATTGAAAGATAAAAATGATATTGAAATATTGCAGGTCCCACCGACTGGCAATCGTTGCGGCGGTGTAGAAAAATGGATCAAAAAGTCTCTGGAGGCTTTGCAACTGGATTATCTCGATTTATATCTGATACACACTCCTTTCACCTTCGAGGAGGTTGGCAACGAATTACACCCTACGGACGATAGCGGCATGATAAGAATCGATACGAATACCGATCTCGTTGCTATCTGGGCGGAGATGGAAAAGCAAGTTATCGAGGGTCGTACCAGAGCGATAGGATTGTCGAATTTCAATACCAAGCAAATAAACAGAATTCTTTGCCAAGCAAAATTGCCGATTTCGAATTTACAGATAGAACTGCACGTTTACTTTCAACAGAAGGAAACGGTAAAAGTGATATTCGCCAAAATCGTAAAAAAGAAAGATTTAAAAGCTCTAGCTAGCGAGTAAATTTTGCTCAATACGATTCTTTACTTTCTCCAGGTTGAATTTTGCAAACGCAAAGGTATCGCAGTAACCGCTTATTCTCCTCTGGGCTCCAGAGGTCTCGTTCGACTTCTTGGAAAAACGGAGGATCTTCCGGATTTGTTGCAAAACTCGAAAATCCTGGAAATCGCGAGAAAGCACAAAAAATCAGCCGCTCAAGTCGCGCTCAGGTATATCGTTCAGAAAGGTATTGCCGCTATTCCAAAGAGCACTAATCCAAAGCGCATAAAAGAGAATATAGATATTTTTAACTGGGAATTGGACAACGAGGATATGAGCGCGATCGTACTGTTGGATCAGGGCAGTGCGGCGAGAATCTGTGATTTTAGTTTTTTCAAAGGGATCCAGAAACATCCGGAATTTCCGTTTTAAAGATACAAAAAAAAAGGTGAACGAGACGCAAATGCCAAGCAGACGGACAGAAATAGAATAAATGGTAGTTAAATAGATTTATAACTAATTTGTCCTTAAATTATAATTCCTAACCTCATTCATAAGATACTGTTGTACGAGAAAAAGGTGATGATAATAATAATATACATTATCGATAAATTTGGACTTGTTTGTTTTCTGAATTCGCGGGTTTTTCTTTGGTTCGATGAGATTGTTATTGAGGTTAAGGTGACGCGGATCTTTCGTGACACTTTCTTTTCTCAAGGTGAAAGTTTCGGGTTATTCTTTTTTTTCAAGGGTCACGCGAGATAGTCGCTTAATCCGAGAAACGATAAATATCCATTATTTTGTTATTATCCTTACCGTTTTATATCTTCACATACTTCCGGCGTACTTTGACTCCATTTCTAATCCCTCGATACTGTACGACCGAAATTATCTGTGACATGACGAAATTATGAGATTTCCCGCGACTCTTTGAACGATAACGGATATTTGATTTATGTGTGAAGATCGCTCGGTCGAGAAAATTTCAAGTTCTACCTCCATGTATTTATGCGTCACGTGATACACCTTTCACTTATTATCTTTAACGTGTATTCGTCATTATATGTATAGCGGCTGCGTGCACTCAATCTCCGTTATCCCCACGATAACTCATTAATACTCAACGTCATTATTATTGCCGTCGTTCAAATGATTTATGGAATGCATTATTTCAGTAATTGGAATGCCAAAGTTATCCGTTAGTAGTTTAACGGTTTTTTCTCCATATTCAAATATATATATATATATATAGATTGACATATTTTTAGATATATTTGAATTAAATTTAGATAATTATCATGCACCGCAGTGTCAAATTGAAGAAAGAACCATTTCGTTATTTACTCGATCGAGAATTATCAGATCGATCGTGAAATTGGATTGAACGATTGAAAGTCCCATCCCCGTGTCATCGCGCAACCGCAAACGCTCATCATTCGATTCGAAAACCCACGTTTCCCTCGCTGAGCTCAATCTCGCGAACGAATCTCCGTTGCATGAAAATTGTTATAAAGATCGTATACATATTGAAACATTACCCCGTACTTCGAGAACAAACGAAAAAGCAACGAAGGATTTTCTCCCAACCGCGGTATCCCCGGGTCTCGTAAAGGACGAAGGGCTTCCCTCCATGTTTTTGTTTGATATTTACATTCGAGAGACAGACGTATTACCGGATTACAGAGATGACCCCTGTGGCTTTTCGATTAGGCCAAGCCTGCGTGCGTTCGGGACATCTGGCCCTCCTTGAAAAAAAATACAGTAGCGCGCTTTGGCTCCCCAACTTTACATATATATATATATACGCATGTATCCATGTGAACGACCGTCTAGTATCAATTACATTGTTGTTATTGGGCCGCGGGAGATCTAGCCCGAGATACAATACGCTGGTATAAGAGCAAAAGCAACAATAGAGGCAGGTCCAGGAGGGGAGTAACAAGCGGCGGTGTAGCAAATCCCGACGAGCCGGAAGAATCCTCGAGTGCAATGTGATAGCCATCGGGTGTGCAGCTATGCGTCAAATTTAGATTCGTTCGTGAAATGGATACTGCGGCTAACGAAAAACCGCGCGCTACGAGCACGGGGTGGCATTTTATATTTCGTCTCTCTCTAACCGAACCCCATATATATACGAGGGTTGCCAAGGTTTGCGAATTCAGTTGTAAAAATGAAAATGAGCCAGTCGCACAGACTCTCACGGGTCGCGAGTGATTTTAGCATCGAACGCATCTTGGCCCATGAGAACGATCGAAAAAGTCGCGAATCCATCGTAGCCCGCGGCGGAAACGAAGGATTCTCGTATCATCGACGAGTCGAACGTCACGTTGATTCTGCGCAGACGCAGCGCGTCGCGCCAAATTCAAACGTCGATACGTGCTCGAGGCTACAATTCGTCGATGAACAATCCCCGAGTCGTCACGATCCTCGTGCAACAACAACGACGTGTGTCCCGAATACTTTTTCATCGCCCTGCGAAAATTTGAAAAATTTCACGTTCGAGAGAAACGATCTCACGTGGCTTCACTGCACGCGTTACAGACCACCGAAATTACCGCGAAAATCTTCTTCCGGTAAAACCGGAAAGAGACGACCCGGTGCACATCCAAGGATTCCGTTCACAGCGACGCAGTTGCAAATTTTGGAAGAAAAATATCGTTTCACGGCTTATCTCTCGCGACGGGACGTTATACATTTATCAACGACGTTACGATTGCCTCAAAGTCGCGTAAGTGCGTTTATAATTCACCTAGAAATTTAAATTTTCGCGTCTCCAACGAAAAAACACCGAAAAACTTTTGCGCACAAAATATTTTCAAAAAAATCATTATTTCGTATGTTTTTCCATTGATAATATACGCTTAATCAAGCGTATAAAAGCACACGAAGCGCTATTTCCGATATCAAATTCGATCAATCGATATAATCGTGGATTCTCTCAACTTCAGGTGAAAATTTGGTTTCAAAATCGTCGCGCAAGGGACAGAAGAGAGACGGGCATATCCGGTAGCAACATTGCGATCTCATCGGAGGATACGTTGCCCGATAAATCGCAAAGTCTCCCGATAGAGAAGACCCCATCGACGTGTCCCGTATGAATTATTTAATCCTCATCCGGTGGATTACAGATAAATTTGCAACTCGGTTAAATACTCGCCGTGACGTCTTCGAAGGATCAAAAGAGTGTCGAAAAATAGACTCGAGATGCGAAGAAAAAAAAATACTCTCATTTACAAGTGATGATCGGGTAATGCGGTTATTAAATATTTCTGTACAATAACGGAGTATTCTATTTATGGATATGACGAATATATATATATATATATATAAATAAATATATATATATATGTCGAATGCCGCGAAATTTATCGCCTCTTATTTTCCCATCTCCCCAATTGCCACAATGCACGCAATTAAAATCAAACAGTGGATCACTAACTAATAAAGATTGACATTTACATTATACAATCATAAAATTCACGTAGAATTAAGTTAAACACTTTTTGTTTTCTCTTTATCGACTATCATTACTAACTTCGTTAATGCAAGCCTTTTTGTTATAAGATTTACTGATTCTCGATCTTCTCTCATCTCTCTCTCTCTCTCCGCCCCCCCCCTCTTCTTTACTGTGCGCGCATCAGCTCCTAATTGTGAACAATACATTTATAGTTATTCTTAATAATACACTGAAAATGGTGCGCTCGAATTATTGGCTAGACGCATCGAGTCGTCAGAGAGCGATGATGCTTTCTCGACCGGCACCAACGCCAATCCATTTGACTGGAAACAAAGGAGAAGAAAGTTTATAATTTTTTTTGTTTTTTTTTGGTACGTTAGTTTAGCGTGAATTTTGAAGCGGGACGTTTAATCACCTGGTATATCCATATTTTCCTCTATCAATTCGACGTATTTTCGTGCATTTGGAGGTAATTTCTCCAATGAACGAACACCCTCGGTTGTGGAACGCCAACCTTCGACAGTCTCGTATATTGGCTCGGCTCGTGCCAGCTCGACGGCCGAACTCGGGAAATAATCAATCTCTTTGCCATTCAAGCGATAACCAGTGCATACTTTAATCTGCGGCAACGTGTCGAGTATGTCGAGTTTCGTGAGGCACAATGATGTATAACTGTAGTTAAATTTGTGAATAATTTTAGAATTTCTTAGTTGAATCGATAATCGGAATATTTTTGAGATACCGACCCGTTAACCAGTGCTGTGAATTTGAGGAGCGCCAGATCGAGCCATCCGCAACGTCGATTTCTCTTGGTCGTCACACCGACCTCGTGACCTCTCGTTTGAAGAAGCTCGCCCGTCGAATCGCGCAGTTCCGTTGGAAACGGGCCATCCCCGACTCTGGTCGTGTACGCCTTGACAACACCGACGACCTCGCCGATCGTTGCCGGTGGCAAACCGAGACCCGTGCAAACACCCCCGATACTACAGTTCGAACTCGTCACGTACGGGTAAGTGCCAAAATCGATGTCGAGCATCGCAGCATTTGCACCTTCGACCAAAACCTTCTTTCCGTCCTTCAAAGCCTTGTGAAGATAGCTCACGGTCTCTTTCACCAGAGGTCTGATACGCTCGGCGTATCTGTAGAGAGAAAGAAAAAGAAAACGAGAGAGTCTTGAGTGAGCAAGGAATTATGAGAATTAAAAATAATGAATTTTTTTTATCAAATTTTATCGTACGATTTGGATGAAATTATTCAAATTAATTGAATTTTGGAAATAAAAGTTTGTCAATATTTGGTTAAACCGTATGATCGAGATTATCGTGTATCGGGCAATTGAATTTCAAGAATCGACAATCTCAATGGCAATGGAATATTTAAGAACGAGATTATAAAAATTGGAGAGGCTGAAAACGATCGATGAAAATACGTAGCGCCGTCTCTCCATTATCTTAATCGTCACAATTACGAGGGATAAGAGACAAGGTTTCCAGATACAGAATTTGCATAGAGATAACATTGTTTCCTACGTCGCTATTTCAAGTTGCGAATAATCCTATTTTTACCGAAAGATCAACATACATAAATAAAACATATTTCCGTTTCAGATCTCACGATTCTCTCACCCTTTATAGCGCTCCAATTCCGCTTTAACGTCGACGTGAAGAGCAGGAAACATTCTTTGATAAGACGCAACGAGGGTATTAAATTTTTCGGAAAATTTTTCGAAATCCCCGAGAAGATCGCCGATTCTAAGACCATTTCTGGCCGCTTTGCTCGAATACGTTGGACCGATACCCTTTTTCGTCGTACCGAGGGATTGCGTGCCTTTCTCGAGTTCCTGAAAACCATCGACCTGCTGATGGAAATCGAACACTATGTGAGCACGATCCGATATTACGAATCTCTCGTTCCAATCCTTGAGACCCTTCGCCTCGTTCTGTTCGAGTTCCTCGAACAATCCTGGCAAGTGTATGACCACGCCGTTTCCTGCAAAGACACATCGAATATGATACGCATCGTTAATAATAACGATCTCTCGAGTCGCGTTGCGGTATAATATTAATTCCTACGACCTGGCGACAGACCGTACCAGTTCCGTATTATTAAATCAATGAAAGACGATAATTGAGCCTCCGGCTAAACGAGATACGTCTAGTTGACTTATTTACGGTGTAATATAACGCGTACCGTGAGCATTGCAAGAAAACGCATCGGTGTCTCGTTCGAACGAGATAATACTACCAACACCATTGCTCTCTTATCTCCTCGAGGAAATATTACCTGACTCTTATATACTCTCGATTATTATTTTATGCTCTTTCTTTTGATAAAAATTGTACTTTGAAGCCAATGACTCTTATCGCTCGGAGACTAAACGCTAACTCTTTATAAATTTTGTTTTTTCCTTTTCGTTACGCGCAATAGCTAATCGTTGGAAGAATAATCTTTCAATTAATGAACAATGTTACGACGTTGAAGCGTGGAACTTTGATTTAATTGATGTTTTTACCTAAAACGGATTTGCATCTTGGATTGATTATTCCGCTAGGTAGAAGATGAAAGAAGAATTGGGCTCCCTCTACAACTACTGTATGACCCGCGTTATTTCCTCCCTGTGGAACAATAGAAATATTTTCAAGTACGACGATTGACATTAGTTTGCGAGAGTCTGAAAGAACTCAAATACTCGCCGTGCGAAATGTCTTGTTTTTTTTTTTTTTACATTTTTTGTTTTACTTTCACATGGATACTCGAAGCGTTATAGAGATATCCTTGAATAAGCGGTAATTCTACGCCACCGAGTGAGCATTTTGAGATAGCAGAGATACGCGGAGTTGAAACGAACCAGGCTTGCGCCTTTTGCAAATTCTTTATACGTCGAGAGAGGTTTTAACGTATTGATAAATTTATCGTACAGGAATATTTGTATAGACATTTGTACAGTTGTGAAAGCTCTCATTCATTACATCAAAAGCGTGAAATATGCAATAACAAATATTTTTCATAAAACGCATAGGCGAGCCAAGACGCCTGGGGCGTTAATTGGTGACATCGAGTAGTAACTCATTCGTCTTCATTTTTTACGATCCGTAAACTCTGTCGTTAACAAGTGGGAATTACGTAAGACAAAAAAAAAAGAAAGAAAAATACCGTCGCGTCATTGAGCTCGGGAGAGGGACGAAAATGTGACAAAAGACTCAGGGGTGTGGAAATCGAGTCGCAATGCGAACTTGCGAGCTCTACAAATTCTAATTCTAAAAATATGTTGACCGCAAATTTAACGCCCCCCTGTGCTCCAAGGTCCGATTACAACAGGCAAGGGGTGATGGAAAATCAACGCTACGTGCGATTTGAGCTGAATAAAAATAATTTGCTTTTGGCAATGGTCGTGAAAACACAAGAAAAATTACGACTCGAAAGACTCGAGCGAGAATCGACACGGCACGACAGTGCCGAATGCATCACGGAGAAAAAACTTTGAAAATTTCGATAGAGAGCAACAGAACGTGATCCCACGTGGGACGTCGAAGGGATGAGCGCGGCAAATGGGAAGGGGGTTATTGCGAGGAAAAACAAAAAAAACGAAGGGACATGGATGAGAAACCGCGCAGCAACGATGTGTAGGAAACACATGTGTTTCTCTTCGAGACGAGATGGAAGAATACCGGCGCAACATTAGCATATTACGCGATATACGTTAATGAATGGTGGAAGGGGTAACTTCGGATGAAAGATGGCGCGAAGCCTTGTCTCGTGATTTCGAGCATGTGAAACGACAAATATATATACGTATAAAGGTATATACGTATATACGTATTAACATACATCCATTCACCTGTATACGAATAATAACGAAGAAAAAGGGTTTTCTCTCTCGGCTTTCGCAAATTCGTTAAAGTTTCGAAAAAATTGTATCGTTCTTATATATACCTGGCAGCGGCAGACGACGTCGGCGTCGGAAGCTAGCATGTCGACGACTTTTCCTTTGCCCTCGTCGCCCCATTGAGCACCGAGGACAACCGTGACCTTGGTCAAAAGACCAGAAGTCGAAGTTCGCTGTTTCTTTCTAGGTGATCCAACATTGCCGTCGCCGTTCGCTTGCTGTGGCGGATGTTGTATTCTCGGACACGCCGACATCGTGCGCGATATCACAAGACGATATAACCACGTACGGAAATGTCACACCGTTCGTGCGTTACGCGCGAATCAATTGCTGCCCCACGGTTTCGACACTACGAAGAAGCCCGGACACGGAGTGAGCAACAAAGCAGACCTCGCGTTATACGGGCACCTCGATACGGACACCTCCCCCCCCAAATACGCACGAGACACACACAATCACACACACGTACGATACTCGCCGACGTTGCTGAACCGACGCGAGCGAGAATCACCGACCAACGGATGAACAGACGTAATTTCTCCGCCGAGTCGTTGGTACCGCCTCCTTCCGGTTAAAACCGGCAACCGCGACGGCGAATTGAAAAAGCGTTTTATCGTTTCCCGTTCTTCCGCCAGAGCTTCCGCGGCCGCGACAAGCCGATCTAATTGTATCGAAAGGCTGCGTTTGCAATTGGCGACACGCATCGTTAGAGGGCGTGTCAATTTGTCTCGCGCGCCAATGCTTACCTCGTGATTTATTTCGTCATCTTTTTTTTTTTCGTTTTATTCCAATCCCGCGCACTCCGGTTGGATCATGAAAGACGATGAAATACATCAGATCTTGAAATATACGGAGCAGTAAAGAGGCTGGCTAGCGTTGTCGTCATGTACCCCTTTTTTTATTTCTAGGTTTTCTCTTTCGCTAATCCATCTTACCTCGCGTTAAATGAAAATGTAAAGATAGGCAGCCATCTCAAACTTGAATATGCCATTTTATTTTCACCGTCCGTACGCACGTATTTATAAATACTCAAACGTTACGGATTATCCGAATAAGCGTTTGGGAATTAAGTTACGTCAATCATCTCCGTTGTATTATGTATGAACAGAACTAATATTTATTCTCTTAAATAAGTACCTACTTTACAATCTGTTTACAGGATACACGTATATAATTAATTAATTACAACAAGTTGATTGTTTCTTTACCGTTTTTCTTTTTTTTTCTTTTTCGTTTTTTTTTCCTTTACTTTTTTTTTTTTTTTTTATCAAAATAAAGTTTCGATCGGATCGTTATATCGAAGCTAGCTGTTGTTTCGGGAGGAAAGGACGAGGAGCGTCAGTGATGTAGACCGGCGATCTTCAGCTTCTTTGGATGACGCGGCGCTCTGCCAGTCTCGCTGTCAGAAGACTCGGATTCGGAATCATTGTAACCGCCGATTCCCACGGATTCCGATTTGGAAACTTCGCACGATTCAGCTGCAAAGTTTCCAGTGATCTTGGCTTTCTCCAATGTGCGAACTTCGCAGAAAGGGGATGCATTAAGTTGCGAATAAAGACTGATAGCAATCTTTCGTTTTTCCATGATTCAGGAAATGGTTGGAATAGAGTATTTCGATTGAGTTTCGAATAAATGTCTTATCGATCGTGTTCGATCGTTCAAAATTCACAAATACTCTATTCGGATCCTCGCGAATATTATGGAATATTATATAACGGACGTTTACTTATTTCTTTTTTCTTGTTTTTTTTTTTTCTTTCCCTCGATTTTAGCTCAAACTTTTTCTTCGATAGACACAACACCCCCTTTCCATCTATTTCCTCGAGATTGCTCTCTACGATATATACTCACTCTGCGATTCCAATAAATTGTTTTGCCTCTTCAAATCATCGATATCTTGCTGGTGGGATGAATTTTTGCGTCGCATGAATTGTATATATTCCGCTGCTTTTTTAAGTATCTGAGCTCTACTCGCTACTTTCTCGCCCTGTAACGCCGGTACCGTGTCTCTCAGGCTGGAGAAGCTATCTTTAATGTGATCCCTTCGTTTGCGTTCCAATGCGTTATGGTGAGCCCTCTTTTCAGCCTATCGATACATACGTTTATATCAATATACGTATTTATAGAGATATTTGGTTTTAAACGTTTATATATATATATTTTTTTTGTTTATACATAAAATTAGTTGAAGGAATAAAAAAATTGTACGATATAATTGGGATGGTGAAGAATTTATAAGTTTGGGGGAATTTTCTAGTAGGGACCATTGGGAAATCAGCGTAGCATCAAGGGCCACGAAGTTCTAACCTTCATAAGCTTTGGGTTCAATGGCCCAACGAATCCGAGGTTCTAGAGAAAGCTGCTAGAGCAATTTTATGGATAATAGAAACGTTCAATCCTTTACCTGAGAATAATATTGCGTGTTGTTCGAGTGTCTCTGCCTGGAATCCGAGTCGTCGCCTTCCTAATTACACGAAAAGCAGGAAAAAAAAATCACAAAAGTAAAGCATTACCAAGGCAATTTCGACTTCATCTCATCACCGTTTACGTATCCACTATCGATTTCTTCACTCACATCACTCTCGATGTCGATATCACGGTCATCGTCACTCATTCTTCTTGGCCAGAAATTAATACACGTGAACAACAAACAGTGGTTTATTCTAGGAGGTCCAGACACCTGCAGCAAGTAGATGAATTATTTTGTTGACCCGATCTGACAGCAATTGCGTATTGATAGATATCCAACATAGAATAAACAAAAGTCTCTATAAAACCACAGCTGACTGCAAATATATGTCTCGGAGAAACCTCCGTGATGGTAGTCGAAGATCGATGTTCGATTTCGAGTTGAAGTAGCTCGCCTAATATCACGGAGGTATCGACGCTATGTCGATAGCTTCACACTAGATGCGGATGCGAGCCAAACCTCCATGAAGTTGGGCGACGAATTTTTTATTTAAGCAATTGGTCGATAACGGATAACTACACTTGCAGATATTTGTACCAGAGATTAGTGGAGAGATTAGTCACGCTCGTCGAAAGTTGGAACCTCGAGATTTGGTCCGACGGGGCGACATCTGAGCGGCCAAACGGTGAACCGTGGTTACATTTGTAACCACGTGTTGGCGGCGCTAGCATAGTCATATATATGTATATATAAACTGTCGGTTCGAACTATCGAAAGAATAACCATCATTTTCGCAATGAGCGACAAATTTTCGATCGAATAAGACTATTTTGAAATCGTTTTTGAGAAAAAAAAATTCGGGAAAAATAATGTCATAATCTTCATCAGCGAGAAATTTTCGATTCCGCCCCCCCCCCCCCGCCCCAAATTCTTTCTGGACAAAACAAATATGCCTTAAGGACGACAAATAAAAGTGGTTTTCGTTAAAAAACATTTGTTTATTCCATCTCCTTCATAATTCATGCTACAAGGGACAAATACGAAGGCTACACAAATAACGTACAATAATTTATTATTCCACAACATTTTTCGCTCATCCCTTAATAACAAACGAATAATTCAAACTAATTCGATTATTAATTTTTTCTTTCATTCATCTTTCCTATCACCTATAGTATATACATCTATAGTATTTCAAGAAAAAAAAAGAACATTGTATTGTTACATTTTTGACAATTCTCTGAAATTTGTTTAGGAAAATATTTTGAAAGCGTGTCGGCCAAGATTTATCTCGAAAGATTTGTTTCTCGAATATCCATTAAAATAATGATATCTCGAAGTATTTAAAATTCTCGTTACGTATGAACCGTTGCGTCTAGACTTGAGCAACGCGTAATATTATTATACAGCTTATAATCCCTTCCGAGCGTCATGACCCATTGGGCGTGAGTTAGAAAAGATTTCAAAAGAGAGCGGTAAGAGCCGTTGGCCAATCAAACGACCATTTTCTTTCATAAACAAATTTCGTACGAAATTTTTTCCTAACTTTCGAAGCCTCTGCCATATCTTTATATATCTACTTTTAGCCCCAGTCGGTACATATCAATAAATATATTGCCCAATCCATAACAGACCATG
Organism: Netelia inedita; assembly: GCA_964017225.1. NCBI lineage: Eukaryota > Metazoa > Arthropoda > Insecta > Hymenoptera > Ichneumonidae > Netelia > Netelia inedita. The sequence continues at coordinate 3,779,312 of OZ024920.1, read as the reverse complement.
GGGAAAGTAATCCACCAATTTATATATATAAAAACATAATCGAAGGCTAACGAGAAACTTGTACTCTCTTAAACATCATTAAAATCACAGCATTCATTCTAGCGACGATGTACGCTAATAATTGTTAAATATCTCTCATTCGTGGCTCTTGCTCCAATGCGGATGACTACCGTCACCCTTTTTTTCAGCGGTTCTTCGTACGACATTTTCCGACGCCACTTTGAGATCGGTTGCCCAGCCAATTTTTGCGAAACCGTCGATGAACATAGTCGTCATGTTGAGACCGTAATTACCGAGCTCAGCAGCCTTGTAGTCCCAGGGAAATGCATGATGATAATTGTGCCATCCCTCTCCCATACTGGCGAACGCCACCCATTTGTTCTCGGCGGGATTGATAGTTCTGAGAAAATCCCGACAAAATATATATTGCTCAACGGAATATCAAAGAGAAAAAGAAAAATGAGAATTGAGAAATAATATATTAATTGCGCAACTATACGTAATGTATGTCTCGTTTTATGAGGAAAAAAATCTCTTAATCGGACAATAATAAAATACCGCGAATGAAAAAAAATCAAATTTCATAATCTCAAGTAGAAATTCATCGTCGTATAATTCTCGTGTCCCACTCGATACTATGTGGTAATATTATACGGGACCTCGTTTCTAAGCGTTGCAATTTACCAAAAGTTTAAAGGGACGATGTTACGTATCGATAAAAAAATAGCTTGTTCTTTTTTCATCAACTTACTTGTCGTAACTGTGGTAGCCGAAGAAATGAGCGAAACTGTTCACGGACCAAGTTGCGTTCAGGGTGAAGGGATAACGTAGGAAGAGTTGGGAGACCACAGTCATGTACCAGTCCGCGTTCCAGCAATAAATCGGTATAGCGATCGGTAGTACAAAACAAATAAAGAACTTCAGCTTGCTAAAGTGTCTGTTGGAAAATAGAACGAATACAAATGTAAATATTATCGTACGTGAAAAAATCGACGTGATCGTTCAAATTTAATTAATTAATTTTAGAAAATCGTTATTAACCTTTCGGCAAATTGAACAACCGGGTCTGCCATAAGGTCGCTCATGTCGACTTGTTTCCCGTGCTTGATAACTTCCGGATGTTTCTTCATCATCAGCCAGCCAACGTGACTGAAGAAAAAGCCTCGTCTACTGTCGTGCGGATCGGCATCGGTTTCCGAAAATTTGTGATGAACTCTGTGATCTCTGACCCAGTTGTAAATCGAATTCTAAAACAAGGACAGCGTCGACGATTGGAATTAAATAAGAATAATTATTTCTGGAATTTTCTTGAATTAACTTTAATAAAGAAAAATATAAAATAGTAATCATTAATTTCTTTTTTTAATAAAGAAAAATTAATATTCACCTCTCCGGCCATCAGGTAACAAAAAGCGAGAACGATTCTTAGAGGAATATTCGCTTTGTAAGCTTTGTGCGTCCACAAACGATGAACTCCACCGGTCACACCAAATCCACCCACGCAACCGGTTATCAAACCTGTAACGTTGCAATTTTTCATTTTAATCGAACGAACAATCTCTAATCTTATTAAAATTATATCGACAAAACGAAACTCACCCCATAGCGTCAGTATTTTGTTATCGGAGAAGGAATATGTGGCGATGGTGTAAACAGTTCCAACATGCAGCAGCGTGATGCCAATGATATTTGGCCATATAAGTTTAGTCTTAAACTTGAACCATTCTTCAGTTTTTTGCTCAATCTCTTTCTCCGATTTGGCTGGAACTTTCAGATCTGGATAATCGAGGCTCGCGAGTTGATTCTTGTTGGTGTCTCGAATATCGTTTTGAATCGGTTCAACACATGGGACCACCGCGTCGTGAACGTTTGGTGGCATTTTTTTATCTCGTTATGCGTTTCTCGCAACGACGACCTGAAACGAACGAACGATATAATGAAAAATCAAAATAAAATCGATTAATTATGAATAAATATTTTAATAATAAAAAATCAGCTATGTGATTATTATTTTTTATATTATTATTATTATTATTAACGAATATTCAGGCGAGTTCAAAAGTTCGTAAGTTCATTCGTCGATTTGCTTGATGTACGACCTATGGGCGATCCCGACGGTCGTTACTCGAACCGGCTAATTTTTCGCGCTTCTAATCAATAAATTATTCAACCTCGTGGGACCAAGAGCTCGCAGGATCTCCCGATTCTTATCACGCGTATTAATCGTCGCGTTATAAAAACCGACCGTTTCTCGGGAAGTTTACGTTCCGGTTGCAGTTACTTTCGGTCATTGAACGAGGTCCTTGGCGCGACGAAACAAAATTCGAAAATCGATTTAAACATTAAAAAATAAAACACAAAAAATATCGAATGATAAGAGAAAATTTTGAAAAAAATATAATCTGTCGTTAGATTTCTATCGTTTCGACAAATTTTCTCGATTTCGCGTTGAAGCGCATGTCCGTTGGATGATTCGTTGCAACCGCTGACATTTATCAAACTGCACGCGACGGTTATGAGAAAAAGGAGTTTCGCACGGGACGAGAGTTAAATAATTCGACGGGGTCGAGTGGATAAGACCTATCGAACGAACGGTATTTTCTACAAGTCGAATTTATGATTTTCTCGCCTCAGGTTTGTGTAAAAGAATAAAAATAAAAAAATATTTAAAAATAAATTTTAAAAAAAGTTGAAAATTCCGCTCGTCGAAAAGGGTCGTGAAAAAAATAAATATTGCAAAGCACCGGCTTTCGTTTCGTCGATATAAAGAAGTAAAACAAATATAGTTTCTTGCAACGTTTGAAATTGGAAAGAATTAATTAATTAATCACCGTTGATAAAAATTTAATGAATTAAAAATTGGCGCGAATATTAAGTTTGAATTTTCCAACGATGAAAGGAAAGTATCTGTTGTTTATTTCGTATTTTATAACGATAAATCGGGGTTGCGCTCGTTGTTCGGAACCCACGTCCTTATCGTTACAATTAATATTGGAATACGCGTCGTGGAGGTCCTGGGAGCAGATCGTCCTTTTCGCCGAGATCGAAACATCGAGTGAGTAAATGAAAATGTATATTTTTTTCTGTTAAATTTCATAAAAATAATAAGTAAATATTCTTTTAAAAAATGTTGAATTCGTTCACTTACCGAATAAATAATTCAAAGTACGAGATTAATTTTGTTAATCATTCGTTATTAACGAAACACTCCACAATTGTAATCACAACGCGCAAACGATCGCTTTATCGCGACTCTTAATTCGCGCCACGACCAGTACGAAATTTTGAATGGTACTCGAGAGTGTTCGTGCCTCTCACGAATTTTTATAGACTTCGTAAAATCTGGCTACGTGACTTCGACCTCGGAGGAGCTCCCACCACTCCTTGAACACGAGGAAAATGAGAGAATCATCTGCGTACGGTGCTCTAATGTTGTCGATAAATTAGAATGTCACCGATACGTAGTCGACGCATGTAAATAAAGTAAAATATGAGGGTCAGTGATTTAACAAATATTTTTTTTTAATCTTATTTTATTTTTTTCTTCATATTAATTACACCAATGTCCAGATGCCACCTGTGCTCGTTATAGATTAGGAAAAACTTACGCTCGGCACGAGTCTATTTGAACGAATAAATAATACAATATATTCGAATAAATCGGTAAAACTTATTACGCTTTGTTCCGATAGATTCAATTGATTTTTTAAAAGAAATTATTGCTTTGATTAATTACTTTAATTAATTATATATATATATTATTATAACGGTATAAATGTCTAATGATAATTATTATTGTACGAAATTAAAGAAATTTTTCTTCCTCCTTATTTTTCCTTATTTTTTTTCCTCGTGGGAGTGTCCTTGTTCCAGTGTCGGCGCCGATCGCACGGATGAATCAACAATTTGAATGTAAAATCGGTATGGGGTAGGACTATAGGAGAAATAAAAAAATAAATGGGTGACAACTCGTCGCGAAAAATTATGAGGATAATGAGATCTTCTCGGGAGGATCGCGAGAAGAATTTCGGCGAACAAAATTTTAATTCCACCTTAGCGTTTATTTCGTTTATCGTATATAAAATAAAATAGAAGAGGTGGAAAAGAATTTATCGCGAGTTTATTAGTGTATACGTATATATTTCCTTTACGAGGAAACTCACGGGCATAATGACCCGAGATGAGGTCGATAGACGAATTTAATTTACGAGGAAATATCATAAGCCAAGTCGTTAGCGTCGGATCGTCCATGAATGTCAACGACTCGTTGCTTATCAATCGAATTTGCCGATCGTTTCTTTTGTAATAATTTTAATTAGATGTGAGAAAAATTTTATTAACGCGCCACCTGTCCACTTCATTTTTCTCAGGCGATGAATTTTTACCGGAAACGATAAAGCCATCATCGAATCCATTTCACGCTTGCGATTCTCGAATTTTACAATTTTTCTTTCGCTTTTTTCAGAATTTCGTTTGACAATTTTGAAAATCGAATAATTATTTTATAATTAATATATTTCTTTTCATTAATCACAGACTTCTCGTCTTGTTATTTATTTTTTCATGTTTGCGCATCTATCGACGTATCCTGCAAATATAATAAGATTGCGCGTTGCAATACGCTCGTCCGCTGATAACGTGTCTCGGCGAAAAGGGGATAAGTTTGTCCATCGAGTCGTTGAACAGTCCTAAATTGCCGGAATCCCTCGAGATCCAGAGACACCGTATAGGCTCGGTGGTTCTTCTCGACGGGCTCAATCTAACATCCGCGGACAATGTCCTAAAAGTGGTATAAATTTCAAGATATCTCTAAATTTTTTTTATTAAAATTTTTTTTTTTTCAAATATTATATAAACTTTTTCCTATGACACAATTTTGTATCTTCGCTTTTAAATATGTAATAGAGAGAACGAATCGTTAGAAAATTTGAATAAATTAATTGCAGGCCTCGAACAAACGGCTCTTCAACTATTACGTATCGTGGTTCCTGATAACGAATCGACCCGAGGACGCGATAATTGATACGACGCTTCGTAATTTGACTATAGGGATTAATACGGACGTCGTTGTCGGCACGGCCTTTCACTCGGGCGAACGAGCACGTGAAATGACCCGATCGCACTCTAACAGGTAACCCAAAAAACAAAATTGTGCAACGAGAACGCGGGCTTGCAGAAGAGTTTCCACCTCTCCTGTATACACGTGCATAGAAAATAATTTACAGAGAGATTCGTTCGAAGTTCAAACTCGACGAACTGTCGAAAGTGTTAATTCAGTGGCGATTTCATAATTTATAACGACGCGAAACCCTTCGTTCATTCGCTCAAGCCGAAATGAATAAATTTGACCGATCGTTATTTCGAGTAAGCTCGTTTTCGTAAAAATTGCTAATAAAATTCTTTGCACAGTTTGAATGAATAAAAAATGTGATTAAAAATAAAATCCGCGATTAAAAAATATTCATAATTTCAGTTTATGCTTTTATTGTTTTTGTTTCTTTTACTCGCTGGCACGTACCCGAAGGATTTCGCGATATATAAAATTCTCGCGAATTATTGGCTCCGGCGCATTTTCGAAACACGAATTTCGATGAGTTACCGGTAATAAAACAAATATATATCCCACGCGCTCGTGGCTTCTGCCCGAACAATTTTTTATTTCACCGGGAACTTGGTGAATTCTAAAGATTTCGGAAGACAAAAATTGTGGTTTACGAATCACCTTTTATTTGAAAAAGGGATATTAATATCTAAAATTCGTATACTCGTTCGTTTAATTGCCTCGTTCGTAGCGCGAGTAGCGTGATTACTTCTCGACACGCGTTAGAAAAAAATTAAGAGTCGATTTTTTTCCTGTCACTTCGCCATTTATAATTATCGAAATTTTAACGATTGATATTATTTCACATTTTTGTCGGAATCTCGAGGGCGTGTGCTCATATCCATCGTTTCTTTGATCACCGTGATAACTTTTACGCCGGTGCACGTGGCACGAAAATTTATTCCTCGTGATATTTACGTAATCGTGGCCTTTTCGTTGGCCAGGTGTGGAGAACAGATTTTTCTGTCCTAAGGCTCGCACGCTTTATCAGCCCTTAATTAACATAATTTTCGAATATACATTATATATCAATGTATTTTCTTGCTCGAATATTCATCGAGTTTCGATACTTGCATAAGACGGTTTATTTTTATCTTTTTTTTTTCGTTTTGTTTTTTTGTACGAAACAGACCGACCTTCCAATATTTAAATAGCGCACGTTCTCCGATTTCACAGAACATGCGGTGCTCTACAAATTTACGAGAGTAAATCTTTCATCTCCGGACGCACGGATAATCTCGCGGAACGTGACGTTCGCGAGAATGTAACGAAAAATCTTGATTATTCACCGCTGGAGAATCATACGATGGCATTTTATCTCGTACACGTGTACAAAATACGAATCGTTGATAACTCGAGCCTCGTCGTGGTACCACTCGGATCTTGGAATCCAGGAGCATACACGTTGAAACTTCCGGTCGAGATTTGGCAGTTTTTTGTTGTTGTCTTTTTCTCATCAATTTTCATTAACGAGAATTAGAAAATAATTTTTAATTCGTTCACGTTCAGGATAAATTATTCAGTCATTAATGAATACAGGTGAGTACGGAATTGAGAAATAACTTCAATAGGCTACCGATCGTCGTCGGTATATTAAATGGGACTAACGATGACGGGCCGAGAGAGGGGACCGACATCGAGGAAAAAACTGCCGAAATTCAACCGTTGCATGACTTTGTCGATTTTCTGGCAAATAGTTTAAACGCTAGGTATATGCTCTTACGAAAAATCGATGAATTATTATCGATCGATTGACAAATCAATTAAATGACAATATTAAGATATAGGTACATTAATTAATTAATTTATACGAACGATCAAATAGTTAATTAATCAATTCATTAATTAACTAATTAACCGCGTATATAGATTAATTAATTAACAAATTATTAATCACGCAATAATATTTGTAAAGCATGGAAATGGTGCCGTACGAAAAATTAGGCACCGTTACGAATAAAGTATGGAACAATTTGCTCGGTGACGTTTACAACGGCATTGTCGACATTGGACTCGGCTACATTACGATAAACGACGAGCGTCAGCGAGACATGATCTTCACGCATCCTTTAATACGCTACACGTTCGTACCATTCCAATAATTTTTCACCTCAATTTTCCTTCATATTAATTGAACTCAAAAAAAATGATAACGTTCGATATAAAAAAAAAGCTCGAGTTTTATTCGTCGTTTTTCCTCCCCCAGACGTAACATTTACATTCGACCACCGGAGTCCGGCACAATGAGGGACATTTTTCTTCAGCCGTTCAACAATCGAATGCTCCTTTGCGTCGCCCTTATGCATTTTCTCATTATTGTCGCAATCGGTACGATCAATTACGCAGCGAAAAATGGCGTACGTAATGGCGATAAAAGTAAACGCGCCGGCCTCGGCGAGGCGACTCTATGGTGCATTAGTATCTTGTGCATGCAAGGTTCGTCGCTTTCATTACACGCCGTACAAACATATCGTCACGTCGTTAATTTTATCTCGACGTACGTGTCATCTCGCGTGAAAGCACTCTCACGCGGAGATGTCCCTGAGCTATGCCCTGGGCAAAACAAAACAAAACAAAAATAAATTCGTCTCCTTAATCATAATATTTCGCCCCCCACCCCACCGCGAGTGTTGCAATTGAGTGCACGAATCGCACATAACAAAAAAAAAACAAAAAAAAACACGCGCGAACCCACGAATTAAGAAATAAAATCTCATTTTTTTCAATGACTCTTCAAGGCTCTTCCAGGCCAAAACGCTCAAAATTTCTTTCGCAATTGTAATTCGACGTTGCTTCGTCGCTTCGAACGAACAGTACTCGTTCGATATCGCAAATTTCAATGAAAATAGAAGAAACAATATTACACCTTACTTTTTTTTTCTATTTTCACGATTATTTTTCTTTCTTTCTTCTATTAAACGATTATTTTATCGACGATTAAAGGTTCGAGACGTTTTTTTCTTACGAAAAATTGATTTTCGTCCTGGTCAAAGAATCTCGGAGTTTCTACCGATATAAAAAAGTGAAAAAAAAATTGAAATAAAAATTAAAGTTTATGATCAAGAAGCTCTAATCGTGATTGGGCATTTTAATGCGGAGTCGTGACATTTTATGACACCGGTATTTTAGGCTCTCCCTGGAATCCAACGAGCATCTCTGGAAAAACCGCTCTTCTCGCGAGCCTCGTGTTCGCTCTGGTGACGTATAACGCCTATGCTGGATTCATAACGTCGATACTGTCCGTACAGGCCACTGGCATCAGAACTCTCGAGGACGTCTTGCGAAATAATTTTAAGCTGGGCTACAGCGACGCCGATGACGAATACATGCGCGTGAGATTTATATTAAAAAAATAGAAACAAAAGAAGAAAGAAAAGAAAACAAAAAAACAAAAAGAAAAATTAATATTCAATATTTTAATATATATATGCTCTCTATGTTCCTGAGGCAATTCGTTACGTGACGAGACCGCGGTGTCCACGGGCAATCGTCGACACACGTATATGCAATTTAACGACGAGTCGTTCTCGTAACTTTTATTATCAACGAGCAAATAATCGTATTCTTCTGACTCACTCAGTCTTGGCCCATATATTTATTTTCACTGGTCGTCTTCTACAGTCTCTTATCAAAATTCTATTCTTTTTTCACGTCGAGACAAAACAAAATAAAAGAAGAAAAAAATGGCACACCACGCGCTCACAAAATATATTTGCTCGCCACTCGTTGACCCGAGGTCCTTTTCTTTCGAATCCGGTTTTTATTTAATACGACCGACGGACGATGAATAAAAAAAAACTATGATTTATATATTTATATTTCTATATATATATATTGATATTAATATACGCAACGATTTATAAGTGATTTATTTGACGGGAGAATTTATTTTTAGAACGCGAACGACAGCGATCTTCGCCAATTGTACATAAAGGCGTTCAATGGACGCGAGTCTCGTCTCGACACGACCCTTGGCCTCCAGAAAGCCGTAAAGGGTGGCTATGCGTTTTTCGTAAGCGCGACATTGGCACGTCGAGCCCTCGGTACTTCGCTGATACAGGAACGTTGCTCGATCAAGGAAATCGAAGTTCGACAAACCTTCACGATCGTCGCCTTGCCGATGGAGAAGGATAGTCCTTACGCCAAGATCATCAATCTCAGGTTAACGATAAATAGCTCTCGTCTTATCCTCTCCTATTTAGGTATACGAATATTTTGAATTTACGTTCTCAAAATTTATACGACTTTTTTAATTCTGCAATCAAAAAAAGGAAGCAAAAGGCAAAATCTTTTTCGAATGCGACATTGCCGCTTGCTATGACCTTTAATTCTTAATCCTCATTTCGCACTCGCGAACTTCCTTCAATTCGTGCGTGATGGCGAAATTCGTGCGAATTAGGAACAACGTTGAGCAAGAGACTTTTGATCGACGAAAGACGATAATTATTTCTCGCGCTTTGTTTTTTTTTTTTGCTTTATTTTCGTTGTGCAATGAGCTCTCTCCTAATTGAGTTCGTTTTTTTTCCTCATTGCATTATCGACGAGGAGATCGAATTAAGAAAAAAAAGACATTAATACTAAAGTTGCACGCGTAATTTCTTTCGCAGCGTTCTCAGGATGAAGGAGCGCGGTGTGATCGACAGGATACGCGAAAAAATGTTACCCGACATGCCCCAGTGTCAGGCACTCACGACATTTCACAGTGCCCGAATTGCGGACGTTTATTCGGCCTTCATAATTCTCATGATTGGGGTCGTGACCTCGCTCGGTCTTGGCCTATTCGAGAGAATTTGGGATCAAAGACGCGGTGTGCAGGAGCGCATCAGCCGTGGATTATTAAGCTGGGGACGTTTCGACAAGAATTTACCGTGGCTGCGCATCGGGAGAAAACATTTTCCGGATAACGTTGCGAACTCGAGTTCGCCGAGTTCGAACGATAATTCGAACAAACGGGCGGAAAAGTGTTATTCGATTTTTAAAACCGAACGACTTGGCGATAAAACGTCCTCGAGATTTGCCGTTGATACGAAAACGGGAACGGAACGAGATAACGAGAAACGGATCGAGCAACGAATATTTCCATTTCAGAATTAAGAAAGAAAATGTCTTCATCGATTTTCATGAAAATTTATAGTCAATTTTGTTTATATATATCGTCTTTTAAATTGTGCAAAATTGTCGATTATTGTTATTATTATTAATTACTATTATTAATTATTATTATTGAAATAATGTCCATGAAATGTCTGTCGCCGAAAAATTCACAATGATTGAAAATTTATAGTAAATTTTTTTATATATATCGTCTTTTAAATTGTGCAAAATTGTCGATTATTGTTATTATTATTAATTACTATGATTAATAACTATTATTAATTATTATTATTGAAATAATGTCTGTGAAATGTCTGTGGCCGAAAAATTCACAATGGTTGAAAATTTATAGTAAACTTTTTTATATATATCGTCTTTTAAATTGTGCAAAATTGTCGATTATTGTTATTATTATTAATTACTATGATTAATAACTATTATTAATTATTATTATTGAAATAATGTCCATGAAATGTCTGTGGCCGAAAAATTCACAATGGTTGAAAATTTATAGTAAACTTTTTTATATATATCGTCTTTTAAATTGTGCAAAATTGCCAATTATTATTATTATTATTAATAATAATAACTATTATTATTAATTATTATTATTGAAATAATGTCTGTGAAATGTCTGTCGCCGAAAAATTCACAATGATTGAAAATTTATAGTAAACTTTTTTATATATATCGTCTTTTAAATTGTGCAAAATTGCCGATTATTATTATTATTATTAATTACTATGATCAATAACTATTATTAATTATTATTATTAAAATAATGTTCGTGAAAAATTCACAATGGTTGTGTAAAATCTGATAAGCCCCGACACGTACAAATGACAAGCGAGTCTTGTCATCGTCTGTAAAATGACGTAATAATAAAGTCACAGCGCGTCGAAAAAACTAGAAATGTCGGAGCAAACGGACGTTGCTAATAATTTATCGAATTCAATTTCCCACGTGACGTTAAAAGATTCTCTGAAACACTGGAGGATTTACGCCCGTCACAAAATCAAGCGCAAACGTGACGCGCGCAAAGCTGTTTACCATCATAACGTGTCCTTGAAGCAAAAGGCGTTGAACGCATTTTCGAATAATTGCGCCGAAGCGAAAAGAGGTCGTTTCCTAAACGAGGGTTCATCGACTGGTTCGAACGTGCGCGCGACGATGCGCCAAGTAGAGGAATCCCCGCGACGAAAACTTTTCAAACGAACTTGTCACCTTTGGCACGCTTACGCAAAAAAACAACGTCGAAGAAATCTTTTGAACGCGAGAATAATCGATTTCCGTATCGAATGGTGTCTAGGCAAATACGTCGCAATTTGGAAATTCGCTTGTACGGAGAAGAAACGAGACGATTATTATGACAAAAAGGTCTTACGCTCGTTGATCGAGCAATTTATTATTATTTTTATTTTTTCAAAATTGTTGTATTCAATTTTTTAAATCAAGTGTCGACATTGCTCCATCGTGACCTTGACCGCCTCACCTACAAATTTATACGCGCGTTATTCAAGCGCATATTTCATTATTATTTTAGGCGATCGATCATTATCGACGCGTTCTTTTAAAAAAATCGTTCGAGTCGTGGGTGGACGAACATAATCGCAAATCTCTGAAGAACGCTAAATTCGAAATGGCAAACGTCCATTATTGTCGCAAGATGTCGAAACGGATATGGCACTCTTGGATCAAATATCATAACGGTAAAATCGCAAGAACCAATAGAATCGACGAGATGCGCGATTCGTACGTAAGAAAATTACTCGCGGGAAGTTTGAAAAAATTATTCTCGGTACGTTCTTTCGATCGGAGAGAAAAAAACTAGAAAGTTGTTTAAAAAAAATTATAGCAATGTAAAAAAATGTATCAATTAATTAAAAACTCGTTCATTATCGAATTCTTTTAGAACGTATCCGCGAGTATTGCAAAAAGACGAATACTCGAAGAGGCGAGGCGTCACTACTTTCACCGACTCGCGAGCAAAATTATACGCTCTTGGCTCGACTATAGCGTCGAAAGAAAGGAATTAAAGATAAAAATGAATATACGACGAGGAAGAATCGACGATTCTACGAAACGCAAGGTATTGAGACAGTGGCGTCACTACGTGTGGACGAAGAAATGCCAGAGAAGAAAAAACAATGCGTCGAAAAATCATTATCTAAAAAAAATGGCGGAACGTACGTTCTCGATATTGAAGAATTACGTTCTTTACAGAAAGAGAAAGATCAGTCGTCTGTCTTATCTAAAGATCGGTATAGATGAAATTTCATTGTTCATGCTGAAAATGTACGTCGACAAATGGCGGATTGCCGTCATATTCGCGATTCAAGAGAGAGAAAAGATTCGTCGTGCCGAAGATCACTTTTCGTCTCGTCAATTCGAGCGTTATTTTTCGTTATGGACAATTTTTTCACAATGTCACAAGATACGAGAGAGGCGCAAGGACGCGTTGAAAGAAATTGGAAAAATCGTTTTGTTGGACAAATATACGAATTTGTGGTTCGAGAAATATAAAGAAGTCGCGAAGATACGTAGGGAAGAAATTTGGGCTAGTTCGGTCCACGAGAAAAAAATGCAATCGCGTTCGTTCGATCGCTGGAAATTATACGTCGATGAGAAGATTCGTGAAAGAAAGGACATCGAGGAAGCTGAAAAATTTAATCGAAAAATTTTCCTACGAGAAGGTCTGAAGAAAACTCTGAAGACGTGTTTGATGATGAGAGAGGCGCGATACGAGGAACGATTGAGATTCGTGAGGAAAACTAGCGTCGAGGATTTTGAGATTGTGAGAAAATTTTTCGACCGATGGTCGACGTTGATTTTCATCGATGAGAATCGGAGAAATTTTGGTAGAGTCGATAGCGGAAAGAAAATTACGAAAGTTTGCGAATATTCGTACGCGCCGAAGACAACGAGGCCGGTACTTCCGGAATATATGTTGAAAAATGCGAAACCGGAAATGCGAGATAATTTTAATTTCAGCGAATTCGAGAAAATATTCTTGGCGTCGCGTATCGGAAGAATTCCGTCGCTCGGTGATGACGCGCGGCCGCGGCCATTTGCTTATCGCTGAATAGCGCCGCGGCGCGTGTACGACAAAATGGCGGCGCGCTCGCCGAGAACTTGACGCTGTTAGGAAACGCGATAGGAATTTTTTCCGACGACATACAACGATGATAAGACGATAGAGACAACTTTAGATTGTCCAATTAAAAAAACGAGCCTAAACTATTTTATTTTTTTTCACAATATTTATTTCATCACAAGATGGCGTACATATGTTCACACGATCGTACAGGTTGATAGGATTTACACAATATCGATCATCACGCATTAATTATAATTTTATTTTTCCAAGAATATCGAGATTTTTGTTTAATGTTTTATTTTTCCGAGATTCCCTCGAACGCATTATATAGACATCGAATATTTCATGGATGGACAATAAGGTGTTGGGTCTTTCTGGGATATTTAGATTTTTGAATATTGATGAAGCAATTTCGTTAATAATCGTTGAGAGTGTGAATTAATTATGCGGGACAATAATTCGACGGTGAACTAAAGATTTTACGTGTCCTCGTATAATTTTCTCATACTTTCAGTTATTATGATCGATTATTGATAATAACACTGTTGCTCACAATCAGCCTGCGTTAGCCATCTGTTTGTAGTTCCACCGCAACCACTGTACGTGAACTCTTCGCATTGCTTGGTCTTGACATTGTAACCGTATCGCTTCAACGACCCCTTACAGCTTCCTCGTTCCAGGGGCAGTGTGCAGGCTTAAATATGCAAACAAACAAAAAGAACAGCGCAGATGCGTTTTATGAAAAAAGATCAAGTCTTATCGGTTGACAATTGGATGATAAAAACGAACCAGTTACGTCGCAACTGTTCGATGGTGAAAATATAAATTGTAACTTACGAAAACTGACTGCCCGTGCAATTTCCAGCATCGAAGCCAAAACGACGACGATCAGCAGCATTCCAAAAATCCTCTTATTCATGTTGACAATATCTTTCCCCTCGTGAAATAAACTTTCTCAATTCTTTGAAAATACGGAATAACCTTGACCCGAATAAAATAAAAAATATATAAGCGATTCCTTAGAATTACGGTTCTTCAAGGATCTTTTAATATTCCTGAAAATATTCTACCGCGTCTCGATCTTTTGTAAAATAATACATACGTTTCGATGTTCGTCGCAGGACAGAATACCGTTTCTTCGACCAGAAGTGCTTTAAGTAACGACGACTTTTCTAATAAAATTCTTTGTTATCGAGAGTCGTGATCGATAAAATAAAAATCACTTCCACGAGGCGAATTCTTTATGTTCTGGAAAAATCTAAACTCGTTCGCAAAACTTTGTATTTTAAAACACGCAAAACATTTCGCTTCACGGAAAAAACATAGTTTATTATCACTTTTTACGTATATGCATATCAACCGTTGGCGGTAATGAATGTGACCTTGATGCTTGAAAGAGTTAAGAAAATAAAATGTGTTTAGAAAACTCTTAGTTTTCACACGACGAAGAAAATTCATAATTCCGTTTTATTTAATACAACGCTATAATTTCACCAAACTATGGATGTAGAGAGTCGAGTCGATGATTGCAGCGTTTCGTTAATTATACCGGCTGTCGGACGATAAAATATAACAGCAGGAAATATTTACGACGAGAAACAGAATTTTTTAATCGACAAGCCAAAGTTAGAACACAGTTTTTGTTTGTAAAATGGAAGAGAATTTTATAGCTGCCGTATCAAGAGGTCCGATTTTTATTACCGTGATGTTAAACTTGCAAAAGATTAAAAGTATGGATAATTCATTAAAAATAATAAATATTATTGTCCTTTTGTCCTTCGAGAGAATCCGATACACGTGCGTTCAATTTATTTTCTTATCATTAGAGACTCGTCTAGACATCGCGTATTCTATCAAGACCGTTTGACTCGTTATTATTTTTCTTGTCGTTGGAAAACATTTTTTCAATAAAGAAAGAAAATAATTCGTATTATTTTTGGAGAGGATACAACGAAATGTCTATTTTGCAAGTTTGCATTGGAAATCGTTCAAGTATTTTCATCAATTAGAATTATATTATAAATCACCAATCGTTCTGAAAATCGACACTTGGACGTAAATATCATGATTTATTTATAACGTTAATAAAACATGTTTTTCCGACACGTCGAAAATAAAATATCTCACAATTTCGATCAGGCGCGAGAGGAGAATCATTTCTTTCTCTTTATTTGATTCAATTCACCCTGTTGAACGGAAGCTTCGCCAAAGATCTCCTTGACCTTGCGTTTGCGCTCGGTGTCGCTCTTGATCTGTTGTTTGATTTGTACTTTGGCCAAGAAAGCTCTGTCCCTGCGAACTTCGCGTATCGCGCTCTTCGTTTCCTTCTTAATCTTGTGAATCATCTTTTCTCTATTTGCTTTCTCCCTCGACATTGGCTTGTACTTCTTACCGTCGTATCTGCAAGAAAAATAACTCGATCAGAATATTTGCCTTGGTATTAGAAATATCGAGCTTTGGTAAAAAATATCATTCGTAAAACGTACACTTTCTCGATACGTGGCTCGTACAATCTCAGAGCTTTGGGTTTCTTTTTGTCACGAACGAGATATTCCAACTTCTTATCGGCCAAAGTTTTCAATTCTTTGCGAATTTGTTTCACTCGTCGCCTGACGTTTTTCGGATACCTCTCGAGTCTATTAATTTCCAAGAGTTTTATTATCGGCGCAAATATAACGTGAGACGCCTCCAATTCGTCCAGTTGCTTCTTAAATTCAGCCACCATGTTTACTGCCGTTACGAACGCTCGTAATTTAAAATCGTCGTCGAATTCGTTTCGCGACAAGTCACTAGCTCTCATGCAAGCATTTTCCACGTCGATAGTCGCATTTTTCTGTTCATCGTTCGGAATCAACAAATTGCTCGATTCGCCGATACTTTTAAAGGGTGGAATAATCTTGTGCACGAGAGGCGGCGGCTTCGGGGTTGCGAGATAAATCACTCCGCGAAGGAAATTTATAGCCGAGGGTGCGAGTCGTTTGCTCATCAGAGTGTACTGCGAAATAATCGTGAGAGTATTACATATTTCCTGAGCCATGATTAAACGTAAATCAGAAAGAAAATTACCTCCAACACGAGAGCGCAAACGAACAGCCCTTTGGAAATATCACGAGAATTTTTAATTCTACATCTCAGTAATATCTGCGACATGAAGACGATACTGGGACTAATTACCGGATGTCGAAAGTCCGATGTCGGGAATAAAAGTGATATCAGTTTGAAGACGATTAGCTAAAATTCAAAGTAAAATTGGTCGACGTTAATCCTTCAGTCGTAGTGAAAATTTTCTTCAGTAGACAAAGTTGGAAGAATTATTAAAAACCTACCGTCTCTAAGCCTGGATATTTTTTCTGCCTTTGTTCAAATTCGTCATGTTTACTTCTCAGCACATTCTGAACACAAGTCGCGGTATTATGAGAACTAGCCTGTGCCAGATCGTAAAGGTGCGGACACAATCTGAGGGACAAGACATAATTAATTAGCCGTTGGAAAATCACGAATATTCGAGGCTATTTCGAACTCACCTATCGAAAATCTCAAAACACTTCGTGACTTCCTTTTCCGTGGTAACGGACGCTGACTGTACGACGTATTGCAATAAATAATCGAAAACTTTGCAAAGCTTTTCTCTATTTCCTTGACCCAATGTCCAATGATTGCATTTAATGATTCGTTCGATTATAATCGATTGGTAATCGGGACTATGGTCTTTTATTAGCGTCACCAATTCTTCGAAAGTCTCGGGTGCCGAGTAAGTATAAGGCAACTCCTGTCTGGCTTTCTCCATTATTAATTTCCTCCTCTGTAAATCCTCCCTTATATCTTTTACTCTATCGTCTTCAGTTTCTTTCCCCAGACTTCCATTTACTTTCGATTCCGTGTTTTTTGTAGAAATTTCTACTTTTTTTAGTGTTTTCGCGGAATGTGATGATTTTTTAATCTTTTCTCGCGTCTCTTCGTCCTCGCTCGAGGAATCGGAGACTTTTAGGTCCGACAGATCATCGTCATCTTCCTCTTCTTCGTTTTCCTCCTCGGCATCCTCTTCTTCGTCCACCCGCGATTCATCGTCCGATTGGTTTGGTGCATTTTGCGCGGCGTTATTTTCTTCTTCCGATTCATCTTCCGATTCATCTTCCGAATTATCGATCCGCTGCTCATCTTCGGGTTCATCTTGCGCTGACAATTCCTCGTCATTATTTTGTCGTTCTTCCGCGATTCCTTTAGCACGACCGTCGTCGTCGTAAGCCAATGTCTCCTCCGTGATGTCTTCCACCTCGAAATCATCATCCAGATCATCGGCTGATTTGTGTTTCGGTCCTGTTTGCGCATCTTCTGCGAATCCTTTCATTCTCGCTAGTCTACCTTGTTCCAATTCTTCTAATTTCTCCTTCTCCTCCCTCATTATTTCTTCCTCGGATTTCAATTTATCGGAGGGCGTTCCACGGCTCTCGAACTTCAGTTCTCTCACGGCTATGTCGTAGTCGTCGGATCGTGTCTTCTCAATGGGATCGGGCTCTGTTTTCTTTGAGCTTGCCATCAATGGAAGAAGATCTTTCCATTCGGTATCCAATTTTTCCGTCAGATCTATCGTTTGCTCGCGTATCTTTTGTTTCTCGGCTTTGCGTTTCTTCGACTCGACGATAAGCTGATCTATGAGATCTTTACGCGACATCGGTCCATCCGATCTGGACAAAACTCCACCACCAAAATGTGCCTCGCCGACGAATTTTTTGTCCAAACGACCGTCCCTATTCTCATCGTCGCTGTATTCATCGTCGCTCTTTGGATCTTCGAATTTCTCGATCTCCTCGAGAGTCTGGCCTCTATGAGTCAATACCTCCTCGTCGTTTAGACTGAAGATATTCTTTTTCTTGTGCGACTTTACTCGTTCAGCGGCAAATCTAGCCATTGCTTTCTCCTCCTGGGACATCGATGCGTTTCTCTCGCCTATTCGTCTATCCATGAATACATTGTCCTTGTCTTTCTCCTTGTACTCCTGAAGTAGCGTATTCTTGCGCTTACTTATTGCTTTTGCTCTAGCGACGCCAGGAAGACCACGATCCGCTTTGTTTTTACGACCTAATATTTTTTGTTTGTCTCTATTTATGTGAACTTCGAACGGATTGATAGTCTTCTTGTTTTCTCTGTTGCGCTTCTTAACGGCGGCTTCGGCCGAATTTGTTTTCTTGTTCTTAACTTTAGCCATTATTGGAAAATATTTTCTGAAATTCTGAAATAAGACTTGGATAGAATAAAATATAATTCGTTCTCTCGGTTTATCGGTGTTTGTTTACTATTGATTCATCGGAGTTTGTAAAAGATAATAATTGGAAGAATAACCAAACAGAATTAATGTAAATTGTTGCTGGATATATCGAAGCGTTCTCCAGCATTGTTATCAATGAATAACATATCTCTTGTCATTAATATGACTTTAATAAATAATAATTGCTCTAATGGAAACTAGGTTAGGATCTATAAAAGACAATCGGCTAACGAATAGAACACATGGTGGATAAATTTGTTAAAAGCATAGAAAGTAACATAATATTTTAAAAAGATCATAAATTTAATGGACTTGAGTTTAAATCCATGTACGCTTGGAAAAACAATATTTTGATAATTTTTTGAACATAACCTCGCAGAGCCGGAAAGATACGAAGACGCCGGCTTGGGTATTCATGAGACCATCCTCGTGATCATTATTGATCATAATACAAACTAAGTGTCTATTTAAATAAATATGACTACTTACCGAATGGTATATTAATTGTTGCTCACGAACCGCACATAAACCACGTGTTATGAAAACAAAATCGCCCGCCTAGCGAAATTTAAAAAACATGCAGACAATACACGAGGAGAAAGCGCGATTATTTCCGATCGGTGGAGCCTCCTGCCGGCCCACGTTGGCCATGTTTTGCAAACATAACCTCCTATTCCATTACAATTTGATTCGCAACAATTGACAGATCAAGAATTTCGTTAATTATCCGGTGTAATCGATTATCTAAAAGTGAACAAATAAATTGGCGAATATAATGGAAGAAACAAACGCACCGGAAAATCAGGAATCAAAAGAATCTGCTGTAATTACCGAGGGACAAGCTGAAATATTGTTGTTGGAAAAGAATGTGTTTTACAACCCCGTTCAGGAATTTAATCGTGATCTAAGGTATATTTGATAAATATATCAATTTCAAAAAGTTTAACGACCCAATTAATAATCACTCCGCAATATACAGAAGGCTGACTATAGATCAAACTTTTGCTTTGTAGTATTGCCGTGTTGAGTGAGTTTTCGAAAAACAGAAAAATTGAAATCAATGAAAGCGAAGAAACGAAGTATTCGCGCCATGAGTCCACCGAAGAAAAAACTAAATCAGAAAATCATGTACGTTTCAACTATAATATGTATATTTTGCTATCTCCTATGTTTACAAAAATATTACATTCTATAGGACGGAATTACCATTTTGGAGGCGCTTTCAGCCACCGGGCTGCGAAGCATAAGATATGCGAAAGAAGTACCTTACGTAAAACAAGTAGTGGCCAATGATATATCCGCTAAGGCAGTTGAAAGTATAAAGAAAAACATTTCTCATAACAAAGCGGAGCAACTAGTGACTGCGAGCCACGAGGATGCGACGTACGTATGTCGCTAGAAAACGTCTCGGCGCACAAATTTTGCGATAGA
Organism: Netelia inedita; assembly: GCA_964017225.1. Classification (NCBI taxonomy): domain Eukaryota; kingdom Metazoa; phylum Arthropoda; class Insecta; order Hymenoptera; family Ichneumonidae; genus Netelia; species Netelia inedita. The sequence goes on along the minus strand of OZ024920.1, from coordinate 3,759,323 downwards.
TTTGTACATAAATGAAAGAAAATGTAAAATTTGGTCAAAATTATCAAAAATATTATTACAAATAATAATTCAACGAAGATCGATGATGGATTTTCAGCATGCTTATGTATCAGAGACGAAAAGAACGTTTTCATGCAGTCGATTTGGATCCTTATGGATGTCCGTCGATATTCTTAGATGGCGCTGTACAGTGTATCGTTAACGGCGGTCTTCTCATGGTAACCGCCACTGACATGGCTGTACTAGCCGGTAATTCACCGGAAACCTGCTATGTTAAATACGGAGCAATCTCGTTAAAGTCAAAATCTTGTCACGAGCTTGTAAGTTAATATTTTTCGATTTATTCAATTTTTCTAACTCTTGATATCTCTCTCTGCGTGTTATGTTAACAAAATATATTTTTCAGGCACTGAGAATACTACTCCAGCACATATCGTCGCACGCTGGTCGTTACGGACGTTACATAGTTCCATTGTTATCGATAAGCGTCGATTTTTATATTCGCGTATTCGTACGCGTTCATACCGGCCAATTGCGCTGTAAAAATAATACCAGCCAGCTTGGAATGGTTTATCAATGTAACGGTTGCGAATCAATGACCGTTCATCCACTTGGTTTAAAAAAACCGGACGGTTGTTACAAACTTCCAAACGGACCTCCGGTCGATCGTTTGTGCAAATTTTGTCAGCATGCTCATCATGTACGTAACGAGAGTCGAAGAAGAAAAAATTGAAGACTAACAAAATAATGAAGGAATTTTTGTAAACGTTCGAATATATTTCCTACCGCAGATAGGCGGACCAATCTGGCTAGGACCGTTGCACGACAAATCTTTCGTATATCAAGTTTTATACGGCTTGAAAGATTCCAAGTTAGGAACGTCTAAAAGACTGAACGGAGTTCTGAGTGTCGTACTCGAAGAGCTGGACACTCCGCTCTATTATACTCTCGATCGTTTGGTATAATATGATTGTGAAATATAAGACGAAAATTTCTTTATAAACGACTGAATATACGCAAGATTAATAATATTTCGTAGATGTCGATCGTCCGATGTCAAACACCACCGATGGTGACTTTCAGATCGGCGTTGTTGCACGCAGGATTCAAAGTAACATTCTCGCACGCCAACAAAGTATCGATAAAAACCGATGCGCCTAACGAGATCATATGGGACATTGTGAGAGCATGGGAAAAGGTGTTTTATTCAAACTTTTAAAAAACTTTTGTAAAACGTTTGCATGGATATTGTTCGATGTTTCGGGAGTTACGAACGATCGCTTCGAAACAATTTCATTGAATTCAGATTCATCGATCGAGACGGGACAGAATGGAGAAGGGTAGTGTGTCACTAGCCATTTTGGAAAGTCCAAGCAAAATTGACGTTAAATTTGACATTCATCCTGACGCGAATCCGCGTTCGAGGCAAACGCATATGGCGAGGTTTCAGGTAAATCCAACGGCCAATTGGGGACCAGGAGCACGCTCGACTACGATGTAAGGATAAACGTTATGTATCAATTGTAAACTTCTCGATTATTGTAGTAACTCGATTATTAGAATTTCATGTAATTTTTACAGCGTCGATCCTAATCAACGAATGTCTAAAAGAAAGCGAAATCAGAATAAGAACTCGAAACACAGATCGGACCAAAGTAACGACACAAGAACAAAGAAAGAAGAGTCTGAAACCTCCGAGACTAACGAAATCGCGCAAAACGAGGCAGAATCGTTGAAAACAGCCGCGAACGGTCGAGAAAAAGAGGCGAAAGTGATGGTGGCGGCTGAGAACGATCAAGTAAAAGACGAGAAAGTGGACGATGGTGTACTAACGTCGAAGATGGAAGTCGAAGAATCGTCGGACAAGTGTACAAAAAAACAGTCGGTGAATTCGGACAATGACGAGACAGAACCAGCCTCGAAACTTCCGAAAATCGATCCATAAAGCCTTCCAACGAAATGTATAGCGTTATATTTTTTCTGACTATTGAATAAAAGACTTTTAACGAAAAAGAAGCCACTGTCATTCTCGCTCTTCGAGCACGCTAGCGAACTCCTTTATACGCTTGGACGTTGAAAGCCTTCTTGGCGATATGCGACGTATGGTTTTTCGTCGAAATAGACAAAAATAATAGAAAATATTCGATTACAATGATAATTCATAAACCACCGATTACTTTGCAGGTCAATGTGAAACTTTGATAATGACGCATAACCCAATGAAGACAAAACGAGAGAAACGGAACGAAGAAGAAGAAAAAAAAAACATATCGGGCAAAATAGAAGTTAGCGGACAGGGGAAATCCTGCTCTTCCAATCCACGATGTTGAATGGATTAAGAAGCCCTTCTCGGTCGCTGGCGTCACGCTCCCTTCGTCGATATAAGGTGGTCAGCAACATCGGGCACGTTTCAGTTAACGGTCGAGCTACGGACGAGATCGGGCGCCAAAGAGTCTTCGCAAAAACGTCGACTTCTTTTTCCAAGTAAATAAAAAAAAATTAAAAAAAAAATAAACAAGAAACACCTCGAACAAAAATCTATCAAGATGGTGGTAAATTTCAAAGTCTACAAGAAATGTTCGCCAAACGGCAAGATAGCCCTGTATCTCGGCAAACGAGATTTCATCGATTATCTATCGGGCGTCGAGCCCGTGGACGCTGTGATACTTCTCGATCAGGAGTACATCGATTCCGGACGCAAAATATGGGGTCAATTGATATGCAGCTTTCGCTATGGACGCGAGGAGGACGAGGTGATGGGACTAAATTTCCAAAAGGATCTTTATCTGGTGTCCGAACCGTTGCATCCTCGCAATTCCAAGATGGAGTCGAATCTGACGAGACTTCAGGAACGTTTACTGAGAAAATTGGGACCGAACGCGATACCGTTTACCTTCAATTTTCCACAAAGCGCACCGTCCAGCGTGACTCTGCAGCCTGGACCGGAAGAGACCGGAGAACCATGCGGCGTGAGTTATTATCTCAAGATATTTTCCGGAGAAACCGAGAGTGATTTTACGCACAAGCGTAGCACGGTAAATCTTGGTATAAGGAAGATACAATACGCTCCGACCAAACAGGGAAGACAGCCTTGCACCGTTGTTAGAAAAGATTTTCTCCTGAGTCCTGGCGAGCTCGAGCTCGAAGTAACGTTGGACAAACAGCTTTATCATCACGGTGAGAAAATAGCCGTGAATATATGCGTGAGAAACAACAGTAACAAGGTCGTGAAAAAGATCAAGGGTTTGGTACAGCAGGGCATCGACGTCGTTATATTCCAGAATGGACAATTCCGTACCGTGATCGATGCGGTGGAGACTCAAGACGGTTGTCCGATAAGTCCTGGCTCGACTCTACAAAAGGTCCTCTATCTTAAACCCGAGCTTGAAAACAACAAGCAGAGAAGAGGTATCGCCCTCGATGGAAGATTGAAGAGGGAGGATTCGGAATTGGCATCGAGTACCTTGCTAACCTCACCGGACGTCCGAGATTCCTTCGGTATCGTTGTCTCGTACGCCGTCAAGGTAAAATTGTATCTCGGAGCTCTGGGTGGCGAATTATCGGCGGAATTGCCATTCATACTCATGCGTCCAAAACCAGCCGATCGAGTCAAGCTCATGACGTCGGAGAGCCTCGCCATCGAGGAACTTCCGTTGGAGGAAAAGGGCAAGGATTGTGAGAAGGCCGAGAGTGGCTAGTATCGGCTTATGAGTTCGTAAATTCGTACAAGTTTTTTTCTTTTTCTCTTTATTTTCCGTCGAGTTAGAAACAAATAGCGAGGGTCCTCGTTAATAACGGATGCTTTAATCAAATTAATCAATTCTCGATTCAACGAGAAAAAACAAATGTTCTTCTTTCACTCGCAATGAATTAATTTTTCTCGAATGATAATTTCAGAATTAATTCTTTTCTTCCAGTCGTATCAAATTTTAATTAGATTAACTCGACGCGAACATTTTAGCGGAGCTAAAATATTCGAGATATTGGAAAATCAAACAGCTGGCAATTGGGACCACTCGCTTTAGTGTTTCTCGTTAGATTTATAGTCGAACGAGTTAAAAAAAAAAAAGAAGAAATTGGCTATCGCGTTGAGGAAAATAAATTTGTTAATCTTCCATTTGTGATTATAAGAAAAATTCCAGTACGTTTCCCTTTGGCGATTCTGCTGGTTCGTGAAAACTAGATCGTTGAAAGAAAAAAAGTTGTAACCAACGTGGTAATATTAAAATCGGTTAATGTCCATTGTTTTGGTATTACATCGATATCTAAGTTAGTTCTCGTCTGAACTAGCTACGAGAGAGTATAACGACCACTGGGAGAGAAAAGCTCCGTTGAAGAGCTTCCTAAGAAAGAGAATTACGTGGATCACGTCGATACAGAAAAAAACTCAGCGAACGCTCGTAAAACGGATCGCTTCGTTTGTCCAGTTCTCTGCCTGACGTACGAGTACCATTGTACTTTTTGCAACAACGATAACGCGATAACAAATACGATATTGTATTTATTATTACGCCTCTATAACAATAATTACACCATCGTCGTAATTGTTATCACGTCCTAAAAAAAAAAATCGAATAAAAATGAAGTACGATCGATGGCATTGTGCTTATGTAATAAAATAAAATTAAGAATAAAAAATAAAACATACAACATCGATTAATTACACGAAAAGCTTCAAGAGCCGACACGAAAAATCGACAAAATTTCGTACACTTTACGAACTATTTGTGAGAAACAAAAAAATTCCAAACATTTTTGTCAAAAGATGTTCCTCATCGGGAATAAAATGAAAGTTGGATCGATCACGATTAAAATTCATTGTCGAACTCGAGCTTCGGACAATGATCGTAAAATCGTTATTAATCTCTCGTTCTCGATAACGAGATGAATCAACTGCTTGTCACGTATACGTAAAGTCGAAAAAAGTGAATGTCGAACGAAGTTCTCGGACTCGTTCAAGATCGGTATGAGAGTCCCGATTGGGGCTCGAACGATCGGAAATCAAAGTTGACGATTTGGCTGACTCAAAGTTCGAATTCTTTTCAAACTTTATTAATAGTGCCTTTAAGAAAAAAAATAGAAAAAAAAATAGAAAAAAACTGATCCATCTTACCCTCTCGCACGTCGATCGTACCGATAGCAAGGTTGTACGATCGATATACCCGTATTTTACATACCCGAGAGTCATCTACTCTCGTCGATAATACGAAACCCTAGATCTCGTTTCAATAGGCTTACCGAGCGAAGATCCAATTAAACCCCGGTATATTTAACGGATTCCATTATCGTTGAGTCAAATCAATAATCCTTGCATGTGCGGATTTAATTGAATTATTATATCGATAGGTCTAGATTGACTCTTTAACGAGCGATTCTCGAACATTAATGAAAAAACAAAAAACAAAAATAAATAAATACATAGAAAAATGAAAAATAAAAATAGAAAAAAGACAAAAAACATATATAAACATATAACGAAGTAGTGATAAAAATTAGCAAAACTCTAATAATACATTAAGAGTTATATATAATCGTTGATCGAACTCCGGCATTCTTTTAATTCTCATTATTCTCTTTGCTTTATAATAGCTATTGTCCTTGATTGTTAAAACTCGAAGAAATAATTATTTAATTGATCGCATATATACGAGTGAAAGGATACGTGCATACATACATACATATAGACTGAGGATATATTTGGTTGTAAGTTGCTTTTAATATCTACATTTAAATATATAGATATATAGATAAATATATAGAGAGATATATAGATATATAGAGAGATATATAGATATATAGATATAATTTTACCACCGGTGGTTAGGTATAAATGAGAACGACGAGTGCGAGTCGCGCGAGCGCATGTGCGAACCAACGCCAGGAGCGCATAGTTTTCCTCGTGATTCGTTCACCGGAAAACGCATAAGCTCACCGCGGCATTAACGTAAGACATATAAAGTGGCGAGATTCCAGAGCGCATCGCCCGAATCTTTCGCCTCGACGAATTAAAGTTTAATTCAATTATCGAATGATTTATTATACTTTTATGTTTGTTTGTAGTCGTTTAATAGTACGAGCGCCGATGAAAATGAAACCAAAGATACGAGAAACATAAATATATCTGTCTATGTATACGATTAATAATATAAATCGAAAAAAAAACAATGAAAAAAGAAAAAAAAATCAAAAACGAACGAAAAAAAAGAAATAAAAAGAATGGATAAAACACTGTACCTTAGTTTAATGAATATTCGTACGTAGAACGATTATAATCGAACAATATACATTACACGTTGTTTAGTGGCAAGCAAAACAAAAAAAACAAAAAAAAAGACTTTTTTTTTTCTTCAATTTTTCAACATCGTCTTGGGTCACTTCACTCCGTGACGATACTTTTTGGTACACCGAAATAACGCTCGAACTTTACGATACGTCGAGTACCGATTGTCCCGAGGAGAAAGAAAGAAAGAAAGGAAGAAAGAGCGAGAAAAAAAACAAATCTGTTATCGCGCACTTCAAGTGCGCGAAATAAGTGGTAAAGGGAGGAACGAAGAGGAGAGAAACGAGGGCGAAGAGAGGGAGGCTTCGAAACTATTCTCTCGACGGTCGCAAATCGATTGGACCGTATATAGTACACGCGCATACATACACAAACATCTATATATATATATATATAAGAGATAAGAGTCCTTGTCCAAGTGTCCTCTCCTTGTCCTCGGTGAACCCTGTACGATGCAGCAAAACGAGGCGTTCGAGAAGAGGTTTCGTTAATCGGTTAACTCGCGACTGCAGTAAACTCTTGTACCGGGTGTTTCAAGATCGGAGCTTTCGCCAGTAGATATAGACAAACGCCAGTAGTTATAGCAGTAGGTATACGTATATATAGATATACATACTTGCACACACACAAACACTTGTATATATATATATTTGTATAAATATAGATATATACATATATATATGTATGTATGTGCATATAGGTATGTATATATATATATATATATAGTATGGTTGAAGAAGCTCGCGAGCTCACCATCCACCAGGATTCAGGTTCCACATTCCGAAGGCTTACGGTCGCCCGAGAGCCTCGCGCACCACAGAACGAGAGAAATTCGCTGTAACACACGCGCGACTTTACGGTTTGAGATGGTTCGCGCCGGTAGTACCGAGAGAGTCTCTCTTTCTCGCTCTCTTTCTCTCTCTCTTTCGCTCTGTGTGTGTGTGTGTGTGTGTGTGTGTGTGTGTGTGTGTGTGTGTGTGTGTGTGTGTGTGTTCGTCTCTCCCTCTTTCTCTCTTACTCCTCTCGTTGCGATCCTCAATCACACTGTTCCAGCTATACCGGGTGTTCCACGTCTAATCGACGATAATGCGTTTTCAATTGAAACGCGACGTGAGAAATAAATTCGACAAAATAAATTCTTATTCGTATAATTGAAATTTTTGATAATGGATCGAATAACGAAACTTTGAATTGCACGATAATTCGATTAATCTTTTTATTTTATTTTATTTTTTTAATTTATCGATTTATCGATAATAGAGCGGGTCTCTTATCATCGTATTATCGTCAAACAAAATCCCACGAAACAAAGAAGCTCGTTATTATAATCGTTTTTCCCTGCTTCTTCCTTACGTCGCATTCCGTCGATTCTCTTATCGCCTGAAAAACTTATTCACTTCGAGCGCGATGCATCCCCACTTCTCGCGACGTTTCTCTCTTTCTGACGTACCCGATCGTCATGAAAATTGAAGAAAAAAAAAAGAAAAATTCAATCATCCTTTCGATCAAAATGAAAAAAAAAAAAACAAAAAAAGACGAATTTGTTCAACTACCTCGAACGCACCGTGCGTATCTCGATGCATTCGATTTCTAACGCGGCATACACGCGCGTCTTATCTATCTATAGTAACGGACGCTACCCCCGCGGTATTCGCGACCATTGTGGAATAGAGAGACGCGAGGATGCGTTCAAAAGAGCCACGCTCAGTGTAAAATACTTTTACACTCGTATATATTTATATATATACCTATGTATATATATATATATATATATAAATGTCCCACCACCGATGCAAAAGTCTCGAGGAAGCCCGCATTTCGCCTTTACACCCGATACGTGACCCCGTCCGCGCGAGGCCCGCGAGAGTAGACGACGACGACGACGACGACGAAGAAGACGAAGACGACGAGAGAGAGAAGAACCGGCCGGCCGGCCACCAGAAGAGAGCCGGATAGTAGCCTGGCACCGACCCGAGAGCGTTCTCCTGCCTCAGTCAGAATCGAGACACCCGTAACGGCGGAGTGGTCGCCTTCTACTCGCCGTTTTCTTTTTCACTTTCTTTCGGATGCACTGTAGCATATATACTATACACAGACACACACACACACACACACATATATATATATATATATATACGTATACACGTATGTACGAATGTATGCGCGCTTATATATACATATATATATGTATATGAATTAAACGAGACTCGCGACTGTGTATACCTATATATACATACATATATATATATATACACGTGTATATATAGATATATAGTTGGTGGCATCGCCACCCCCGCGGCCTCGACGCACCAGCGGTCTCTCGCGCATCAGTATCTCGCCGAGTGTCCACACGGGCGTATCGCGTCCCGCGTCCTCGAACGTTTTTTTTTCTCTGCACTTTAATCGTATATATCTATATATATATACACATATATATACATATATAAAAAGAGAGAGAGAGAGAGAGAGAGAGAGAGAGAGATAAATTTATATATACACACATATTGATTAAAAATAAATTAAATTGTATTTAATCGGAATTCGTGAATCGGCGATACACACAACGAGACGTGCTAATAATCACTTATATTTCGCGAGATAAATGATCAATCCGACGTTTGTCGGCTAAACTAGTGTATCTATATAAACATATATATATATATTCGTACGTATATATATATATGTATATATATATTTAGGCCTACTGTATCCACGAGAGTAGCCAAGGAGGACCAACGGGCGTTCACGATTTTCGGCGAGTTAGACGATAGGCAGGTGAGTAATACTTCTCGGACGCACACGAGCAAATATATATATATATATATACATATATATATATATACGGGCGCGCGCACATATACGCGCGCACACAGCCTGGGATTATACACACGGCGCATAAGAGCCGAAATTTCGTTTCGTATCTTCTTCGTTCGAAACGAACGATGATCGCACTTTGCGATACGAAACGAGGCGTTGAATATATTTTTTGTTCATTTACTTCTCGAAACGAGAATACCTACTGCAATTATACAAACGAATTTTGACGAATCGATATTCCAAGATTTTCGACTCTGAGACGAATCTACAATAATGCAAACACATTTTTTCATACGATAGGAATATTTTAATCAAATTTGGATATTTTTATTGGCAAATATCGAAAGAAAATGTTTTTTTTTGGGGGGATCTTGAGTAGATTTTTTTAATCAAAAAGTAACACCAAGCGTTTGAATTTAGTGATGACAGTGCGTTCTTACGGCTCGATATCATTGCATTTCTCTCTCTCTCTCTCTATATATATATATATATATATATAACAGACGCACACCGGCGAACGCCAGACGACGAGAATCGATCTCCTCCTCGCCCCTCTGAGTCCTACTCCTCACTCGTGGGGGGAGCTCTGCTCGTTCTCGCCCTCGCCCTCACAACCCCTCTCTCACTCTCTCTCTCTCACACTGTGTATCTCCCACTTGCCCCTCTCCCCCACCACCCTCGGCTCGTTCGCCACCTCGCCCTGCCGGCAGAAGCGAGTTCCACCAGTTCGTTTACGCACGCTGGGTTGTTTCGATCGGAGTCTGCGAAAGCTTTCGTGTGTTCTTTCCCGGATATATCTGTCTTTCTCTATCTATCTATATATACATATACATTTTTTAATACACGCATGTATATGTAGGTACGTATATTAAAATAATAAAGCGCACACAGACGTTTACTTTTTCTTGTTTTCGTTATCGTACGTAAAGGTATAAAGCTCGTTGGAAATTGCGCGTTTCCATTTCATCTCGAGTCAGTTCTCGTCGTCGTCGATACGTACGTACCAAAAGTGATATTGCTCTCGGATGTTTGATACGTCGCGTCGTAAAATTAACGAAAAGTGAAGATTAATTTTGGGGCGTGGAACCGGTGAATTTCGTCGCGAGGCTGAATTAAGATCGGAAGCGAGAGAGAGAGAGAGAGAGAGAGAGAAAAAAGAACGGAAAAACGAAAGTAAAGAGAGAAATTTTTTGCTCGCGCAGTTGGTGATTTGCAATGATAATTCGCGAAGCTTATCTACCGTGAGATCGTTTTATATATATTGATAATAACATCGCGAAACGAGGAGGTGGAAGAGAGGAACGGAGAGCGTCTGGAGAATTCAGTGACGCATCGAATATTTCGTGGGGGCCAAATCTATCGCAAGCGCGGAGAGAAAGACCAAGAGAGAGCGAGAGAGAGAGAGAGAGAGAGAGAGAGAGAGAGAGAGAGAGAGACCTGCCAGACGCGAGGAAGAACGAGGTATGCCAGACACTGTGAGCCTCTCACGCTCGCGTGTGAGAAATTCGACTGTTTCCGACACACTTTATTACAGCCGGAATTACTCGAAAATTTCATACCGATGTTAATTCTCTTTTCTCGTTCTTTCATTTCTTTTTTCATTCTTTCCTCGGTTTAATTGGATAATTGAGCAAAAAAAAAAATAGATCGGTATTTTTTCAACGAAATTTGCGTAATTTCCATTAGTTTTAGGTCGAATTAACGAGGTCGAGAGACGTGACGACTTTCGTATTGGTATGAAAAAAAAGAAACGATATTTCGAGATAAATCGATAATATTGTCGATCGCCAGATATCGATAATCGTTTTTATCGATTCGACGGTATAACGACATTTTATCGAGTTTATTGTTTATTTTTATTGATTTTTAATCATAAAATCGAGGAATCATTCGATATTTGGGGATATACGGTTGATAAAATAAGCTTACGTTCGTTATTATTTCGAGGGAAGAATTAGCCAAGTTTTCGCGAAACGCCGGAAAGCACACGTCGTACACACAATGGACGATCGTTTCTTATTACAGTTGTACTTGAAATAACATCGACTCTGCATCGCTCGACGCTCGAGATAAAGACGATCGCGGTGTCTCGTATTTTTCATTCTTTTCATTTCGCGCGAGACACTTACCCGGTTCGCTGGCTATCTCGACTTTATTTACACCTTGAAATTGATCGTTCTTATAAAATTATCGATCTTTATCCAATTAACACGATAATTCGTATCGTATCGTATATCGTATTAATTAACGATCAATTTCCAAGACGATTAATCGCCCGATTTAATTCTATAATTAATATTACGAGTTTCCTTTTGATTTTTGTCGTTCGATCAATTATCGTTTTTTTTTTCTTTCTCTCTTTCACGTTCGATTAAAATCGATCAAATTGAAATATTCAATATCCGTATCGTTCGATCGAGAGTCTCATAATACGAGATTTGTAAATCGTTAAGAATATCGCGAGGATCTTCTCGTTTAATTTTCATCCAATTTTGTACGAATCTCGTCCACTCGTCCGTTTCCTGACTCGAGAAAAACATCGGTATACTACACGGCTTTTCCAACATTTGCCAAGAATTAAATACCGTGACGAACGAGAGAGAGAGAGAGAGAGAGTGAGAAAGAGAGAAAGACGAGAAGCTTAGAATTCGAAGTGCGGTGTGCGCGCGAACGTGTGTAGTCAGCAAAGCGGAGCGACGCCGGCATAGCTCGAGGAAAGGTGGGAGAAATTCTAATTTCGGAGGACCGGGAATCGCTGGATTCTATATATACATATATGTGTGTGTATATATATATATATATAAAGCAGACATATACGAGAAGATCTCGTTAACCCGTAATATAACGCCGTCACGTCCAAAATTTTCTTTCCTCCCCCCTCGTTTTACTTTTTGATTCATCATTTGTTTTTATTCTCACGAGTGATCGTAAATTCATACGAAAACAAAAATTTCCCAGCATTTATCTTAAAAAAGATCTTCTCTCGATGCAAAATGTGTCCCGTGTGCGTATGATTTTTTTTTCCCAAAAAAAAAATGTAAAAATCGTTATTACACGCGTAATTTTTGTTTTTTGCGATTCCGCCACGTGGAGAACATGCAAATGTATTTTAGGAATCGCTGAAGAGATAGAGAGAGAGAGAAGAAGGCTTAGAGATTTGAGTTTTCGAGCGGATGAGATTTTCGAGTCGAGAGACGAGTCGACGCGTGCCAAAAATCGCGAATATATATTATTTTTGTTTACGCGCATTCCAGCGAGGCGAGGTTATACGACGTGGCCTCGATGACGATTAAAATTGCCTACGGCCGGGATTCGCGTACCTAAGGCTCGTAAACTCTTCACTCGGTTGACTCTCCTCGAGCTTTTACTCCTGTAACTCGATACGGAATTGATTCGAGAAATGGAACTGCCGTCGTTGAATTACCGCGATATTTTTCATACCTATGTATATATAAATATATAAATATATATACATGTATGTATATATTTATATATATGTATGTATGTAAAATAATACATGTATATACATAGGTACGTCCGTTATTATGTACCTGCGTCGCTACGTCGATTGTTCCAACGATTTATCGTCCCTTCCATTAACTCCGTATTTACAAACACGAGTCATCGAAGCTCGACCGATCTCTCGACGACCAAGATAACTCTTGTCGAAGTAGAAAAACAAAAGAATCGTCTATATAGACGATGAACGATTGGAGCGAAATTATAAGTGACGCGTTAAGTACTGAAAAAAAGAAAAGAAAATGAAAACAAACGACGTCGCGAACGGAAACTTCACGAGGATCTCGAATTGAATTAAATCGAAGCGATCGTCGATCGAAACGTCGAAAAAATTGTCTTTGATCGTGTGTCGCAATTTTACGATAGGAAATTATTTTTATCGCGTGCATCGACGATTCGATGGAAATTTCATTATCACCTAATAATCGACAAATTACTTTGTTTACAAAATACTGATTATTCATTTCGTAAAAATAAAAACAATTAAAACGTGAAATTTCGTGTTAATTCTTTTTTTTTTGTATGAATATCTGTTTTATCGTAAGGAAAACAAAACGGTACGATAAAAAATAAAATTACCCTTGTAAATTTCGTGAATTATTCGAGCGTGCGACACGATCGGTAGAACGAAAAAGTTTCATACGTTGCGCTACGTTATTGCGTTGCCAAAATGTTCGTTTTCCCTTACAAAGGTCCATCCATCTCCATTCTCGTTTTATCGTACGAGATGGGTTGGGTTTGCTTTATCGAAGCCCGCGGTGTTCTCTATGAACATATATACGAACGAAGGATCGCGGTCCTTTATTCCATTTGAAATTTTCCATTTTAAATTGAACTTCGATCGGGAGAGAAAAAGACGGAGAGAGAGAGGGAGAGAGAAAAAAGAGGGAGAAAAAGGCACACGCGTGCACAAATAAGCTCAAACGTCATATTTGAATTTTGATCGAGATATAAAAAAACATCGGGGCAGGGTAGGGTGGTTGATGCGTCATTGAGTTCGTTTTGCGAAAAGTGCCAACGGGTGTGTTTAGGAGTCGCTTCGTGAAGCCCGAGTTTCACGAAGCCTGACGAGCGTTCGCTCTTTTCAATCGAGAACATGCGATTTCACTCTCTTTCTCTCTTTCTCTCTCTCTCTCTCTTCCACGATGCGCAATATCCCAATGAGTCTCCTTTCAACTCGAGCCCCGAGTCATCGCGCTGTGTAAAAAACGAGTGGCACTCGAGATCGAGCAAAGAAATCGGAGAAGGGTGAAAGCGAAAGAGAGAGAAAGAGAGAGAGGGAAAAAGTGAGTTAAAAATGAAATGGAGAAAAATGAATACGTGTGCGGGAGAAAGAGAGAAAGAACGTAAGTGAGAAGGAGAGAGAAAGAGAGAAAGTGCAGGACCAACCCAGAGAGAAAGAGAGCGATACGAGAGAGAAGAATAAGAGAGGGAAGAAATCATACCCAACAGCTTATAGGGCAGAAAAAAAATATTTGACACGTGACTGCAGTGCGTGCTCTTTACTGAGACAAAACAAAGAATTCCGTTGAAAAGCGTGGGTCCGACCAGTTATGAGTTCATAGCCACCGCGTCGAGTGGCGGGCCCTCCAGTCACTCATTTTTTTTATACGTCCGCGACTATCGGGACTCGGGCGTGTTCTACTTAGTTAGCAGCGCCTTATCTCCCTGCTGCATACAACGTTCGAGAAGCGAGACGAGAGAGAAAAGAAAAGTCGAGACCGATATACGTACACGGGGATGTTAGGACGAGGAGGAGGAGGAGGTGTGGGGGGAGGGGGTGGGAGAACGTTAAAGGGAAAAAGAGGGAAAGACTGACCGTATCGTCTGTTTCCGTCAGCTCGCCCGCGGTTTCTTCATTTCCGTGAAATCGTCCGACGGTCAACCTCACTATTTCCTCGCTTTTATACGTCTCGCGATAAAAACGAACGACGAAATTAAAGAATTTTTATTATTTCGTTGGATTTGACAAATTTACAAATTTATGAAAAAAAAACAAATCAAATTGTGTTTTTTTCCCCCTTTTTTCTTCTCTGTCTCTTTAAAAAGCAGATTTATTCTTTAATTCTCGTGATCGCTCGTCAAATCTCATCGTTCTCTCGTCTCGATACGTCGATTTTTCTTATAGCATCGCGGTTCTCGTCGCGAACGAGAGTGAGGTAAATTTTGCGCGTATCAATGAAAAAAAAAAAAAAAAAAACGCCAATCGATAAGATAATCTTTCATTACCATTGTTATTTCTTTACGTTCTCGCCCCGTCGTCATTTCACGTATATCGTCGTATTCCAAAAAAAAAAAAAAAAAAACGCCAAAGTCGGAATCGATCTCATTAATAATCGTGTCTCGATGCCTCTCGATGACTAAACCACGCGTGAACGCGCCCGCGTATCAATTTATGAGACAACTCCAGGGTTACGTATACGCAATCGTTCGAATGTCATACGAATTATAGCGATAGCGCGCGAATACTCGAACCTATATCCTACTTTCGTACGTGTTAATATTGCAAACGCGGCAAAACACAAAAAAAAACGTTCGACTTTATAAACTATACGAAAACGTAGGTATACCAGTATGTATAGGTAATACCGTTATCGAGTAAACCTTGCCCCCCCCCCCTACCCCCTCACTCTTCGATTCGACCGAACAACGCCGTTGTGCGCAGCCTTTATTGTTGGTCATTGAGCAACTTCCGTAGAGTTTCGTACTCGAAGAGACGGTGAACCGTAATAAGTATATACGCCGTGAAATAATGTACGTGTGTGTGTGTGTGCGATCGCGACTCGTTGATGTCTGTAAGAAATTATAATGCGCATTCCCCCCCCCCCCCCCCCCTCATCCTTTTTTTACCCCCTTGTCGTATCACAAGAGAGAATTTGCATCGACTTTTCTCTCTCGCGCGAGATCCATGATCGCCATCGACCCTCCCTCTACCGGCCATTAAATTATTGATTCCGGTTGTAGTTATTCATCGTGTTCGTTGAAATTTTGTTTTTATTGAGGTTTTTTTTGTCGTTTCTGTCGGTCGTATCGTCGCTGCCACCTCGAGTTATATGAATCATGGAGTACGAGGAACGGGGTTAACGGCGAGATTTTCTTTATATTTTGTAGATATAAGGTTGTGTACGTGTATTAAGTGTGGGTTTCATTTTCTTATCGGATGTTGGCGTCTTATCGTTTTTTTTTTTTTTTTTAATCGCGAACGTTCGCACATCACTACGGCTTCCTGCTTCTATCGTGGACGATATCTAACGCACGTGTGTATTTGTGTGTGTAATGCCGTGAGAAAATATTCTCGTTTGATAAGAATATTATCGTCGGTGCAGCGTCCTCGATAAGAGATAACTGTCGCTGAATGAACTGGTTCAATGCCAATGACGAATGTTTTTTTTGCGCATGTTCGCGGGAGATCGAGAACGTATAGCTAGAACGATAACATTTTCAAAATACAGATAAAAAATTTTAATCAAAATAATTAAGGATTAAGTTTTATAAGAAATTGGCAAAATTCAACGGAAAATTATTTGCCTTTTATCCCGAAAACGAGAAGATCGTCACGACGTTATCTAAATTATCGTAACGATTATAATTTATTTGAATTTCTGTCGTTTTTTTTTCTCAAAATTGTCATTTTTCATTTACGACCAGATTTCCAATTTTTTCTCGGCTCGTTTCGTCTCGCGAATTTAACGACGCGTCGATTATATCTCGAACGATCTCATTCTTTGATCGCGTAACGAGCTGATTTTAATCGTCGATGCCACGTTCTTTTTTCTCAGCACGATGATTTTTCACTGTTTCTTGTACGTTCGTCACGCCGTAAATAAAACGAGCGATTTGTGCAATATCATGGATAAAGAAACGAAATGGTCGGGGCGTTGGGCAGCGCGTGGACACGAGGTAGAGTGTAGCTCTCGCTCTCTCTCGTGACTTCCGGATACTCGTTTGCCGTGCGAGAGTCCGGGTTAAAAAAAAAACGTGTCCCGTGCCCCGGCGATTTAATTAAGCTATAATAACGGACAAAAGTATCGTCGTAGCTCTGACATAGATCTCTCTCTCTCTCTCTCTCTATATATATATATATATATATATATATATATATATTTATAGTTACGATGGCGTTGCACCCGGTCGCCGTTATTACCTCATTGCTATTGTGACGAGTGTTTTACCGCACCGGCGTGTTCTATCTCGCTGCACTCTCCTCTCTCTCTCTCTCTCTCTCTCTCTCTCTTATTTCGCGCTGGACGTTGAAACTTCGCGGTTGGTACAGCGCGGCTCTCGTCGAGTTTGCGTGCTCTCACGATGACGACGAGAGAGAGAGAGAGAGAGAGCGATGAAGAGTTCGTAAGGGTGGAGGGGGTGGGCGGTGGACGCTCAGAAATAGATACCACGAGAGCGCAGAGAAAGTGACTCGGTGACACAGTATTCTTCCGGAATTATACCGCTTCTATTCCTGGATTCTCTCTCTCTCTCTCTCTCTCTCTCTCTCTCTCTCTCTCTCTGTTTTTCTGATGATTCGTCACTGCGGCTCGTATATAAATGCGATTGGACGATCGCGGCCAGAAGATTTTCGCGGGGGTGGAAGAGAGAATAAAACGTGTAATACACGTCACGTTGCAAAGAAGATGACTGTCGGACTATTCTCACGCTCCTCGCGCCTTTCCCGGCTCATCGAATTTTCAACGATAACGAGAAAAGTTAAAAAAAAAAAAAACAAACAAATTTTCTTCCCTCGCCGAAAATATTTCGTCAATTTTCATTTATTTTTCCCATTCTCTAATTCTCCCGTACGATCTATCGTCGTTGTTATATTTTCTTTCATCTTATTTACACGAGAGTCGAGAATTCTTTCGTAAGGACTGATAAGAGGCTTTTGACAGTGAAAAATTCAAAACGACGCGAGAGATCGTTCCACGCTGATTAATACGCCGGGACTTTTTGCGTCGGACACCCCCCCCCCCCCCCCCTTAACCCCCCACCCCTGAATAAAATAGTGCGCAAATGCCGAGAAGCAGGGTCAGAGGGAATACAAGCAAAACACACACGAAGACAGAGAGAGAGAGACAGAGAGAGAGAGAGGGAAAGAGAGAGAGAGAGAATCTCATCTCGTTCAACTCTTCGTACGAGCCGCCAGGGAGTTTCGTCAAGCAAGGAGTGACGTCATCGTTGGAACACGTGGCTCGTATCCTCCTGCAGGGGTTCTCAAAATCGGAATCAACCGAGCGAAAAGATAATTTTCCTGAGCGAGTGAAGAGGGATGAAGTGGGGCGGGGGTGGGAGGACGATGTTAGTATATACGTGTAGATACACGTACGTCAAGCCTTTTTCGTAGGCTTTGGTTCGTTAGAGAATGTAATACGGGCCGTGGACCCTCTTAAATTCATTTGCCGCAACAACCAAGTCGTCCGCCCCGCACAGGGTCAAATAATTTGATGTCCTTGTGCTCGTCTCTACTTCCAGAGGTTCTCGAGTGAAAACGAAAAATTAAAGGTTGAAATCGACGATCGATCGTTATCGATGATTTCCGATCGATTTTGCAATCCTTCGATCGACGATTATCGAGAATTATTTCAAGAATTACAGAATTCGTATATTTTTATTGAATTTATAAATAAAGTGTTATAAAATCAAATTATTTATATCGAAAATCTCAGTCGGATGGAATTTGCGATTTTTTTTTCGTTTCTTTTTTTTTCTTTTCATATCGTTGCTTACAGCGTAGAAAAGAAATGTCGAGATTCTTAACGACCGATAGTCAACAATGGGTCTACGATTGTCGGGTACGTCCCATCTGCTCGCGGGGTCGAATAATTCAATGTCTGTTTTACTATTTTCTTTTTTCCTTTTTTTTTTTTTTGCTTATCGCCTCTTCCGCTCCAATAGAACGTAATTTATGTACCGTTATACGCAGCATAGACACACGATATAGATATATAAATATATGTGTGGACATATAGTTATATAGATCGAGTGCTGTACCGAGTGGAGGAGTCAGGTGGTGAAATACTGACTTAAGAGAAAAAGAGAGAGAGAGAGAGAGAGAGAGAGACCGGTGTATATTATAGAGTGTGTATAGCCATTCCGTAATGGCATTAAGGGGTATACTATGGTTTCTGAGCCGCCTAGATACCGACCGATGACTCAAATAGATCGAAACCGTCGCCTAAGAAACTTTCAACCGAGCCCTCTGTCCTCTTTCCTCCCCCTTCCTCTGGCGCTTAAAAAATTCTAACGAACAAATATACGGTACACGTATTTTCAAATTTTCTCGAATACCAACAAAACGTCGATTTATTTATTAACATTTTTTAAAAAATAATACGAACGATAATTAAACAATTTATTGATAATAATGATTATTTGATGATAATCGATGATTAATCAATTGATTAATTTAAGAGTATTTTACGTTATCGGAAAATGGAGCGAATCGAGGGAGAGATACGTTTAAAGAGCAGGGCGGGGTCGAAGTATACAGACACACACATATATATATACATATATATATATACATCTATGTATATATTTTACACAAATATGATATAGCTCGTGGTGCGACGCAGAGAGCGTTCCCCGAGGACGGTGGCTGCGCCGAATCGGCGCGCGGCCATATGGACCATTGCGCTGCTGCTGCCGCATGCACAACTCGCCCGAAAATCCTCTAGAAGCGACGATATAACTCGCGTCTTTCTCTCTCTCTGCAACGAATGGCGCGGGTCGAGTGGATAAAGAAGAGCTTTTCGAAACACCCTCGTCGAACGAGCATGCTCGTTCGACGAGGGTTGCGACGAGACGAAAGAAATATAATAACAATAAAAAAGAAAAAAAGGCGAAAAAAAAAGAAACGAAAATCGTTGCTTCTCTACCCGGAATACAAATATACGCGAATGAGCGACAGATATATATATATATATTCATTGCATACGTGTTATATCTATATATAGTCTAGGGTCCTTTTTCAACGAGTACCTGAGTTCTCCCGGATCTGATCCTTCGAAAGGATGGGAAAGGATTTTTGTACACATGTGGGTACATATATATATATATATATATGTGGGTGTGTGTGTGTATATACGTGTATGTGTGTAGAAAGTTTGTATGGAACAGTGACCACATATATACGTGTATTTATATTTGCCAAATGGCTGCATATACGTTGTATGGTGTGGGAGAGAGAGAGAGAGAGAGGGAGGCGAAGGGGAAACCTTAAGCCCGACCCAACTCAACCTTATCGAAGGAGTGGCGATGGCCCGCGGCCCGAGAGGTCTCCTCTTTCTTGTGTCCTGCCTGAGAGAGAAAAAGAGACAGCGAGAGTGAGGGAGGGGGGGGGGGAGGAAAGAGAGAGATTAGAGCTCGTAAAAGGCTGAACGATATGTATCTTTTTGCCCGATGATCTTTCTCGGGCGGAAACATTTTTTTTTCGAGGTCACGCTCGTGATTGGAAAAAATAATTTTTCGACTAATTAATATATCATAATTTAGAAGAAAAAAATTGTTTTTTTTTTCCCCAACGATTATGAGAAATAACGAAGGATACCTTTTTTTAGAATCGCATTTTTAGAGCGAGCACGTGCAAATTCGGTTTGAAAAAGTTGTGTCAAAGAACGAAATTCGAGATGTGCCACTTTTTTTTCTTGTTTTTTTTTCATTTTTGTTCGCTCGTACGTTTGACATCTGGCGATTTTTTTCGGTTTACTCGCTGGCCATTCGGCTATGAAAAAAAAATCCGGAATGCTAGGGAGCGAGAGACGCGTAGAGATTCGAGAATGTTGGAGAGAACGAAGAAACGATGAAAAGAAAAGAAAAAATTGTAAAATTGTTTGTATCGCGAACGGAAGGAGCCGAGTACGAGAAAGATTGTGATTTAAAGAGGCGAGTGAATTTAAAAAAAAAATTGTTTTTTCTCTCTCCGCTCAATCTCGCGGTGTGCGTGCGTCGATCACCCACACGCTTCGCGGGAGCAAGAATTCGCGAGAATTTTTGGCCCTCGTTCAAATCCGACTCTCGGCCGGCAAACAAACGCGCCCTCTCTCTCCCTCTCTCGCCCCTTAGGTAACGTTCACACGCGTATAAACTCGCCACTATTTTCCCCCGTGTTTTTTTTCTCTCAAACCTCACTCGGAAAATTTTATACTCATTTTTTCTTCTAAGAAATAGAAAAACAAAAAAAAAGATACATTACGTCCCACATTTCCAGGGAGGTCGAAAATAGAAATAGATTAAAAAATTATAAAGCGCACGATTCGAAAGAAACGTTAAATTTTTTTATCTATTTTTTCTCCTCGAATAATTTACGAGTTGAGATGAAATAGATTAAAAATAAATTTTTCAAATTATTCGTCTCGGTCGTATTTTAATGTCTCGAGGTAATTTTTGGTTTCTGGAAAATAATTACTTTTTAGCGAGGGAGGGAGGGACCGAGGAGAGTCATCTACAATGTATTTAACGAACTGTTGAAAATCGGGAGCACACGCGAACGCGAATCGTTCACTTCCTGCATGAAGGAAAAAAAGGAGGGAAAAAAAAGAAATTCGCGCTCGTTCGGCCAAGGTGTGTCGGTACGGAGTGGCGAGAGTGTAAAATATCGTGCGGTCGTTGGCTTTCGCTACGCATGACGATGACGACGACAACTTTGTCACCGGACACGTCGCCAGTTCAAGATTCGTCACCTCGCTCGTAAACAAACTCCTACGATATCGATAATCCCATTTTTTTTCCAAAATTTGCCAAAAAAATTCAAATTTCAATTTTTTCCAAATTTCGTAAAAATTCAATTTAACTTTTGACGAGAAAAATTGGTCGAGAATGCGATAGCGAGAATTTCTCATCCTCGCATCGCGTGTTTTTTGTCATATTGAAATATGAATTACGAAGATGGAAAAAACGATATAATAATCGAGAGAAAAAAAATGTTTAGACAGCGATCGATCGGTGGATCGCGTCTCAATTAGATAATTCGACAGCGATCGGCTCGCGGTCAGCCGTAACGAGACGGAAACGAGCCGAGGATATAAAAGCTCCGGTGTATCGCTTACGATTAGCGATACGGAGTGAGACGCGCTCTGGGAATTCTGCGGCTGCTGTATCGTTGCCGCGAGACGACGAGAGAATCTCTTTCACCTCTTCTCGTCTCGTTGACTCTCTTTGCTTCTCTTATATACACACACACACACACATACACACATATATATAAATTGTTGGCGTATATACCTCGTAGTTATCTCCTCGAGGCGAGAATTGCCGCAACGAGAGGGCTCTCGAATCACTGGCCCGATTCCCCGTAATCCGTAATGGACTAAAGTTCCAAAGACGCTTGTACTATACGTCTTCGAGTACGAAAGAAAGCGACCGAGAGAAAGATGTGTACGCGAAGGAATAAAAGCCACCGGTAAGAAGAAAATAACGCGACGACCACGACCATCATCGTCATCACTGCGAGAGTTTTCTAGAATGTCGCGAATACCGATTTCTTGGTGATGATCGAATCAAAAAAATATATTTTAAAAAAATAACAATATTTCGATTAAAAGACTAATTTATTATTAAAAATATTCAACGGTTGATCTAGAATGGATTATTAGCTACGCAGGGCTGCATTTTAGATAACGCTGGTTTGATTCGATCGAAATCCGGTTTAATCAAATTTTTACTTTCGAATTTATCGAACGTATCGAAATTTGAGTATCGATTTCGATGTATTTCAGCGAATTGTATACACGAACAATGTACGAACGGTTAAGTGCGCAATTACGCACGGTGATCTTTATCGTGAAAAGACTCGAGGTTTAATTCAGCGATGAATACGCGTTTAGCTCACCAATCATTCGCTCCCGGTTCTGTTATATATCTTTACATAAGCGGCACACAGAGGCAATGTACTCGACGAGGTAAATGGACGAGGGGCGATTGTTGAGATTCGCGATCGTCTTCGGGCTCCCGCGAGATCGCCGCACGAGTAACTCGATTCGCGGTACGTTAATTATTGCCAACGATCGGGCTGGAGCGAAAATTGGTCACGTTTTTTTTTTCTTTTTTTTTTATATTCGTACGAATCGATCATCTCGCATGAAATATTTTATACTCGAGTGGGAACATGGATTAAAAATCATCGTAACAAAGACTCGAGTATAAAAGAAAAGACAAAAATTGAACAATATTTTTTTTACAGGATTGTATTTAAAAAAAAAAAATTTTATAACGTGCATTTTAACGACTTTTGTCAAATGGTAATTTTCCGCGATATCTTGCATCACGCAAAGGTCGACCGAGCGAACGTCGATGTGAAATGTTTCGCGATGTTCTCTGACCGTAACCGCACGAGAGAAGCCTCGAGAGTGCAGCTGCATCATCAGCTGCAGCGAAGTCGATGCAACTCTCTCTCTCTCTCTCTCTCTCTTTCTCTCTCTCGCACTCTTTCTCCCACGATAAGAAAAAACCTTTCGCCGAGTAAATCTTGCCACACGCAAAACTTACTTTTGACTTACGTTTCTTCGAATACAAATAATGGCAAACAAAAAAAAGATGATTGAATCGTCGAAAAGATTCGTTTATCTTTTTTCATTTACATAAATTCATCTCGATCTTAATATAAAAGATAAAGAAAAAAATACGAGCCAGTAAACAAAAGCCATCGGTATAAAATGTCGGCGAGTTGGGACAGGGGTCAGGATGCGCGCGATCACGAACAATTAAAATGACGTTACGACGCGTCACGTGATACATAAGACGTATATAAAGTATCATATAGAAAGCAATTGAACGTAATTTCGAGTCACATAAATCTTTCGAACGATCATCGCATTAATACGAAAGTATCGTGGCACGAACGAATGAAATTTCCATTCTCGGTTCCGACGCCCGCCAATCGTCGTAATAAAATATTCAAGATCTATAAAAAAAAAAACATTGTAGTCTTTTTTTTCTGTGCTGTTTTTCATTTATTTTTTATTTTCGTATAATTCGTCGCTATAAAATCGTTGCGTCGGTCGATGAGTCGAGAGAGGTTCGACAAACGAGGGAGAGACATCGATGCAAATAAGTATTGGCACGGCGAGAGTTCATCGTCCGTGAGGGGAACGAGAGATGACGAGAAAGAGACAGAGAGAGAGAAAGAGAGAGAGAGAAAGAGAGAGAGAGAGAGAGAGCGAGAAAAGATCACGCTCGTTGTTCGGCTCTTCGCGTCTCTCAATGAAATCATTGATGACGTTCTCTCTCCATCACTCTATCTCTCTCTCTCTCTCTTTCTCACTCGATCTCTCGACTTTGCTACCGCGTGTGCCAGCACTGTCGAGCGACACACCGACAGTTAATAGCCAAAGCTATTTCTGAGTCACAAATTGGTATTATATCGTACGCGTATATATCACCATTGTACGAATATATACATATATATATATATATTCATACGAGATAAAAGAAAAGATAATAAAACAAAGTATACACATAAAATTACAAGCTTACGACGTAAATACACGTATTGGCGTACGAACCACGACCGAAATCCTTGGAGAATTTAAACGAGCGCGCTCCTCTCACATTTCGAGCGTCTCAATTTAAAATCAATAATACGAATCGCAAAGTTTTCGTACCTCGCGACTTAATACCTCGACGAAAATCAATTGTTCCAAATTTATCGATAAACGAGAAAGAAGTAAGAAGAAAAATAAAACAAAACAAAGAAAAATAAAACGATCTTAATTAACGTGAGGTAAAAATAGGCGATATAATTCGTATCGATTATTCGATCGAAAATGTCTTTGGAACTTTGACGTTACCCCCCCCCCCCCCCCTCTCCTTTGCCCTCGTCGTCCAGGTTCCGGCGTACGATAAAAGATAATGGTACAGATTTCTCCCTGATCTATCGTAGGAGAAATATTGCACAATTTTTTGTCTTTTTTATTTTATTTTATTTTTCTCTCTCGTTTTCTTTCTTTCTCGTTGGTTTAAAACTGACCCTCTCCCTCTCTTTTTCCCTCTCTCTCTCTCTCTCTTTCTTCTGGCTATATGAGATTGCCGATAGGATAACGTAAGACATTGGTACACGCGAGGTACGTACTGTATATTAGCGATCTAAACTATATATATATATATATATATATATATATAAGTTTATCAGGAGAGAGAAAGAGAGAGATCGAAAGAGAGAGGGAGAGAGAAAATCTCGAAGACAATACTCTCGACATGCGGGCACACGATCGGGCACCGGGCAAACCCGGACGCGAGTTCAACTCTATATCTCTCTCTCTCCATCTCTCTCTTTCTTCCATCTTTCTCTCTTACCCCCACCCTCGGCCCAGCTTTTCCCCCTCTTTCATTCTCCAAGAGGGCCGGAGGCAGCGAGTAAGGCCCAGCCCGTTTCTCCATGTTCACGAGCAAAATGTACTCAACGATCGTAAACGCGAGACGAGAACGCGATCGCAACGAAACAGTACACACGTAAACGATGAGTTTAAATTCGTCGTATACAAGTACGAAAATATCTCCCACGGATAACGATATATCCAAGTACCGGTTGACAGACACGGAAGGAGGATAGGAGAGAATGCTTTTACCCTCGTATACGAACAATTTTTCTGTCACCTTAATCTCGATCTAAACAAAAAAAAGTGTTCGCGGTACGAGACACCGGGAGATCGGTAAGATTTTCGTGCGAACGAAACACGATTTTACGAGAGCTTAATTATATACCAAAGACGCTGCTAATGTCGTTAACGCCATTAATTTTATCCTCGCGCTTAGCCGGATGTCTTTGAGCGACGGGAGCTTTTTTATTTTGCTAAAATAAATTTTCTTTTCGTCTATTCTTTCTATCCCCAAGTGTCTCGAGGCTATCAAATCGCGAGCAATTTTCGCTAATCGTATCACATCGAAATCTCGTCGTCATTGAAAAAAAAAAAAAAAAAACAACAAAAAAACAAAAAAAATCGTATTTTATTTTTATTTTCAACGCTCGATCTTTTGGTTCCTCTGTCTTTTTCGTCATCGTCCCGAAAAATTTCGTGATTGGGAAAAAGGGGCGAAAGTGCGTTAGAGCGTCGAGAAGAACGCATCGGGGTGGATGGATGTCTTCGAAGCCACTTTTGGTCACAAGATTTTACTCACCGCCGGTCGGAGAACGACGCGTGCGAGAGGCTGTCCGCGAGATCGCGCGCATGGTGGTATACGCACGCACGCATCAAGCGTCGAGATGCTCGCGCATCGTTGAACCGCGGTAGTGTGTCATTCTAAAAATAGTGGGTTGAAACCGAGCGCAAGGAGAAGTGCGCCACTCCGTGAGTGCGTATGCGCGCGGGCACGCGCACACAGACAGACGGGCGGACGGACAGACAGACACACAGACACAGGCCGCCGCATAGCGTCGGTCGTGAACCCGCGAAACGGCCTCGCGAGATGCAAGAAGGGGAGCGGGGAAGAGGGAGGGGGTGGGGGAGGGGGAGGGGGTGAGAAGGGCGAGGGAGATTAAATTAAACGGACCGCGGCGCGAAAGAACTTTTTGAGCGCGGACGACGAGTGCAACCGAGCGCGCACTCAAAGAGACGTCTCGCGTTTATACATCGACTAGGTAATCTCGAGTTTCCGACTCGGGGAAGAGGAAAAGAATTTTTTTTTTTTTTTTTTTTTGGAATTTTAAAAGTCTCGTTTTTGGTAGAATTTTTTTTTGTTGGTATTGTGGTATTTTATGTATTTTTGTGAAATTGTTTGAAGTTTGTTGTAGGATTGTCAATGAATTGAGAAAAATTGTGGGAGGGGGGAGGGCGAATTCTTGAATTGCATCGTAATTTGTGTTTACGTGACGTTCGATTTAATTCTCTCGTTTTTACAATTAGATAGTTCTCGCGGGCGACGAACACGAAGATATCTGGATGAAACCTTCGGCGTGCTCTAAGTCTACCTCGCGGGGGTTTCAAAAACCCCGATTATCCGTGTAAATCACGAGAGAGAGAGAGAGAAAAATCACGATCACTTGAAACTCGGACTGTTTTCAATTATTTTTTTTTTAAACTGGAATAAAAAATAGAAATAAAATTAATTTCCCTTTTTTCGTTATTTTACTTTCATATTTCATAGTAAATTCCTCCTTAAATACCAAACCGAATTATTTAATTATTATATTTTATTATATTATTATTTGAATTATTATGAAAAAAAAAAATTCAAACGGAATATTTTTTTTCTCATCGACGCTAATAATATCAATCCGTTTATTGAATTAATTCGAATCTTTATTGCGGCGCGGATAAAAATATCTAGATCATCGTGTGCCATGTTTGGTTGTGCTGGTAGGTGTGCGTTTATTATAGACACGTGAATCTTTTTACGTGCATAAGTAAATATGTAGGTCCTCTCGCGTGAAATATATGGTGCGTATACGCGTAACGTATAAGGCACAATACGAGAAAGAGATATCGAGGTGAGATCGTTGAGGAAAATCGGTCTTGAAAACCTTGGAGACTATTTTTTTTCTTTCTAAACCATACGATTATATATATATATATATTTGTGGTAAAAGACGTCAACGACGTAGCTATTATAAAACACGATCTAATTGTAAGCGATTCCTTAAATGGAAAGTCCTACGAGTTGCCGAGTCTATGAGAATCGAGAGCGCAAAATGTGATTCATTCGGTATGAATGGACGTGCGTGCGTTGCTCTTGCATATTTGCGTAGAATAAATCTTTCACTAAACCCATCTTCCCCGACCGCTCTCTCACATCGATGAATAATATAATCGAGCCTATTAAAACGATGTTTATAGAAATTTTTCATTAAAATTTGAATTTTTACAAGATCGCGTTTAATTAATTACGAAATTACAAATTTTAATTATCTCGATGTGAAAGATGATTTTATTTCGAGTAAACAGCTACGATGGGGAAATAACGAGAATAAGTGTGAATCGATTTTATTCAGGGAGAATTTATGTATTGGTAAAAAAGAAAAGGAAATTAAGAAATATAATTATTGTTTTCTTTGTATTAACTTTTTCGAATTTATTTCCAACTGGTAGGTCCTTAATCTTGTCCGTCCGGATGAGAAGAAAAAAGAAATATCCTTCACGACATTACTTTCGGTGTGCACCTGTTCGTCTTTGTTCGACCTCCTCTACGGACAACGCGTATGCCGGAGCGCCCTCCAATCACACCTGAGCGGCAAAAGACCCGCGGTCGCGTCCGCGCCAGGCAGGTGGCTTCGCTTATCGTCGTCACGATGACTCTTGCCGAAAGAGCGAGAGAAACGGAGACGAAAAAGAAAGAAAAGAAAGTAACCACCACGACAACCGCCAAGTTAGCCAACCAGTATTCATCCAGAAACTAATTATAAAAATAATTAAAAAGACGAACAAAATTGCGCCAAAATTAATATTCATAATTTTCAATTAAAAAGACAAAAATTTAATAATCCACCTCGAAATAGATGAAAAATCATGGACGAAGAAAATTTTAATACGTTTCTCGTCCGTGTCCATACGCAATCGATAATCAACGGTCGTCGGTATGAAACGAACAATCCGACTCTCGCAACGTTCGTCGGTACAAATTCGTTTAATCAACCCCCGAGCCAGCTGATTTTAAATTAATGCGCTCGTGCAACGGCCATGCGCATTAATCTTCGATCGACTCGTAACTTGGCGCTGAATAATACGTTCGGTATACGCGTGATACCAACCGTCCGAGAGACGTCAACGTACTCGTTGCAAACGCAATTTTCATTCGGGTCGAGGTGTACCTACCTCGTCGGGACGAGCAATTTTCCATTCAATGATACGTGCGGAGGCATAGGAAGAAGAGAAAAAAAAAAGAAGAAAAAAAAGAATGAAACGGAAAACGAGAAACAGCGGGTATATATGCCCGCGGGAGAGAGATTTCTTCGGACTACGGGGCGAGAGGTGCAATCACGCGACCGATCTGCCCACCGCCTCGATCTTGCGCAATTTCTTCGCGGTCTACGTCCACCGCGAAGTTGACGACTCTATGACGAATAAATATTCGTATCTCTCGGTCGCGTTTCCATAAAAAGAAAAGCAAAAAACAAAACAAAACATCGAGCGTAATAATTACGAACGATCAAATTTTTGTTTTCCCTTAAATTAATCGATTAATCAAAAATTATCCTCGATCGAGATAATTCCCTTCGTCGTTGAATCCATCTTTTTTTTTTTTTTTTTTTTTATTACATCCACTCCAAATATAGATGAATTCCTTTCTTTATATAGGTGACTCGCACCAACCCTCGAATGATTTCATCACCCTTATTTACCAAAGCTTTACGCCAGCGCGTAAGCGTACCAACAGATCTGTCAATCCTCGCTTCTCCACTTAAGAAGGTTACCCATATACAATATATACGTGGCACGAAATGTGCTATGCAATATATATATATATATACATATATATGTAATGTCGACTGTTCAAAACGAACGGGAAAATACTCCAAAGGGTGTCGGAGGAGGAGGACGACGACGAGAAGAAGGTGGGGGGGGGGGGGGGGGGGGTAAAAGAAGGGAAGGTCCATAAGCACGTTGAGTGGCGTTTTGCAGACGCGCCAATCTCTCGAGGCTCAAGATCAGTCCGTAAGTGGTTCGCACATGGCGGAGATGATCGCGCATGTATACAGACGATACGAACGGACAGACGCGAAACGAGAAGAGAGACTTTGCGCGGAGAGAGAGAAAGAGAGAGAGAGAGAGAGAGAGAGAGCTTGAAGATCGAGTGCTCTCATCTCTTTCTCTCTTTCTTTCTCGCTCTCGCGCTCGTACACGTTGATTCGTCTTCTTCGGCAAAGTGGCGCGCGTTTCTCGTCCATATAATACACGTTTCTATACTAAACTATATATATGTATATATATGCATATATACATGGAGGTTTGTGCGTATGTGTGTGTTATATCCTTCTCGCTGCATTCCCGGCTGCATCTGCACTATAAAAACAAATGCAACATCCGAGAGGCAACCGAGAGAGTGGTACCGAGAGAGACAAGGAGAAGGAGAAGGGCGGGTAGGGGGAGGGGGAGGGGGAGGAGAATGTATAACAGAACGAGTGCGTGTACGAGAAGACGTCTTCGGTTTTGATAAGATCTCCCCGCGAGAGACCTCTCGCCGAGAGACGTTGCCCGTTCTTCGTACATCGACGCGAATATTTGTCTTTTTTTTTCTTTTTTCTGTTTTTTTTTTTTTCATTTTTCGTTGTTGGGAGATCTTTCGAAGCTTTTGAAAGAATTAAAACAATGGAGTCTTTGATTCCCGGTCTGTTTTCGTTGCGATCGGGTATCGAGATGGAGGTATAGATCGTAGGTACGATCGAAAGGGACATTCGCGATGGAATCGAGAGAATTTCTTAGGTGGGAAAAATTTCGAGAAAATTTTGAAATTTTGACGATTTTTGTTTTGTTTTGGAAATGAATTAATTCGATTTCGATGAAAGGAACGTGGATAACGATAGTTTATATAGGTAATCCCGGGACAATTTCATTGATTAAAAATATTTTCCGCGTTTGGGAAGAAAAAATTTGAATTTTCCTTTCGTTTCTGCGACGATTGCGCACCGTGTTCCGCGTTTTCCGTACTCTATATACGCAGGGACATTAACGGCTAATAATAGGAGGCTTTGGCTTGCCGGCCAACGAAACTCTCGACGACTTTTCGTCGCGTCGTGAAAGACGGAGAGAGAGAGAGAGAGAAAACTTGACGCAGAGCGGCGTGCTCGAGAATCCGAAAGTCCGGAGTCAAACCGGCCTTTCTCTCTCTTTCTCTCTCTCTCTATTCGCGCACACCTCGTATTTTCCACCGTCGATATGCGCGCATGCGCATACTGGCGAATATCTATATACGAATACCCTCCGGAATTGAAATTCACTGGAGGAATTTTATTGTTCGGATAATTGTGGAATAAAGAGAAACGCGTATACAACTATATATATATATACTTAAATATACATATAAATATATATATGTATATATGTATGTAACTATAGTTATATAGAATTCTACTTTACGCGCGTTCCTCGTTTCTGGCAAGCTAACACACCGGCTATTCAATGCTACTCGCGTATAAAAGTGCCGCTGCTTTACCCGCGTGCTTTTACAAATGTTTCTCGACTCGAATCCAATAGTGGAAAGCTTCTCTGTCTCTCTCTCTCTCTCTCTCTCTTTTCCTTTCTCTCCCTCTTCTTTCTACCCCTCTCTCAATTCGTACGAACTCTGACTCGGGACGAATAAAAGTTATTACGTATACGATCTATTATTGCCCTTTCTGGATCGTATATTAATAAACTCTACGTACAGGACCCGCGATATAGGATCTCCGTTCTCAAAATAACTCGGTGAATTGTTAAGAATTTATCGAAGAAACGTTGCCAATATACGTATCGGCTATCGACAGCTGCAATCTCGTGAGATTTAAAAATATTTGAACGAATGAATTTTCGAACGATCGAATGAAGATATTTTTATCCATATTGATAGATTCTTGTGTCGACCTTGGTCCAGCGGATGTAAACATTTTTTTTTCTTTTTTTCGATTTATCGTTCATTGTTTGTTCGTCGAATCGACGATGGGCGATATTTAACACGCGGGACAATACGGATCTCGAATCGTGTGCGGCGACGTAATTTTAACGTTTCATTTGCATAATTATAAGCCAACCGCATCTTTCGTACGGTGAGAGCCTCTCGCCTCGGCTACATTCCCGTCTCTCCAGCGAGAGCGAGAGTGCAAAAAGACTTTGCCTCGCATCGTACGAACGAGCTATACTCGTGATTTTTATCATTAAAAAAAAAAGAAAGAATAGTAGAGAGAGAGAGAGAGAAAGAAACAAATCGACCTCGCGAAGAGTCTCATAGAGCGGCGTGCGATCTGAAAAATTCTTATGGGAAAAAGTTTGTCGAGCGTAGCTGTGAACGAGCGAAAAAAGCGCGATTCACGATTGTGCGGCGTACGCGCGGGCGTGTGTGTGTGCGTGTGTGTGTGTACATCGCGAAGCTGGCAGTGAGAAAGACATTCTTGTATCTGCTTGTATTCCGTTGCTTCGATGTTAATTTCGTGCGAGCAATCAGGATCGAGGGAAACTTACACGAATGTACCGTAATTCGCGAATGCATTTTATCGTACCGAGACGGAGGAATTCGAATTACAAAATTATGGAAAAAAATCGAATGAAAATTGAAAAAATGATAATAGTTAGACGAGAGAGTGTTCGCGAGATGAAAAACATTCGGACGGGATGAGAATCGAGAGTCGTTGGTTAGTAAAAATAAAGAAACGATCGAATTTTCGCGGAAAATTGTATTTGGACGATTTAAAAAAAAAAATTGTTTAATTTAATTAAATTTTTTATTTTTCGTTAATCGTTCAATTATTAATTTGTTTATTCTCTATGTGTTGCAGATAATCGAAGGACCTTCCAGAGCGCGGAGGTTCTCTTGAAAGCGAGAGAACGAAAAGCTGCGAACGAAAGAAAGAGAGAATAAAAAAAAAAGAAAGATAACAGCAAAGATACGTGAAACATGGCGGAGCTCATATCGAAGAAGTCGTCAAACGTAGTAAGTAACAATAGCAACATGAAGAATAACGCTGTGTGCAGTGTACAGTCGAATAACGGTTTGATAGACTTGGATAACATAACAACGAGTAACAATCAATTAATAAAAATGTGCGACGAGACCGAGGACGAGGACGATCTGATAATGTCGAGAAATACGAAGAACGAGCTAAGTCCGGAGGATAAAAGTCTCCAGGAGATGATAGAGAGCGAGCTGGCGTTGAGAATAAATTCGGCGAACGAGAACGACGATTTAACGAGCGTCGAGGACGAGGAGGAATCGGCTACGTGCCAGCCGGAAGTAACGATAAAAAAGATAATAATCGAGCCGCGACAAGATCCGGTCGACATTAATGCGGAATTCATCGGTGCCGAGATGGAGCATTACACGATAGTCGAAGACCCGTATACGTATAGAAACGGCCATGCGAGTCCGGGCTTCGGCGAATCAAGGTCACCGGAACGACCGGACGACGAGTTGTCGATACCGATTGGTAAATACGAGGAAAATCGCGATCGAGAGTGCGAGGATGAACGCGCGGAGATGATTGAAACGATCGGCGACGCAACGACGATGGACAGAGATTTGCCGATCGACGATACGTTGGACATTTTTCGAGCCTCGGGTAACGTCAGACCCGACGACGACGTCGTCGAGGACGAGATCGTCGTACAGTCCGAGAGAGAACCCAGCTGGTCCAGCTCGTTGGACAATTTTATAGCGAGTAAGGTCAATCACAATGCCGAAGAAGAACATTGTCTCTTCGGCGATGACCTTGGGACAGATGGGACGAAGATCGACAAACATAGTCGGGAGGAGGACGACCACTCGAGAGATCCGGCGTGGTTGGTGACGGATGAAAATCTTGGCGAACCAACGATCGCCTCGATGGAGAGAAAAAATCTGGAAATACCGGACGTCTGGCTCGATCCGGTTGGTTCCGGCGAGACTAGTCCCCAGATCGGTCAATTTTCCGACGATTTCGAGGACGTACCGAAGAGAAAAGAGACGGAACCGGAAGAACCGGAGGAGGATCAACATCGCGGACTCGAGGCCAAGGCCGGCAATCTCGTCGACTTTTCCGATCTGAACGACGACTCGCCGATCGACGCCGACGAGGATTCCAAGGTCGAGGCCGATACAGGTCCGACCTTGGAAACTCGTCGCGACGTCGTATTGACGGAAAATATCGTCGACGTCGATCTCGTCGTCGAGGAATCGGTGAAGACGTCGGAGAGTTGCGTAAACGCCGATTCGTCACAGATGGCTCTTACCGAGCTCTTACCGACGCACGGTAATATCGTTAATACGGAAATAACGAGCTCGATCGTACAGACTCGCGAGGAAATTACTAAAGCGATCGTCGAGACTCGCGAGGAAATTACGAGATGCCACGTCGAGACCGAATCTCGTACCTCGTTGCTCGATAACGAGGCGTCTCTCGCAAATAACGATACTCGGAAAATCATGAAACCGGAAGTGATGATTTTCGAGACGAGAACGAACGAGAAGGAGGAATGCGATATCGATTCGTTACAGCTCGAGAAGGACGTACGCGTGTTCGCGGAAGAGATCGAGTCGTACAAGCTGACGGTGGAGCGCGAGGAGGTCGAGGAACGAGAGGAATCCTCGTGGATGACCGTGGAAGAGGCGACGAACGACCGGAATAAATTGGCCGAAACGATGAACCAAGTTAACACGAGGACGATGGGAACGAACGATGTAACGGACGAGAGCCGGACCGCGCCGGTCTTCTTCGTCTCGGACGAGAACGAGGCGTCCGACGCTAATACTGGAACGTCCACGACCAAGACAACCACCACGACCAACGGTCTCGTCCCGACGCTCGTCGCCGTGCCGGAAATAAATTTCGTCGCGGACGAAGACACGGACGAGTCGTCCTCCTGTAATACGACTAAAATCGATACGACCTCTTTACGGGACGAAACTACGACCCGCTTATTATTGTCGAACAGCGCCATGGTGGCGCCACTAGCGACTCCCGACGACGAGATCAGCGAATTTTCTAACGTTTGTGATGTAAGTGTTGCTTGTAATTTTGATTAATTATTATTATTTTTTTTAAATATTTCTTTTTTGTTTTTTAATTTTTATATTAATTCTCTTATCCTTTAATCAACGTCTCATCGACTAACTCGAGTTTCGTCAGCCGAAATACGAATATGTACAACATTCTAGTGAACGAACGACTCGGGCTTGTCTCGCATGATCGATCGACGTGTCTCGAATCAAAAATCGTTAGAAATAATTTGACAATGGGAATGATTAAAAAAAAATGATTATTATTTTATAGATAAAAATAAAAATTTCATAATTTCACTCGAAATATAATAATTTCATAATTATTTTTCGACAAAGCGATCGGAAATTATTCCAAACGATTTTTCATTCGAACCGTCGACACTTGAGTGCAATATTGTTTATACGTGTTGTGAGATTTGTGGTAAAAAAAACATTGTGCGATTCGTCGGGAGAAACGTAGGTACGAAAAAAATATTATTTTCATTTCGAGAGAAACAGCAATTTATTTTCTTGTTTTTTTTTTTTTTTTATTATTTCGTCGCCTTTTATCGACGATAACGACCGGGAGTAATTTCGACTCGGACATATTTCATACTCTATCTCGTCGACCCTCTTTCTATCGGGCACATAACAAAAGAAAGAGAGACAGACGGAAAGAGAAAAAAAAAAAAAAGAGAAACACGAGGAATCGCGATGGTTCACCAGCTGTTGCGAATCGGCTGCCGTTTTACTCTTCGAGCCACCGAGAGAAGTTCGCATCGTTCCGACGGATAGTTATTACATTTCTGCTTCACCGTTCGTTTTCCGAGACACGCGTTACGAAATAAAATAAAAATAAGCGAAGCGCACTCGCTAATTCTTGTATTCAGTCGCGGAACGAACGGACTCGGGGCTGGTACGTAAAATATATTCATACATATTAAGCGACCTTTCTCTCTCTCTCTTTTTCTTCAAATTATCCATTATTACTATTATTTTTCCAATTTCGATACGGACATATTTCTACCAATATTAAAAAAAAATCCGTCGTCTATTTCACTAAACAAAAAAAAATAAGAAAAATCCTATCAATCGAGTCCAAATTTACGAGTACGAAAAAACGAGCGCATATACTTTTATAAAGCGATTATCGCTCGAAGTACCGTTGAACGAACTCGAGGACTGGTCAGATCTTTCTCTCGGACCATATGCTACACATATATGGTACGCGTATCGTGGAAAAATGTACTCTCGTGTGACCAAATGTAAAAAAAAAAAGAAAAAAAAACGCATCGAAAAAAAACTTCGTGCCTCGTGTCCAGCCTAATTACCGGCACGAGGTGACTTCGTGCTGTACGAACATGAGCGCGTACTCGTGTACGTGTAAGTGCGCACACGAAGATCGTGAGACGCCCAACGGTTTATCACGGGAAATTCGTCCCTTCTCGTGACCGAATAATTAATTACGAGACGTACGACGAGTAGGAAGGGAGATGGGGGCAGGCGGGTCTGCCCGCAACATCCGAGAAATTGACGCACGTGAGACGCGAGACGATGAAGAAGAGAGGACTTTACCGAAGTCTCTCTCTCTCTCTTTATCTTTCTCTTTCGTTGCCTCTCATTCGTTTACTCTCGGTACGCGCACTTGGGCGAGCGGCCGGTTTCGAGATCTCTCGAGGTCGTCAACGGTCCGACCGGCTGCTGATCTCTTATAACTCGTATATATATATTGTATGCTACAATGCATACAACAATTTCGTTTGGCGACATTTCACCTCGATTAGCCGTTAATCGTCATATTTTTTCAACATTTGTGAAATAATTTTCAAAATTACATTTTTTAGATAAAAAAAATGTAATTTCTGTAGTTTTTAAAAATTGTTTCGGGTTTTCACGACAAGCACATATCCTTGATGGATTTGTATCGAGGGAAGAATTAGACTAGTTGTGAAATATCGTTGAATCTTCGATTTTGTGGAATTTTTGAATTTCCAAAATTCGATCGATTCGTCTTTTTAATCGATAAGGGAAAAAAGCCCTAAATCGGATAATTCTTTGTTTTCGAAATGTCTTCGAACCTGGTTTGTACATTGTCGTGGTGGTATCGACCAATCCCGTTGATTCGCTTGCTCTCGGAGCTACCAGGTGCGCTAAGGTATGGTCGGCTGATATTCTCTCTTTCTACCTTTCTTTCCGCTGGTAGCGGGAGAAGCATTCGTTCTCCGCGTCCACTCACACTCGACATAAACGTATATACATGTATATATATGCACATACGGGCATTACCAGATACCAATTCGTCCTTGAAACGAGAATGGTAATACGACCAATGCTCGGTCGTTTTCCAGCGGAAATGGCCTATCCGGTACCGGTTAAACGCCGAGCCGAGAACGATTTAAAAGTTACCAACCGAGAGCTGTACAGTGATTGGTAGCTCGGCACAGCTCGACGTGTACTCGTCGCGATGCTGAGGGATTGTATACCCAACGAAACCGAGTAGGGAGCGCGACAATCCGATAAAAATCGTCAAAAATCAAAAATACAAAATTTTTCAAAACTCTAAAAAATGAAATATTCCATTCGAAATGCGTTGAAATAAAAAAATTAAAAATAAATAATTAATCACTCAAACTGTCATCACACCTGTCAACTGTCAAAATAAAATCTGTCAAAACTCCTTCATAAAAAAAAAACAAAAAAAAAAAGAAAGAAACCTGTACTTTAAAATTAGTATTTTCTCGAAACGTTGGCGCGTCTCTCCTTCCCCGCCAATGTTTTTCATCGGCCGTTCAACCATACACCTGCCAATAACTGTACCAGCCTGCCAATAGCTCGGGATTCGTGCTCGTGCGAGCTCGTGTGCCACGGTTTGGAGAGCACACCGTCGGAGTTTCCTGAACTCTCGACGTTCGTTCCCTCAATCTGTCTGTGTGTGTGTGTGTGTGTGTGTGTGTGTGTGTGTGTGTCTGTCCACAAATATGTGTGCGTTAACGTATACGCGTGTGCTCGTTGGCTCACCGTTCTGGCGTTGGCTGACCGGCTGTGGCTCTCGGCTCTACCTGGGCATCGGACACCTTTAATCGCCTCAAGGCCGACTATCGCGTCGGTGGTGTGTACTCGGGCTCTCTCCACGTTCGCGCTCGCCTCGCTCGTTCCGCCGCTCTTCGGTGGAGTTTTCTTCACCACTTCGGGGAGAAAGGGGTGGGGGTTGGGGCAAGGGGGGAGGGGTTGGGATTCTCGCCGCACATCCCATCGCATCGTCGTCGTCGTCGTCGTCGTCGTCGTTATAATAGTGTCGCGTACTCGGTAATACACGTAACACCCGCAAAGTTCGCGTGGTCGACGAAATATCATATAACTAACCCTTTGCAGCGAGGTTATATACGTTATACATATATATAGGCATTGCATCGTGGATATATATATATATATATATAGAGAGAGAGAGTTCGCGAGAGATTAAAGGCAACAGAAGCCGCGCGTTGGGGTTCCTCGAACCGACCTCGTTCCCCGTTAGGTAAACGCCTCGCGACTTAATACCTCAAAGGTATTACACGCTACGGATACCCTCGCAAATAAGTTCCGGTGATTCGGCCGTTGAGATCGCTCTTTTTATTTCCGCGAAATGCAAAAATTCTGAGCTGCGTTACGGTCGCAATTGCCTCGCGATTCAAATACAGTTTTCCTATTTATTTCTTTTTTTTTTCTTCTCGTTATTATATGCCATTTTTATTCTTTCGCCATGTCGACGTAGCAATTTGAAGGAAAATTTTTCTATTTTTAGTTTCAATTTGTTTTTTTTAATTCGAGTTTTCCTTTAAATCGAAAAATTGTGAATTTTGGAAATTCAAGACGTTGATGGAAAAACCGTTGGTTCGCGCAGCGAATCGTAGTGTCGATGATTAATTATTCACGAGGAATTTTTCATATCGTCGGTAGTTTTTGAAAAATTGTATTTTTTTTCTGAAATGGGAAATCGAACGAGTTGGTATGGGTCGAGAATGGTGCTCGTGCGAGTCATTAGCCGGTGAAGAATTCTCGCTGTTCGACGTAGACCCCCCCCCCTCCCCACTTTGCCCGTTCGTCTCATTTGTATCGTTAGACGGTTCAACGAGAGAACCGACCGCTCCGAAAGGAGCAACGAGAGCTCTTTCGTACCACGCTTACCTTACCTCGCTCGCCTTTGTAACTTGGTTTAATTTATGCGTGCGAGAATCGCTTTTATCCGGACTCGCGAAGGTTTCGAGTGTATTTCGCTGTTTCGTCGTGGAGAAAAAAAATGCAAAAAGAAAAAAAGAAAAACAGGAACTGGTTGCAGGAACAACGATACGAGCTTTCGTCGTCGAAAATTCTCAATTATCGAGAAACACGCGCTACACACCAGGCTCGAGTCAACCTCCAAGGACTTTTGTGATTGCGGTAGACGAGGCAAATTTTTCCGCCGACGACCGCAAATTTCATACACAATTACACTCGTTTCTCGGGATTGATGGAGACGACGTTTTTTTTTTAATGGCCTCGAAAGTCGAATGATAATGTCTAAATTCGAAAAAAAAAGAAAAACCAAACGATCATCAAATTTGATGATTTTCTAAAAAAAACATATTCTGGATAATCAAAATATTTGTATCAATTTTTTAATTGGACAAAAGAATAAACCGCGATGAACAAAAATCTGAAAAAAAACGTACGATGCGATAAAAATAAAAATATCGCTTCCACGTGACATCGAGGTTGTCACAATCGAGAGAAAGATATGAGAATATAGAACATCCTCTCGGGTCTATCCTCGAAACGTCCCACGAGTCATGAATATCTCCCATTACACTCGCAGTTACATTTTTCCAGCGAATCGAGCGATCGTCGATTAAAAGTAAAAAATTGCAAACTTAAAAGTAAAAAAAATAAGATTCGTCTAAATTTTGAAAAAAATATGGAGGGGCAAGGAAGCTGCAGATACAAATCGTCGTTAGAGCGTATATTGACGTTCGATTTAATAAAAAAAACAGAAAGTATGAAAAAGTAAATGAATAAAAAAAAACAATGACGAAATTCGAATCGTAAAGTGTCGGTGAGTTCGTTGCGAGCGAGATTCTTCAAGTTCTTCCTCGTAATACCACGGGACGATTCTGAAGTGCGTGTCCCGAGACCGGTCCTGGCTCGCTACCGATCTCTCGTCGAGCACAACGCTGTACACACTACGACGCACACATCGGACTCGATCTCCCTCTGTCACCGTTATACATCGTGAAAGAATATCTTTCACACAGTTCGAGCATCTATCACTCCGCCAGGCCGAGAGTAAGTCCGGTATAAAACCGTACGATGGACGAAGGGGTCCACTCGCTGCGGTGGGCGTTAGTATCTCGTTAGACGAGCGGGAGAGACGTTCTCTCGTTCTTGGGCAAACCCGTACCGGTCGAACGAAACGATATTCGAGCGCGAACAAAACGGGCAACGAATTAGAAATTTCATTTTTTTTCAACCCCTGGACCCCTCTTCCACCCTTTGACCCCCGAAAATCGTACAAAAGTGAACAAAAAATCATGGATATTTATCGAAAGTGTTTAGGACCATTGGATTTCTATAGATCGTTATCGATTTTGATCGAGTTAACGTCGAATTAAAAGTCACGTGAAGGAATAATCGTAATTCGATAGAAGTTTTAATTATAAGATCGATCGGTTGATAATTTTCTTATCTCGGTTACAATTATTTTTGATCCTCGGAAGAAAAATATTGATATTCTTCGGGTTGAGATTACGATCGATTTTATTAAACAAATATAACATATCCTGTATAATTATAATTAATTATTTTCTCAATTACAGTTATTATTAATTAAAAAAGAAAATGTTTTTTCAATCGAGATAATTCGCGTCTACGTTAACGAGTGAAAAGGAAGAGTGTCGGATTTCACCGTAGTCGAGTGACAAAGCTCACTCTCTCTCTCTCTCTCTCTCTATCTCACGTAATCGATAGAAATCCAATCGTAACCGAAGCCACTCGCTCGTTGGTAAAAGTAAATCGCGTTTCTCATAACTCACGATACCTCGACGCTTGAAAGGAGGAAGACAAAATTTGCCCAGGTGAAATTTGAAAAAGAAGGAAAAAAAAACAAAAAAAAAAATTGGAGAGAATAATCGAAAATATCGGATATTATCGTCGGGTAAAACAGTGCGAAGCCGTGGCGTCGTGTCCGTGTCTATACGGCACTAGACCACTTTTGTCTCGGAGCATCTGCGCACATAAGTGTGTATGTGCGCGAGCGCGCGATAGTGTCTTATAGCACATGGTATTATCCCCTTGCGCTCAACGCTCTTTACGCTTCCACGACTCGAGAGTCTCGAGCCTCTCTTGCCGCCGGATGTGTGAGACGGGTAGCGAAGCATCGAGTGCTTGTTCGGCTCCTCCGACTTATTACGACTCGTGCGGTTCTGCTGAGGCATGGAAAGAGAACGCTCCTCTTCCAGAGTACGTATTTTCACAAAATTGATAATTAAACACGAATTAAAATACACGTACACACATTCACACCTAATCAATCGAGCATATTGTTCGGCTACGAAGAGTTTTTTTTTTAATCGATCGGGGGTGAAAAAGATATTTCTTTTCATTCGCCGAAATAATACGCAAAAAAAATTAAATTTGTCTACGAATATATAAATATGATAAAAAAATAGAGAAATTTGGGATAACATTAATTAACTTAATTAAGGATTTTTTAAAATTAAGATGATATTAATTTTGTTGCAACGAACAATTTAATTTCATGCTTCAATTTTTTTTATTGTTTGGGGAATTTAAAAAATGTTTTTTTACTGTGTTATTTCTGGGATAAGAAGTGAGGTAGATGAGAAAAAAAATGTTCGTTCTCGCTTCGCCTCGGTTACTTTGAATCGGAAGGGCTGAATTATTATCAGATTCGAGGCTGGAAGAAAGGCGGAAAGGGGTTCCTATTGAATGTTGGCCCTGCAGGAAGAAAAGAAAGAGGGAGAAAGAGAGTCGACCTCCATTAGTACACCATCGTGCGTAACGACTTAACGACCGTCGAAAAGCGTTATTCACTGGCAAAAGGAAAAGATACAGGCAGATATATATATATATATCTCCAATGACTTCTGTAATACGTGCTCGCTATACGACTATATGTCATTAGTAAGAAATCTTTCTCATTCATTTCCTTATTCCTCCTCTCATCGTTTCATTCCGATTTTCGTCGAGAGATCGACCGGTCGTTACACACTCCAGACACTTCACGGTTTGCCCTCGATGACGAAAACTCCCGAAGAGCTCTTTCGAAAAATTGTGTCGAGTGTAAAAAAAATTAACATCGAGATTAATATAAGAATTTTTTACAAGATTAATGAGGTTTTTTTGAAATTATTTATTTTATATCCAAGAGAGAATTCTGTCGAAGAATTTATTGAAGAAAAACGAGAACGAAGTATTGAATTTTAAAGAAATATCGAGGCTTTCTTTGTTTTGTTTTTAAATGAACTTTCGAGAAATTTATTCGATCGATGAGAGGTAAGTTTTATTTTC
Source organism: Netelia inedita (assembly GCA_964017225.1). Classification (NCBI taxonomy): domain Eukaryota; kingdom Metazoa; phylum Arthropoda; class Insecta; order Hymenoptera; family Ichneumonidae; genus Netelia; species Netelia inedita. The sequence continues at coordinate 3,717,598 of OZ024920.1, read as the reverse complement.
GAACACGCGTCTAGCATCTGTGGCTTATGGGGAACTTCGAAGGCAGTGAATAAAAACGCACGTTAATGAGGCGCGGATGAAAAATATTTTTATTTTTTACTATATATAGTAGACGATAAAAATATTTGCTATAGGGGAATAGGGCAATTATGTGATTCAGCGAATCATCAAGTTGAAATTAATTTGACGCAGAGCGAGAGCCGCGAGGAGTCGATAACGACCAGTAGCGTCGTGGTGACCTCGTCCACGACAACATCGGCAAAGAGCTCGACGAAGACGAAAAAGAAGAAGATCGAGGGTGTCGCCGGTAACGATGCATCCCCGACCCTCACGCCACGCACAAAGAAGACCAAGAAGAGCAAGAAGAACGATCTCGAGAAGGAGAATATATCCGTGGTGAGTGTAATATTTGAAAAGATTATTTAAAAAAAAAAAAATTTTTTTTATAATTAATAATTAACGATCTTGGTCAAATTCTCATGTGCGTTCGATCTAGTACGGTAATACGTATGTAAAAAGTACTTTCTCGTCTAACTCACGTCCGTCCTGTTTTTAATGCATCTTATTCGAATAGAAATTTGTTTTTTTTTGCACTTGCATTCGTCGTTTTACGCTCTTTTAGTGATTGATTTATTTATTTAGATTGGTGTGCTAATTTTTTGACACGTTTTGTTTATTATGACAACGTTGTCAGGGCTTCAATATTGTTTTATCGCGTAAATGTTGTGAAATCGATGAGTAAATACAAAAAATGCATTTTTTTTTCGAGATAAAATCTCGTTCGGTAACAAAATTTTAATTTTTTAAATTTTATTATATGTTTTGGTTAGACAGCTAGTCATTGATTTTTGCAAAATTTGTCGCACTCAAAATTTTAGCACTTTTGACGTTTTAGAAAAATCACCAAAAAAACAAAAATGAAGAAAGATGTATTAACTAACTTTGTGCTCGTTTGTCGGCATGTTGAAAAATTGCGTGCGTGTATGCGTATGTGTCCTTTGTATTTTTATATTCGTGTGCGTGTGTGCGTAGAACATTAACGCCGAAGACCCGAGCATGCACACGGGTAGCCGTCAAATGTCCCAGGAGATGGACGATTTTTCCGACGAGGACGATCTTTCTAATGTCAACGTCAAGTCGTTGGTAAGTCGGGGGTGGGAACGCTAGGGGGTGCGCCGTATTATCGCTACTCGAAGCTCTTTCAGTCCGGAGAAGGAGGAGGAGGAGGGGGGAACGAGGATAAATGATAAATGAATTTGACACCCTAATGCCAAGGTCACGAGGTGCGAAACATCTTTTTCCCTACACACACGTACACACAAAAATCCGAAGCCTTGCACAATATTCATAAAAAAAATTCAAATCTATTACAAAATTCAAGAAATCATTTAAAAAATCACAAATTTAACAGACATTCAAAAAAAAAATCATTTAATTAAATTTCTTCACATAAAATAAGGAAATTTTCAAAAAATGTTTCATTCGTTATTGTAAAAAATCGTATTCGCTTTTTATTCGTTCGCTAAGCGTTTGTTTTTAGAATCGAGTAAATTAATTGATCTCCCAACGAGCGACAAAAAAATAATATTGAAAGTAATATAAGTCGTGGCTTCGCTCGGTCGATGAAAAAGCATAATACAAAAAAAAAGTCTCGTACCGAGACTAATTCAATCGTGGCTCACGCGTCGATACTCAAGTTATCGAATCTCACGGTGTGTAGCTATATATATATATATAGTATGGTTAGCGTTCGCGCACCGCTAATTGAGCGAGAGTTCCTCGGCTAAGCGCGTTCGACGAGCTCGTGTGCTCTCCCGAGCTCCTGATAAGATTACGCTCGCAATTCTTTCGACTCTTATATTTTTTTCTCCTCTTTCCTCCGCTTCGCACGTGAGTAATCGCGATCGTGGAATGCAGTCGTTCGGCCGTGCCGGGCTCGACAACATCTAGCGTCGAAAAGAAGAAAAAACAGAGAGAGAAACAATCGTGTCTCATCAACAAAAAATAAAAATAAAAATTAATTTTTTATTTTTCATTCTTTCTCGTTCGTGTGACAAATCATATCGCGACGTATTTTTTGCCACGTCGTCGAAACAAAAATTTTCTTTTCCATCGCGTCGTTTCGCATAATTGTGATTAAAATTTAACGAGATATAAAAATTAATCCCGTTTGATCGATCTTATCGCGTTGAATAAAAGGAAGAAACAAAATATTTTTTAAAAATCGTGATTATTCATTTTCTCGCGACGTGTCACTTCTCGTGCCGTTTTTAATCGGGTTTTATTGTACCTCGTGGCGTGACAATACACCGTGGCAACACGCCCACGCGTGACAATGTTCGTCGCGATCCAGCTGATAGCATGGCCGGGAGCGCTGTTTACCAAACATGTAATTTAAGTCATGAAGTCTATTACGCATGCGATAACCCAGATAAATCGCGAGGGTTGTCATTTTTTTCGTTTGTTTTCCTTTCTTTCTTTCTTGCCTTCCTTTCGTTTTTTTCTTTCTTCTTTTTTTCGCTTCGTTTTATTATTTTTTTTTCTTACTACGAGTCGCGGTGTGTCGAGCGTGCAATATTGTCGAAATGCGAGAATAGCTCATTAGCGCACAAGAACGGTGACGCGAGACGTTGCATCGATATCGCGTCGTTATTTGGGTCAGTGATATTATATTTTTCCGTTATTTTTTCAATAAATTTTTTTCGATACACGAAAAAAATCGTGACACGTAATTCTCTTATTTCACAATTTGTCATCGCACACCGCTGCTCCGTTTATCATTAACGCCGGAGATTAGATTCCACGATTTCTCGGCAATCGTACGCTTACTTCGTCGTCGTTTAAAATCGATCGGGTAATTAACGTACGATCGATCGAACGATTGTCGAGATATTCGAAGATTTATCGATCGATCGAGGTTCTTTCATCTTTTTTTTCGTAATTAAGAAATCCGAGTTAATTGTGTCGATCGAACAATCACACTCCACTGTCCGATTTGTTCGTTAATTTGGCGTATCTCGAGTCGCGAGCCAACGCGTAATTGTACCCGCATGCCTGTATTCGCGCCTCGATATCATTAATACACCTGTTACTACGACCTCGACGACAAACGACAAAAAAAATTTTTAAAAGAATAAAAAAACCGAAGAAGAAAAGAAAAAGAAAAACGAAGACTCGACAGTCGCATGTTAACACTGATTATCCAATATGTTGTGTGTTTTATTACTCGCATGAGCGCAGACACAGAGTTATGTGTCGGAAACGAGTCGTGGCGAGCAGGAGAAGTCGAACAAGGAAGTGATCGAGACCGGTGTGTCTATCAAACAGTTGGTAAGTAAGCCTATGGTTTACTCTTTGGATCGATGAATTCTCATCTCCCCTCTCGCCCCTTCCCTATTCCTCATATAAATATATCACTGCAAGATAATAGCTGTACGAACGTTCTAAATGCCCTAACGAATGCGCACCTTTTGTTTCGTCGCCATTAATCCATACCCGAAGTTCGATTATCGCCAATCAATGACAAATGTTGGTTTATTAAAATGAGGGAAAAATGATTGACGACGCGTCGTTCGCGTCGAATAATAATAATAATAATAATAATAATAATAATAATAATAATGCAAATAATAATATGTAATTTATTGTTTATATTATTATCATTATTGATATTATTTCATATGCGTATAACGATTTATGAGAAATCGGTAAGACGTAACCGAAGGTCATTGCTTCGCGTCGATCGATCGCTTGGTGCTCGTGCGACGTGCATAAAAGTACGAAATTTAATTGAATTTAATCGAGCCTCCCCGTATGTAGCACGAGCAGCATGAAAGGTTCGAGGATTGATAATACACCGGTCAGACCAGTTAAACGGGAAAGCTTCTAGAACGTCGATTGAACTTGAAAATAAAAAAAATTATAAAAAATAAGAAAAATTAAAAATACATAATAATACTCAATAAATAATACGTATAAGTGCAATTTATCGAGGATTTCTGCTATATGTACATATATATATATACGTACGATACATAACAAGGTTATAAATCATCATTAAAATACGACTAACTCGCTTCGTCAAGGTTCAAACATCTGTCAGCTGTGTTTTTTCTTCTTTTTTGTTTTCTTCTTTCATTACTAACAGTGCCGCAGCTTTGGCGACATATCGAACATGACAGACGTCGATCAGTCGGCCTTCGGAATTTCGGAACAGACTTCGGAAACTCAGGAGGTTCGTATAACAAACACTACCACGATTAAAACAATCTTTCTCTCAATCGCTCTATCTCACTTTCTATCGTTCTCTTTTAATATTAAAATTTAATTGAAAAGTCAAATAAAAAATCATTAACTACGTAATTATCTCTGCTGTCGATCAAATTACGATGCGGATAAGGCGACGATAACCCGTATGCGCTTTGTTAATTTTTATCGTTTTTTTTTGTTTTTTTTCTGTCGATTTTTTCCTTTTTCCCCTTTTTTCAATAATCAATCATGATTAACCTCTATAACTAGTGTTCAGTTTTTTATTAATATTGTTTTGTATGACGTTGTTAAATATCGTTATATATATTGATCATAAATATATATATATATAACACCTAACTATCGGGTGCGATGTACGACGGTGCGTTTGTGTACGTAATCGTAGAAGGCAAAGTCTATGGACGACTTGAGACTATGCCAGAGGGATTTTTCGAAGCTCACCACAGAAGCAACCGTGTTCCTCGGTGTGTCCGTCAAAGCCCTCGTAAGTACGTCCTGGCATGATTTACGGACGTGGCGTTCGAGGTGCGGGGACTGTTTTTTTTGTTTCTTTCCTTCGTGATTTTTTCCTTTTTTCTTCATTATTTCAACTTTTTCGTTCTTATTTTCGATAAGAAACAATGTTCTTTTTTAGCGAATGGAAAAATAATTTTGTTTTAAATTTTGCATTTTGTTCGAACAAATCTTACGATGAAAAACGATATGGCCAAAAAACGGAGACGACATGAAGAAAAAAACAATCCCCTTAATCCTGTCCGTCCTCATCCCGTTCGAGAAAGCAGCGACTGGAGAGAGTTCAAGATTTTTTTGCTTTTTTAACGTAGAACGAAGAAAAGATATTTTCTCGTTTATTCTGTATTTTGTAATTTTTACGATGATCCGGATGTTAATTTTAACGCCGTTTTATGAATTTTCTTTCATTGCAAAAAAAATGATTGAAATTTATCGATGAAGTGTCGATCGATTTTTGAAAAATTACTTTTATTTCGATTAATCATTTTTTTATTCGATACAAATCGTACTCACCAGCCGCGAAGTTCTCGATTGCGGGAAGCATGGCGTTGACAAATTTTGTAGCGCTTTTTCATTTTGTTGTCGTCTCGTATCGAAAACTAACACGCATATCATTTTTTTCTATCTTTTGTTTAATTCCATGGGATCCGTGCATGAAAAAAAAAACAAAAAACAAAAAAAACAAAAAAAAAACAAACAAAAAATCCTAACCAAATCGACAAAATAATTCTCCCGATCTCGACAATCGGGGGTGGGTACGAAAAAACGGACAGAGGGCTTCCTACTGTAGTTTGGCAAATTTAACTACGGATCTTGACGAGGAGATTCCGGGCCGATCACGCGCGAATACACTGAAGTTGGAGGTAAGGCGGACGGAAACAGGAAATTTGTGAAGAATCAAAAAAAAAATAACAAAAACGTCGTTTTTAACACGTACTACACGAAATATCATGGTTTTTTTCCTTCCCGAGAGCAAACGATGTCGCTCATCCGCGGGATTTCTATTTTTCATTTATTATTTTATTTTGTTTCATTTTTTAAATTTATATCCAAATAATTTTGTTCAATGATAAATCATTTACGAATAATTGAATTTATGTTTCTTCATATTTATACAATTTTGAACGATTCATCATCTATCATACTCATACATATACAAATATACGAATCAGTCTCGTTAACTTTTAAAAAATCCCCGTGCAGCACGTAAGTACGAAAATGTGAAGCAAAATTTGTCTGGTCAATTTCAGAAATCGAGTTTCAACAAATTCGACGCACTGAGCAAGAAATCGGTGCTCCACGTGCGCTCGTCGGATTCGACCAAGGCTCAACAGCAACTGAATTCCGTAAGAACATTTTTTTTCACATCTCGCTCTCATTATTTTGAAAATGAATTTTTTTATTCGAGTTTACCAAAAAATCTTTTGTTTTTATTCCACCGATAAATAATAGCTCGGGCTTATCCCTCATCGACTAAAAAATCATTTTCATGCTCCGTGGCAATTGACGGTCTCGAAATGAGATGGACGTCGTTGTTTTTGGATGGGAAGAAAAAAAAGGTGAAGCAAGAAATTTAACGATACTACGCGGTAACGGATCCACCTCGAAACGATGTCTTCGGTGAAGGGTCGCGTGTGTTATGCCGGCTGACGTAACCAGCTGTTTGGAGCAAAAAGAAGAGCAAAAAAAGAAAATACATATGTGGGTCAGCGAGGCGCGAGCCAAAAATATTTATCTATTTCGTGCGACGGGGGCGGCTCAACGTTGCGGCTGTTCCTTTACCCATCCGTGGCCTGAGAATTTTTATTTATACACGTCCTGAACTACTTCCGTCAACTATGACATCTTTCCACTCATCTTGCCAGCCAGCGAAAAATACAGATATACATCCCTCGTGTAAAAATTAAAAAATAGAACCGAAAATACACTTTTGGCAGGAATTTTCAAGATTCGAGGAAACAATTAACAGATTAGAAATTAGCGAAAAAAACAATATTCATCGTCGGCCTAAAATACTTTACACAAATAATTTTGTATAGAGTTTTAAAATTGGATTATCGATCTTTTGATATTTATCTTTATTTTCTTCATTTTTTTCACTTAAAGTGAATTTTTCTTTGTTTCAGTGAAGTAATCTGTTTTGTTCTTGTTCTTAAAACTTTTATCTCGGAACTTTCCAGGTGGGTCAAAATGGCGACGCGAATCCGAACTGTCGCAGCTGCGGCAAGGTCGTTTTCCAAATGGAACAGACAAAGGCCGAGGGTTTGGTCTGGCACAAAAACTGCTTCCGATGCGTTCAGTGCAGCAAGCAGCTGAGTGTCGACAATTATCAGAGTCACGAGAGTACGCTGTACTGCAAGGCTCACTTCAAGGAACTGTTTCAGCCGAAACCGGTCGAAGAGTCGGATCAGCCGGGTAAGATTACACCGGTCGTTTATCGGATTTGAATATTTTTAGTTTAGGCGGTCCCTTTCTATTTTAGGAATCGAAAATAAAAGAAAAAGTAACTTTCCCTTAGCTAAATTTCCATAATTTGTATCGGCTCGTGAAAACTATTTTTGACACATTAATAGGACGTTAAAACGATTCGGTATTCGATTGGAATGAAGCAGAAAAAAACAGTCGCTCCAAAATAAAAGTTTTTAAAAAGTTTCTATTTGAAAAAACACGAGCGTTATGGGTAAATTAAAAATTTCAGAATTATGAAATTTCATTGTGTCGTATCCTTCGTAGTGCGTCCTCGAAAGCCGGAGATGATCATTCGGGAGAACCAGCCGAAAGAATTGCCACCTGACGTGGTCAGAGGTAACGAAAATTTTGCGAAGAGGAGCAGGACAAAACAAACAAACAAAAAATTGGAGAAGATTGAACTTTTGCCTCCTCTGAGAGAATATTTGTTAACAAAAGTAAAAAACATTAAACAAACACGAAAAAAAGGATTTGACGTTGTTTTTGTGAGATTGGCTTTAACAAGAACGGTTGTTTTTATTTACGAGCAGACTAAAAATGATTAATCAGCAACGGGCGAGAGATCCTCGTGACGCAGGGCAGTCCGTTTAATCGACAATAATCACCATTATTTGTACAAAAATCAGCAAATTGGATTATATTCGATTGACTCGCTTCGTATACATTTTCTAACCCACTCTGAATTCTAACAGGCTTTTTTTAAATCGGTCATTGCCGAAAAACGGATGGAATGTTTGCAGAGATGAATTTTGTTGACGAAAAATCAAATTAATAAATTTTTGGTAAATACAAAATTAAAATTTTATTCATTTTCGCAGCTTCCGACAAACCAGATCTTGGACTCGAGGAACTATCGGCGCTCAACGTCAAGTCCCGATTCCAAGTTTTTGAAAAAACCACCAACGACACCACCAACGAGATCGAGAGATCACCGTCTCAGATTGTCAAGAGATCACCGAGCATACTCAGCAAACTCGCCAAGTGAGTACAAATATTTATAAATATTGATATAATAATTGAGGGATAATTAAAAGATTAAAAAATCCTAACAATTTGTTAAATTCTATCGTGTAATTCGGGAAAAAATATATTGTTTTAATAATTTTTCATTTTTTAACACGTTTTTGATGGTCACTATTTCTTTTTCAATATTGTGAATAGAACTGAAAAATTACGGAATAAAAGAATGTCTGCTCACGTGGGATCGTCAAAGTGACACAATTAGCTGGCGAAATCGACTATCCCAACGTCTCGAGTTTCAAGTCACATCAGCACATTTTTTCTTCGAACATTCGTCCACCAACTCTATGCTGCGAGGGCAGGGCTTTTATAAATGGCAAACTATTCGTGTTGATTTTGTATAGCTCAAAGAAAAATAATTAATTGATTGATTAATTAAGTAATCAATTAACTTTCAAAACAATTAGTTTAAATTTAATAAATTCTTATTGATTGATCCATTCTTGTATTTTTATTTTCATTCCGTCCAGAATAAAAAATGATATTTCGACGATGGAAACAAATAATTCAAAAAAATATCGCCAAATTTCCTTCGTAGCAGGAAAAGTCTACAATTTTTGAAATTATTATAAATCTCGTCAGACTTTTTGTAAAGTATTTCTAACGTAAAATTGTCACTGCAGATTCCAGGCAAAAGGCATGGACATCGGAGTTGCTGACGACTCGCTGAATGGCATACCATTCGAGGAGTCGAGCGAGAGCGAGGAAGAGGAGGAAATCGAGGAGTCCGAAGGTATCCATACGAAATGATCGAATAAAATTAAAAAAAAACGAAAGATCAAAAACAATATTTCTCATTGACACGATTCATTTTTCGACGTTTATTTCAGAATTGGACACCGAGATTATAAAGGCAAAACGCACGACTCGCGAGAGACCTATAAGTTTCACCAAGATGGACGACATCAAGAATCGTTGGGAATGCACAAGCCAGCAGGGAAGACGCGAATCACAGCGCGAGGCGAGGAAAGAAGAAATCGCCGGTATACGCTCGAGACTCTTCATGGTGAGTGAACAAAATTAAATAAACAAATTCTCTTAACAAAATTATTGTGATATTTGTATTTTAGAATTTTCTTTTCAAAATTAAAACCAATATAATGAATTTTTTATGATTTTATTCTCGAAAATTATTCCTAATGCCCGTAATTATTTTGTTTATTTACAAAACAGCAAAATATTGTTCCCACTCACTTTCTTTTCATCGCCTATCTTTTCTGTACTTGTTATTTTTATGATACTGAGACTAATTTGCGTATTTTCTCTGAAAAAAAACGATCAAAAAATTTCAATTTAAGAAAAGCATCGATTTTCCATCAACAGGGAAAGCAGGGCAAAATGAAGGAGATGTATCAGCAAGCGGTTGCCGAGAGCGAGAGAGTCACGAAGACGAATCCTACCGAGGAAATTCAGCACTCGACCCACGCGCGTTCGATCAAGGAACGATTCGAGAGGGGCGAGCCGATAGCAACCTCGGACGGTGAGAACGAGGCTAAACTCAAACAGGAAAAACCGGACGAGGAAGTTATCGCTGCCGGTAAGATCGATCGTGTCACATACCACGACTTTTATACGTTTTATTCGTTCGTATTTATCGAACGGACGAATCAATCGGCGGCATCGAAAAATAAAACAAAAAAACCAATTGACTTTATAATTTTTTAATAATTTTTATTCGAAAATACTAATAATAATATCACGTTAATTATTGAAACAACTTCCATTCGGGGATGAATCAAGCGTAGGCTCGTTTCTCGTGCCAGCGAGTTCCGGGCAAAAGTCTCTTCCCGACGTAACTATAGTCGTTTAAACTCGAGGGAATTAAGACAGTGATACGTCGCTCGAAAATTCTCTGCCAAGAGAGAATAAAATTCTCTTGTATATAGATATTTGGTAGACGCGACTAGCTCGACGTTACTAATTCAAGTGCCATCTCGTTTCCTCAGGTATAAGCAGAAAATCGCGATCTCTATTTCTGGAATTGGACGCATCGGCGGCCAAGACGGGAAGGCCCGTAACGCCCGTCAACCCCAAGACACCTACCGATGTATCCAGACGCGCGAGAGATGTAAGTTTATGCTTGTTACGTTAATTTACCCGAAATATATATATATATAGTACTTCGCGCCAGTAAACTGTGGGCTGAGGGAAGTAACGAATTAGCCTGAGAATTATCTAACGAGGCAAAAAAAAAGAAAAGCCCACATGTGCCCGAAATCATTTACGAAATTTCTCTATTTCAAATTAAAAATCACGAATTGAAAAAATCTGCTTTTCGTGCCAATTCTTATTTAAAGGACGCGACGAGAATTAAATTTATGGACAAAACTCGTCGATCAGTAACCACACAAATTGCCTCGACTAAAAAAAGACTTTATTGTATTTTTTGGTTTTAATTAAAGACAGATTTTTTATGGGTAGAATAATAAAACGGTTATTATTAATCGCTGATCGTTATTATTCGATCACGAGTATTTTTTTCAAATTTATTAATCATCGAGATGCAACGAAAATTCGATTTTTCGTTCTAATCTCAATGAAAATTTGCCTTTCTCGTGATCTTTGGGTTTGGGTTTGGGAAATGATGAAACGAAAACAAACTAAAAATTTTAAAAAAAACGAAAAGGCGTTCATGGGGCGTCAGGTCTCGGACGACGTGGTACGTAGTACGGACACGACCGCGGAGGTGCAGGTCGAGACATCCGACATCACGAACAAATTCAAGTTCTTCGAGACTTACAAGGAGCCGGCGAAAGAACGAAAGCAATTTCGAATAACTCCGCCGCGCGACGATCAAGTCAAGGTTCGCCAAAAAAACGAGAGAAATAGAAAGAGTTTGGTGTTGTGTGTTGAAAAAAAGAAGCCAAAAGAAACCGCAAACAAAAAGAAACAAAAAAATAGAAATTGCCGTTAATTTAAGCGTGTGTTGCAAAGCTAACCGAGAAATTTGATTAGCGATCGCTAATCGACGTCGTTTCTCGTTAATCCCGTATCGCGAATGAGAAACAAAAATAAGCGTTGCTTTTATAACGATGCATGAAAACTGGCACGAGCTTGATTCGTTCGACTAACAGAATTCGAGGGATTCAAGAGAGAGAGAAAGAGACCAAAAGGATTAAAAAAAACACATACACACACAAGGAATAATTACGACGCTCGTTATGACAACACAATGACGTTCATTGTACGAAAAACGTGAGTCGAATTCAGCATTTGTGGGGAATTCAAATTTGAGAACCGCTGGAAGCGCGAGAACCGCTGGCCTGCGCAGTCGCGTAGCGCCCGACGCGTCTAGAGCTACCCGCGAAATGAGAATCACTGACCGACAAAGGGGGAGCTCTTGCCCGAAGGCCGTTTTGCGGAATTTTTTACGTGTAAATAATGTACTCAAATTAATTTCGCTTTTACCACCAAGTTTCGCGAATATCGCCCGGAATTTTTATTCGATTTTATTCTTCTTCACTCGCGTCTCTCGCTCGAATGACGTCAATGGCGTAAAAATATCGTCGAATTAATTAAAAAAAAAAAAAGAAAACCGACAACGGTACCATTCGATCGTGTTCGTTGCTGCGGTTTTCCAAATTTTCAAAATGGCGTCGTTAACGCAACGATTTTTCTTCGTTAAAAATAATTTCTTGTTTCATTCTTTCAAAATATACGCAAGGACTAAAAATAGATTGACTCTTAACACATTCAAATCGAAGATCTTAACATCGACATTTTTTTCCAACGTTAAAATCTGACGGTGGAACAATTTTTTTGATAAAAGTAGAACGATTCAACGGTTACTCGGTGGATAAGTTACCGACGTATACTTATTCAAATACAAGTCCCATTTCTCGTTCGCAGAACGTCATGAATTACTCGATACGAAAGAATTCGACGATAATCTCGTGTTTGCGAGCTTTTCCAAGTTTATTCCGGGGACGGTAATTTTCGCGATAGATTATGCATGGGTAAATAAAAAAATAAAATAAAAAAGAGGTAGGGAAGGAAAGAAAGAGGGAGAGAGAGAGGGAGAGAGAGGCGAAGACGTCGACGACCATAAAAGAGGGGTACGGTGGCACTTGATTCCTCGACTGCCCTTGAACCTCGCATGGTCAGCCATAGCTTTACCGTTAGTATTCCTACATCCTTCCATTCGTGAAGAGACGGAGGATCGGAAAAGAGAAGGATAGAACCCGGAGTGCGAGTGAGAGAGAGAGAGAGTGAGAGAGAGAGAGAGAGAGAGGGAAAGAGAGAGAAAGACTACAGCTCAACCACCGGCCACCCAGTAACGCACGCTCGCGCGCCACACAGTGCACTCGCATACTCGGTGAAACGAAGAAGCGATTCAACCACGCCGGTACGATTAGTGAAAAAAGGCTCTCGGTTTTATTTCATTAATATTCAAATTTAACGAACGAAAAAGTGAACCGTTGAATGTAATTTTTCAGAATAAAGAAATTTTAAAAATATATATATACATATATATATCAAAGAAAGAAACCGTAACGCGAACGTTATAATTTTGCTGATTGAACGCCGTTTGATCGCGGACGGAAGTGAAGTGATTACTTTGTGCAATCGAGAAGTAACATTAAGGTAAAGAAATTAACGTTTTTTTGGGGTATTTTTTAATGAATTTTTTAACAAATTTTATCGTGTTTCGAATCGAATCGAGCGTTTGATCGAATTTGACGTGAATTGGTACAATTGAAATTGCAAATTGGTGGGTAATTTCTCTCATCAGACTCGGGAGCATTATCGTAGAATTTCTTCGTTCGCTCGCGAGAATTGAGAGAGAGAGAGAGAGAGAGAGAAAGAAAGAGAGAGATTATGTACGTCCTACGTACGAGCGGGTTTCCTGTGGCCATTTGTGCCAACGGCTCGCATATATAAATCCCCCCGAGATGCACACACGAGATCTTCTCCGGAATGAAGCTTCTCTCTCTCTCTCTCTCTCTTTCTCTACCTCTCTCTCGCGCGTTTCCTCGCTTCAGAGACGATGAATTTTTTTTTTCAGACAAGAATACTTTTTTTCTTCTTTTTCGAAAGTTTGCACGACAGGACTTTACGGTCTCTGTACGGGAGTTTCGCTAACGGTGTGGCAATATAACGCGAGAACCCTGTCATTAAACCGAATCATAACGCGTGAAGGAAGCAACGAAAGAGGCGCGTTAAAATCCAGACAGAGAGAGAGAGAGAAAGAAAAAAAAATGTATATATCAATCAGGCCCAAACGGGAGGCCCAATTAGATAGCCGTCATTTTGCTTTTTCTATCCCAGCCGGGAAATCGTCAATCTTATATCGACCGGTTCATTCAAAATCGATCACTTTCACGTAGAAAAGTGATCTTTTAAAATTAAACACAAAAAATTGATAAAAATATTTATTTTTTTGGTTTTTTTATCTTCAATCGTGTTTATTTAATTGAAAATTTATTGGAATCTAATGCGATCTATAATTTAATTTGAATAATTTATCTTGCTCCGAAAAAAAGAAACAGTGGAATGAATCGGCTTTGTTCGGGTCCGTCAACTTCAAATTTCGTGACATCGGGGGTGACGTCATAAGCCGTCTGAGAATGGATTCTGTGTGTATGTTTGTTTGTATGTGTGTGTGTACTGCGTGCTCGGTGCGAGGCTCGGAGCCACCGGGACAGACGAGAGTCACAAAAGGGTCCGCGAAGGGAAAGGTGGGGGATTCCGGTTCGAGCGTACAGTGAAAGAGAGAGAGAGAGAGAGAGCGCGCGAGGGAGAGAGAGAGAGAGAGGGAGAGAGACCCTATAATCCTTCGGTACCGTGTGGAAAGTTTCACAGCTTGATACTTTTGTCAGGCCGGATTATTCTCAAAGCCGAATGGAAAAAATTACGCTTTTCCACCGACTGCATCGTTTATACGTAATTCCCGTATTTAAATCCCTCGGTGGACTCGAGTCGAATTGACTTTTTGAACTTTTCCGCTTGCACTAACTCGATTTTTCACGTTGTTTTGATTTTACTTAATTTACTTCTTTTTTTTGTCCATGGACCTTCGGATAAAGCATCGAATTAGTTTGTCTTAATTAATCGATCTATCATATTGACAAAAAATAAAGTTCAAATAATAATTAATAATAATTGATGATTGGGATAATTACTGAAAATTTTTAAGAATCATTATTCGAATTTATTTAGCGAGTGAATTAATTTGTTGTTTTTGTGAAGCGAGGGCCGTTGCTTTTTTTTGTTATTTGTCTTTGCTAAACGCGTCTTTATGCTCGTTGTTCGAGAGCAGATGAGCTCGCCCGATCGTGAGATCTATCGGGACCCGGATGTCGTGAGAGCCGACGACCGAGTCGACGAGGTCGTGCACACCGACACGGCGCGAAAGATGCTCTCGATCTTCAGGCAAATGGAGGAACAGGCAACCAAGGACGACATACCGGACGGACCTAAACCACTGAAACGCTTCACTCCACCGCCCGAGGACAAATTCGCAAAAGCGACCGCGTCCGAATCCGAGGATGACGAGGACGAGGAGGGCGAGGAATCGGAGGACGACGAAAGTGGCGAGGAGAGAGATCCAAATTACGTCAGAGCTTCCGACAAGGTGAAAAAATACGTTGAAAAAAATTCAAAAAACAAAACAAAAATCACTTTTTTCCACGAAAAATTAATTTGTATATGAACAAAATCTTTGAAAATTTAAATTTATTCCGAAAAAGTAAGAAACAATTATGATCTTATGGGAAATTTTAATTGGGAGCGATTTATCATTTTTGTTTTTTTTTGTTTTGGATGATAGTTGAATTTTCTTTTTGCTTTTCATATTTTCAGGTAGAGGACGAATTTTTGAAGCAAGCGCAAAATGCCGCACGAGCAAAGACTCTACGAGCAAAATTCGAACAATGGGAAACGACCGACGGTAAGGTGACGAGTCATCACGTTGCCGAGATGGACATGGCACAGGGCAATGGCGATCAAGCGAGCATAGAATCGGCGAGCAGCCTCAGAGCTCGTTTCGAGTCGCTCGGCTCGCAACCCTCGGACGCGCCAAGAGCCCCGAAAGTCAAAGTCAATAGATTCGTGGTAAGCCTCCATTCAAATTTCTCTAT
Source organism: Netelia inedita (assembly GCA_964017225.1). Classification (NCBI taxonomy): domain Eukaryota; kingdom Metazoa; phylum Arthropoda; class Insecta; order Hymenoptera; family Ichneumonidae; genus Netelia; species Netelia inedita. The sequence continues at coordinate 3,702,248 of OZ024920.1, read as the reverse complement.
TTATCCGCTAACAATTTACCTACTATACGTACGTCGTTGCTGCATTTAAAAATATGATTTCCAAAATTTCTCATTTTCGATTCATAATTTTTTTATCGTTGCACGATTTTTTTCCTTTTCACTCTTAAGTAGATCTATATCGATTCTTTGGTAGAATTGGCAAATTGCACGATATTTATTCTACTTATAAAAAAAATAACAAAAAATAACGTTATAACGAAGAAAATTCGATTAATCAAAAATTTGGTTCGGTAAAATTTAATTTGCGAATGACCAAATATGAATTTGGTATCAATTCTTGTACAATCTCAGAATAATACACCAAAGGATCGATCGTACCCAGCTTTTCCTCTCTTAATTCCGTTAATTTTATTAATTAAGGCTGAAAATTAATATTTACGTTGTGCCGATGCGTTTGACCGTTTTATGTTGTTACATTACACGACCCGACTGTCTTTCTGAGTATGCCGTCTGTGTGTTTTTTTAAATTATTTTTCGTTACGTGATCGTCCCTAATCGTCTCCAAAAAAATAGAAAAAAAAAACAAAAAAGTGCTGTTATGACGATTTATTTATTTACATACACATACACCGTATGCGTTAAACGAAGTGTGGGTTTACACGGAGCACATAACACGAGCGATTTTAGCGATTTTTTTCCGTTCTAGTCGTTGACGTAGTCACGAAATTCCTCCGAATTGCCGAGCTTTATTTTTTTTTGTTATTTACCGCGACTGGCATGATGTGCGTGAATTTTTTTAAATATCATTATCTCTCGCTAATCCGTTCACGAGGATCACCGATCCGTCCTTCCGATTTATTTTACACACGTTGTCGTTGATGCACTTTGAAAATATGTAAAAAAAAAAAAATCTCCTCACAACAACAAAAATATCAAATCGATTTATTTTCTGTAAATAATTTTCATTTCACAATCGAGCGAAATTTATTCCATGCGAAGTAACGAATTGATTAATTCTCAATAGAAAAAAAAACGAAAAAAATATGCATTTTTGTCCAAAACAAAAAATATTTTATTGATGAAAATAATTTTATTCGAATAAAATTAATCAGTTTCGCTCGGTTTTTCGATATATTTCACTTTTTGCTTCGAGTGATGATAAAGTAACTCTGCAATATATAAAAAAAATGCAATAAAAAAAAGTTCAGAAAAAGAAAACAATTAGTTAATTTTAAAAAATTACGCTTCCCGGGAGCAGTAAGACTCGGAAGACTGCGAGAAGATTGGCCGTGCGATTGACGGAAGAGGATCGAATCCGCCAGGAACGGGAACGGGGGTGGGGGATGATGAAAAAAAAGAGGGATGTAGAGGGGGGAGTACAGGTCTCGAAGATAAAAATGCGAAGGCCATCGCCGAAAAGAGAGTCCCGACCGAGTTCTCGTCATCAAGTGTCGCAGAAGTGTTATTATTAATTATTAATTATTATTATTATTATTATTATTATTATTATTATTACTATTATAATTAGAATTATTATTAATATTACGACATAAAGTCTTTACGTTTCAGAAATAATTTTATCTCGCGTTGTTTCGGTGAGATTGAATTTTAGTACGTCGTGTATCGCAAATGAACAAAAAACAAAAAAAAGAAAACATAAAAAAAATGAAAATCCGCGTATAATGCGTGTCTCGTAATTAATCACGAAAGTGCAATATATAATTTTATGCGCGCGCGCGCGCGAGAGAGAGAGGTAGAGTGAGAGAAAAAGAAAGAGAGAGAGAGAGCGGGGTTTGAGAGAAAGATCCACGATTTCCGGTTTTTAAACATTCGTTACATATTGGTTTATGTTTCTTTTTTTTTTCTTTTTTCGTTTTCTTTTCTTTCTCCGAGAAACTCTTGGGCTAGACGATCGCTTCAAACAGAATAATAATAATAATAATAATAATAATAATAATAATAATAATAATAATAATACACGATTCGTGATATCCGTTGCAAATGAAACGTACGGTCTTCCAACGTGCTTTTTCGAAATATTTCCGGCATCTTATCAACGTCTTCATTGTTCATGCTCGAGTGCCAATTAACATACCAAAGAGAACGAGAGAAAGAGTGAGCAATTAAAAAGACTGAGGGCTCAGTGTTCAATGTGGAAGCTACACGCAGCATTGCTGCCGTGAGTCATTTAAAACCATTTTCTTCTATTTTTTTTTTCATTTTTACTTTCTTGTCACGAGCTCAAGATCGATGCTCTCGCGATTGGAGAAACGAACTGTTGTACGAAGGAATGTTCTTTTTTAAGGCCTTCATTCGATTTCTATTTATTCATTATTGTTATTGTTATTATTATTATGAATATTATTATTATTATTGTTATTATTATTATTATTATAGATACGAATCTTAACACGCCATTACTCGAGCGTCAGCATTCGTCTCACATTTGGCAAATTCGATGATTTATAAATGGCGACGAGAAATGCGAAAAAATTCATTTTTGTCTCATAAATATTCGTTGGAAAAATTGAAAAAAGTGAAAAAAAAATAATAATAATAATTTTTAAAAAATTGAGGGACAAAGAGACGAGTCACATTGCATGTATTTCATATCACATCTATTTTTCATAGACTATATTCACTTATCGACTAGACGCAAGATAGCTGAAACAGGGTACAAAGTAAGGATAACAAAAAAGTGGGGAAAAAACTCGATGGAAGAATCGATTATAAAAAAAAAAGATAAAAAAGAAAAAGAAAAAAAAAACACAAAACGTAAAGCGAAGGTGAATTGTGCAACGATACTCCGAATATTTGAACGTCGAACGTCGAACGAGGAGCAATAACTCAATTAATAAGCTCTCACCGAGTCATTTTTACTTTGCCGCAATATTTTCGAGACGAATATTTTGAAAAAAAAACAGAAAAAAACAAACAAAAAAAACAAGAGTAAAGAAAAATACCGACGATTTTTCTTTCTTTCGTTATTTTTTGTTCAATTCCATAGAGTTTGAGAAGAATGCTCGCGACGCGAATAACGGTGGGTGATGATAACATTGAAGAAAACAAAAGAAAAAGAAAAAGCCGAGAAACTCCCGGGACATTAGAATTAGGAAGCGTCGAAGCTTTTTCCAGCGCTTTGTATACCAAGATTTGGAATTTTTTTACATCGATTTTCAAGTACCAAAGAGGAGGCGGGAAGAACGTAGCGTTTATATTATATCGAAGTGTGTGTGTGTGTAACGGGGAAAGCGCATCAAGAGATTTTGCTCTGATCAGGACGAACGATTAAGATAAATATAAAAGAAACGAAGAAAAACAAAAAAACAAAAAAACAAAAACAAATGAAAAATGAACAAAAAAAGAAAAGAACAGGAAACCCAGGAATCTATAATTGATAAGACATATATAACGTTTTAGAATTAAGAGGACCGACTCGAGGGCCGAACGGAATTGCGGGCAACGATTCAATTGCGTCGTTAGTCGTCGAAAGTTTGAAATTGACGCAAAATTACCAAAAAAAATAAGCGAAAAGTAAAACTAAAAAACAATATAAACTAAAAAAAATGAATTTCAGATTTTTTAAATATTCGGAAGCACGCGAATAAGCTTCCTCGAGCTCAATTCGTTTTCCCTCTTTTTCTTCTCTCGTAGGTCACATTTTTTCGACGACTAAAAAAAAAAATCGTACGTAGCTCTCTAGCATATCCATGTAGTTCGACACGTCGGCCCGACTTATATTTAACTAAATAACAATCACGATATCTCATATTCGAACGATCAATTTGTTTCAATTTGTCAAAAACAAAAACAAAAAACATCGATAACAAAAACGAAAAACGAAAATTATAAATATCGAACGAATCAACCAAATTAACGACGACACGAACCAAATTCAACGTCTACATCGTTTTTTTCTCGTCATAGTGAATAATTGAAATAAATCGATGACTTGACTTCGTATTCATTTGTTCTTCTCTGCGTTTTTCCTTTGTACTACTTACTACTACTTACTACTACTACCACATACTGTACGATAATTACGTTGTAACCGTCTAAGAATTCTTCCCCTTGCTACGTTCAACAAAAACCTGTACACGTTTGTTTACGAAAGAAAGAAAATGAAAAAAGAAAAATCAAGAACAAAAAATGTTGACGATTGTTTTGTGGAATAAAACGTGGATCCGTCGTGTCGAAGAGTTGAAATTATTGTTAACCAAAAGGAAATGAAACTAAAAAAATACATATATATATATATAGATAGATATATTTATATTTCGTCCCCTGGATCATAACAACGGTCAAATGCACAAAACGCCTACGTCTATTCTCTTCTGCACATTTCTATTCGAATAAAGTTACTCGAGCTGCTGAGGGTGAAAGTAAAAAAACAAACAAACAAAGAAAATAAAAAGCAGATAAATTTGCAATATTTATATTTGAATGGGGGAAAAATATAGGAAATTCAGACGATCTGTATGGACGTGTGCGAAAGCTGTCAGAAGAAGGTCTATCCCTTGGAAAAAGTCGAGACGAACAACAAGATATTTCACAAACAGTGCTTCCGGTGTCTCCAGTGCAACTGCGTCTTAAGGTAAATTTACGTCTGTAAATTTCTTCAAAATTGTTGATAATAATTGTTAATCGATTGTTTTCTTTTTAGTAAAAAATCCACTCGTAATAAATTAAATTAATTACGAAAATACGAAAACAAATTCTTGTTTCTAAATTTTGAAAAAAATGTCGTGCGAGCGAATATAAAAATTCATCGTTTTCTTCGACAGGATGGACACCTTTACCCTGAACAACGGCAAGCTCTACTGCATTCCACATTTCAAGCAGCTGTTCATCGCCCGAGGGAATTACGACGAGGGTTTCGGCGTCGATCCGCACAAGAACAAATGGTCAACGAACAATACGAATTCGAACACGAACGCGGCAACCGCTCCGATTGCTGTCTCGAACGGTCGAGCTACCTCCGTCGCAAATCGAGTCTGATATTTCCTCCCCCTCCCTACGAGCTCTCCCATTCTCGTTTTAAACGACAAAAACAACAACAACGAAACAAAAGCAAAAAAAAATGATTTTTTTCCCCAAAAAAATAAAAAATACGACAAAAAATCAATAAATTTTTCTGCGAAAAAGAAATTTCGTGATAAATAAACGTAGACGTTCGAAAAACCGGACGACGACGATCGGAACGAGCAGGATAATGCAAATTTTAGTCCTCCGATCGACCGTCGAACAACGAACGAAAAAAGATGCGTCGCGAAAGAAATATTCGCAAAAAAGAAAACGAAAAAAGAGAAAAAAATCGAAATTGCTCAATAGGAAACTCTTTGTCTCGCTGACGATCTCCTGGACTTGCCACGGGAATCGGCAATCGCTCCCGCGTGTCTTCGTTAACGTTTTATTTTTAATAAAAAAAATGTATTTCACTTTTGCGACAAAAAAAATCAATTTTAAAAAAGAAAAAATCATTCTCGATCCGAAAAAATCGACGCGATCTCGAGCGGATGTGGATCCGTGCAATTTGTATTTATTAATTGTACTATCCCCCCCCCCCCCACCCCTGGCTGTGCCAACTCAGTGCGTTTCACGATCATATATATTGCTTCTCATCCTCCCTGGGACGAACGAGTCTCTCGATATTATTATTAATATTATTATTATTATTATTATTATTATTATTATTATTATTAAAATATATTTCACGCGTTTTCATTTTTAGAATCGAAAAACGGCTCGAAGATTAATTATAAGATATACATGCATATATATAAATATATAAATATATACAAATTGACTGGACGTGTTCGATTGTGAAACGAAGCAGAGTTTTTTTTTATCGCGTTATCGGAAGCACAGCTCGGTGTCGATAAACCGACGATATATCGTACATGTACAAACGATCCCAATTTCTCATCAATTCGCTTTAATAAAAAAAATTACGTGTCGCGAATAATTTGTTCTTTTTTAAAAAAAAAAACATGCCTTCGAAAAAAATTGTGAAAATTGCGAAACACACGTGCGTGTCTATTACGCGTGCAAAATCAATTCGTCTCATTAATTTATAATATATACATAAATACGTACCTACGATAGAATATTGTGAACGTGCGAAAGGGTCGAAGAGAGAGAAGAAGAAAAAAAACGAATAATGAAAAATAACGCGCTGTTCGAAAATTTTTAGTTTCATTTTTTTTCCATCATTTTTTCAATTTTTGTTTTAAAGCGCTCTTATGTCGTCGCCATGTTTAATTATTCGTAAAAAAAAGATTAATATCAAAAAAATTCGCGGTAAGCCTCGCTGTCGTTTGATTTTTGGTCGTAAGGAGAACGAGCAAAAGAGAGAGATTGAAAAATTATTCTTAAAAAACAACAACAACAGTAACAACGACAAATTTAGAACGTGGGTCGAACGACGACGAAAGCACGCGAGACTGAACGAAGAAAAAAGAGACGCAGCGTCGCGTATACACTTTTTGTTATTTTTACGTAATTCTCTTATCGTACTTGGTATTATTATTTTTTTATACGTTGTACTATACATATATTGTGCTCTGAAGCGTTTCATATTCGTCACAGGATTATATTGTACGTCCCGATTTTTGTTTTGATCCCCTTGAAACCCAACCGTGTAAGAGCCTCTTATTTGTCAATATACATATTTAATTCTTGTAAAGACGAGATTTTTATTTATATATTTGTCGTTAATTTTCTCATCACGTAAGTATGAAATTTGTCATTATTACAGATTGTGGACTGTTTCTTATTTTACACGAGACAAAAATTATCATTGGCAACATTTTTTAGCAATTTGATAAGAAAACAATAATTTTGTCAATATTTATCGTCGTTCAATTCTTAATCGAAAAAATCAGGTTTTATCAAAACAGTTCTTTGCTGGAATCAAACGAGAAAAAAATAATCAATCTCTCGATGTAATTCGTCCTATCGATGAATTCATATCTAAAATTTAAAGTAGACCTCGTGCCTTCCTCCGAAAAAAGCGTACAAAAATCTAATGTCCGGTTCTACTTTTATCAACCGCGGGAACGTGTCGTCTGTTACCGCGAACGTCTCGAGGAGGTCGCTTCAGGCGCGTTCACGAACCCGATAGCTATTGATTCGTTCTAGTTTTTGGCGAATCTATATATTTTCACACACGTAAACACATTCGTGACAAAAAATTCCCACAAGCCGTATCAGCTGACAGCGCTACGGATCCCCGTCTCCTGATGAAAAATAAACAAATCGAGGAGGCACGCTAAATACAAACGAGCATAAAAAGAATTAATTCCAAGACGGTTATAACGATAAATACACTCGACCGAACATCACGAAGGAAAAGGTAAACGAATCGTTATTTATAGCTATTCTCTTTGATCGATTGTCCGATTCACTTCTCTTATTCATTTTCCTTTGCCACCCGCGTAACAACAAAGATCGATGAATAAGGAAAAAAACATTAAATATCCATTTTTATAAACAGATGGAGATCTGCATTGATTCGATCGACTCTGCAAAAAATGCGATAGCGGGTGGTGCTGCGCGTCTCGAGGTGTGCTCGTCTTTGTCCGAGGGCGGATTGACCCCGACGCCGGGTTTGATAAAATTCATCAAAGATTACGACGAGAAGATAATCGTCTACGCGATGATAAGAATAAGATCCGGTAACTTTGTCTACGGTCGAGAGGAAATGGACGCGATGCTTTACGACCTCGAAATCTTGAAGAATCACGAGGTGGATGGTTTCGTGTTTGGTGCCCTGAAGCAAGACGCCACAGTCGACGCGGATTATTGTCGTGAGATCGTATCAGCCGCGAGACCAAAACCAGTCACGTTTCATCGTGCTTTCGACGAATCGATCTATCCCCTCAAATCACTCGAGACGATAATCGATCTTGGTTTCGAGAGAATTTTAACCTCGGGACAACGAGACAACGCCGTCGAGGGTCTCGAGCTAATTAGAAGACTCATCGACCGAGCCGACAACAGAATCATCGTTATGCCCGGTAGCGGAATAAACGTGAACAATATCGAGACGATAAAGTGCGAGACGGGAGCCACGGAGTTTCACGCTTCGGCGAGAGTTCGCGTCGAGTCAACAGGTGGAGCCACGAGAGTCAAAATTGGAAAAGAAGTCGATAGTGGGTGCTACGTGATGATCACCAGCGAGGATTTGGTCAAGCAAATGGTCGATATAATAAAAAATCCGTGACGATAATAACGAATATCGATCGGTACGTTTTTTTCCATGACGAATCCTACGAGCGCCTTGTTTCTTTTTCCTCCCGAGAGGGTCGAATCTCGAGCTGTTTTTAACGACTGCGGGTGATAAGGCGGAGATTGATTTTGGTGGCAGTTTGAAACAGAGATTTCAATGTGCTCGACGGAGGAACGACAAATAATCTCGTGTTAACAGGAAATTGATAATTTCAAATTATCACGATCACCGATTTTAAAGCACAATGAAAAAATTGTTGACGTTAATGTTGCGGATTCGATCGAGATCGTAATACCACTCGCACAATTAACAAAGTTAGTTACGCTTCGCGATAGAGATTGCACATTATCGAATTGTCGAACAAATCTTATCGATTATTTACACACAATAATTTGATAAGACAAAATCAACGATCTCTCTCTCTCTCAATAAAGAGACATTCGTATTTAAATGCTGTAAAAGAAGTATTTACATTTCGCTGTATCGACGAAGTAAAATAAAAATAAACCTTGGCATTGATAAAACAAAGTCAACAATGAATTTTCCATTGATCGTTTTAATTATAATGAATTTATCACGATATAGTAAGTTTTATTCGCGTTATTGTAATCGTTACAACCAATCGGATGAAAATAATTCATTAAAAGTTTGTTAAATTATAGAGCGGAGTGAAATCAACATCTTCGTTCACGTTGATAATATAGAACTGATATGAAATTGGCCGGACAAACAAGAGTACGATAAAACGGAGAATTATGATTTTCTGCTCAAACTTGGACTTGTGCAAAAATTGGAGAAACGCGTCTGGGAATAACGTATGGATATTTTATGTTTTTGAAGATGTTCGCTCGCACAGTTGCACCACGATCATCGGGTGTTCTTCCAGACTACGCGAAACGTACTTTAACCCCACCAGATAAGCCCGCGGAAATATTGAATACATAATTACGACTGATACGACCGTTAACGACTCTTCTCATAATTCGTTTCCTTTATCGCCGAACGACAAAGGAAGATATTTATATAAAAAAACGAGACGTACAGTTTAACCCGCAGTACACCACGAAAAACCTCGGAGCGTTAACCACGTCGGGAATAAAATGTGCAATTTGAACGGAAACGAAACGGCCAAGTTCATGGAGTTCAACGAACTTGCTTCGATCGAAGTAAGAGCAGAGATTTAACAAACAAAACTCGAGGACCTATAACGTTTTCTAGTTTCTTAAGGAAAGTGCGATTTTAGTCTTGTGTGAGATGCGCAATAAAATTTTAACCAGACGATTATTTTTAGATCAAATTATATTTCACGTAAAACGCAAAATTTGATTTATTTCTCTTTTTTCTTTACTAATTGTTAAAAATTCGTGAACGTTTATGAATTCGAGAGTACAAATTTCATATTATTCAAGCTAGCAATATCGTTGTCAGTGATAAATGAAAAAATAATTTTTACTTTTGTGAAATTTGTCTCGGGCACAATTTTTGTGTAACTTTTTGTTACACAAAAGTCGTGTCTGGCGCAAGGCCAGAACGCGGTAATGAACGTTTTCCCGTCTTGCCTCATACGCGTCTTATTTTTATTCCATCTTCGATCGTACCTAGAATTTGCATAAGTACGAGCCTATATTACGATGCACGTTCTCGTATTTATTTTCTTTTCTTTTTTTTTTTTTCAACACGCGTCGTCTTCATTCTCGCGACAAGGACGTCGCATATTTTTCCAACGATTGCACACGAGTGCAACGATCCGCGAAGAAAACTTTTGTACCATGGCGTTTGCGTGATTTCACCAAAGAGAAATGTTATGCCTCGTCTTCGCACTCGCTTCGACCCACGGCGTGGACAAACGTTAAAGAAAAGAGGGAACAAAAAAAACAACTTTGTTCCGCTATTGACTCGGGCAACGATAAAAAAATAATAATTACGGCCTTTACAGTGGCCTCGTCGGATCGAATATTTTTTTTATTTCATATTAAACATGATTTTTTATCGGACGATGCAAAAAGTAAACGAATAATGTCTGCAAAACTTGTTCAGAAATTTTGGTCTCTCTTTCTCGACGTCTCGGTCGTATTAACGATAAATTTGAGTAAGAGTAAATAAAAAAATGATTAATGCTGAATACCGGAGAGAAAAACTGATAAAATAATGGACGATCGATTGATCAGAATGGCGGGAAGATAATCTTCGCCACGGATGACTTCTTCGCGGTGGCTGAAAATTTACTTAAGGTGACGAATTTTTTTTGGATCTTTAATTTATTATCGAATCGTATATTTTTCTTTGATATCTTATCGTTATCGTGGATTTTTTTTCGTCGCAGGACGAGGAACCCGAGTGGAAAGAAAATTTGTTTACCGAGCATGGAAAGTGGATGGACGGATGGGAGACGAGAAGAAAAAGACAACCCGGACACGATTGGACCATTATAGCTCTTGGTCAACGATCTTCCATCGAAGGATTTTGTCTCGACACCGCATATTTTACGGGGAATTATGCGCCAAGATTTTCGATACAAGGCGCAACGTTGAATCGAGCGGGTAAATTATCATAATTAAAAAACAAACAATAACAGCTCGATTCTCATAAAATTCGAAATTCTCATTAGGACGACATTGTGACGGTCAGAAAAATAAAATTTTTAGCCATAAATTTCGTTAATGCACTTAATGCTTTTTTTTGGGGGGGGGGGGGGGGGCTCACGAGCGTGATGGTTCTTGATTTTGTTTATTTTTCAAACTATATTCGCGTCTCGAAATAAAAAGTATCACATAAAATATTTTCATTCGAGATTCTTCAAGAAATAGTAATTTTAAAAATAATAAAATCAACGCTAAACTATAAGTTAAAATAATTCCTGATTTTTTTCCCTACGAATCAGACGAGGAAATGTTTCCCATCAGATGCAGCAAAATGGGAACTTCGGCGACTCAAGAATCTCAGAAAAAAATGGCGTTATTAAAAACCGAGGTAAGAATTCTGTTTACTTGAATTTAAATAATTTCTAATTACATAAAAAATCGTCAGGCTCGTTTGATGATTAGACAGAAAATAAAATATTGATTTTTATACAATTTTCGTAACGATTGATAAATTTGTTTGAATTTTTTTAAAAATTAATTCACAGGATTGGGAAACTTTAATACCAATGTCGAAATTAAAGCCTGGTTATGCGGAAACACGAAGATCCTATTTCCCAATGAAAACCGACAAAACTTGGACTCATTTACGATTGAATATTTATCCAGACGGTGGAGTCGCAAGATTCCGAGTCTACGGTGTAGTTTCGCCGGATTGGAGGGTCGTTAGACCGTTGATACCGATCGATCTGATCGCTCGAGAACACGGTGGAGTTTGCGAGAGATACAGCAACGCGCATTACGGACATCCTCGAAATTTGATAAAAGGAGGTTCCGGCAAAAATATGGGAGACGGTTGGGAGACCGCCCGAAAGCTCGATCGACCCGCGATCATTAAAATCGACGACTCGGGAATTATGGAAGTTGCGTCGTGTTTTTAGTTTCTTTTATTTTTATTTTCATCCACGCGAAAAATTTCGTTTCACGTATCGTTCTTACAATTTTCCCCAAATTCTTTTAATCAAGATAAATTAAAATCAGGTTTTCTTCATTAATATATTTCCAATTTTTTGATATTATCACGATTAAATAATCGAGAATAGTTTTCTCCTGCCAGGCGTGATTAAAATCGAGGAGAAAGCCAGTTTTCTACGAGACTTGAGAATGAGTATTGCGGTTGAAGAAAAATAAATTTTCAAGTGTTCGTAACGACTGAAAAGATTTAAATGTTCGAAATATTTCACGTGGGAAAAGATTTTTAAAAATTCAAATTGATTCGAGGTAGAGATTAATTTTTTTTTGTTTTTTTTTTTATTGGATTTTTTCGATTAGGTGTACGGAACGGAATGGGCAATTTTCAAGCTGGGTCATACCGGCGTCGTCTCGAGTATCGTACTGGACACGACGCATTTCAAAGGAAACTTTCCCGACAGCGTCAAGATCGAAGCGAGCCTCGTATCGACAAAAAAATACTCCGAGTGTCAAGAAAAATGGACGACTGTCTTACCCTCGACAAAGGTAAATATTTCACGTTGTAAATTAACGTTCGAATTTTCTATGATTTTATTTTTATTGTATGGTGTATAATATTTTCATTAAAAATAATAATAAAATAAAGGAATTAATGATAGATTTGATATTAATAAAAATATTATTATAGCTTTCGGCGAATAAAAGTCACGTGTACGAGTCGAAAGATTTCACGTGGAGAGGACCGTTGAATCGTGTTAGAATAAGCATAGCGCCCGATGGAGGAGTTTCTCGATTCAAATTATTTGGTCACGTGACCGAGTCGTCGTAACTCCCGCCTTTGCATGCAGTGAGCGCTTACGGAGACATACGCGCGCATGCGCGCGCTTACTATTTTTATATATGTATGTACGTATGTAGAGGTTCAGCGTACCGCGACAAATATCTCAAAAGTGGATTCCGCATGTACGAGGTTACGCATTACGGCAAATAAACGCATAAAACTCATTCTTCGTTTATTCACTTACGTTTAATCGCAGGTCGTGCGGCAAAGTGGTGTGTTTACCGCCAGTGAGTGATTCACACACCGGTAGATTCCGATTCAAGAACGACAAGCATAAAGTGAGAGTGTAAATCGTAAGGCGATCATTGACTTCGACAGGGGAGAGAGGCAGGAGGCAATTATCATTCGCGGGGCAATGTTACTCGCGGAAAACAGGATCTCGAGAACGTGTCCGAGTTATACCATTTCGTTGCAATACGCGACCAAAGAAACTGCAAAGAACGGGATCTAGTTAGAAGTAATGGCACCTCGGCAATGCTCGCTCGTGGTGGCGCGTCCGTCGGACTGTCACGCGCATGCGTTCGATTTGTTTGAACGAATCGCGCGTGGCGCCAAAAGTGCGTTTGGAGGAGAAACGAACGAGCGAATTTTTCGTACGTGTCTCGTGAAATATGCGAACTTTCGAGAATGAAAAATCGGAATATTAATCATTAGATAAGCGCGATTGTATACTGGTGAGAAATGTGGGTGAGTAAGAAATGAAAAAAATGATATTACACGTTTTATACGACTCGGGCATGGATACATCGAAACGACTCGCTTTGGACTTGGAGAATCGTATTGTACAAGCCCAGTGGGATAAATGACAGAAGAGCCAACATCTCGAAGCTCCCATGGGTATTATAGCAATTTATATACTTGCCTGTAGAAGAATAGCCGTTGATTCCCGTACCTGCCGAGGCCCGAGATGATTCTTTTTCTCATTATTCTTCTCCGCCCATCCATACTCCACCCTACTCTACCCGGGATACACCAGTCGACTGCAACAGCAGTCTTCTCTCTTCTCTCCCTCCCGCTGTCGCGCCTGCGCATACCGCGCCCCTCTATAGCCATGCGGCCGGCTCGGACACTAACACAGGCTCGCGTAAACTCATACAGTTACACAGAACACTCGGACACACTCGGGCAGTGCAGTGATCGGTGTGCGTAGTCGACGGTACGGACAATTCTATTGCTCAACAAGCCATCTCGTTCGTTCCATCAGTGCGGGAATCACTTTCAAACAGTTCGGGTGGCCAGATTCAATCACTCCCGCAACTCTTTTTAACTTTCTTGACACTTTTTTTTTATTCACGTAGTATAGTAATTACGAGTGTGCGCGGGATTTCGGACATCGCGCATAACAAACAACGCCGTCGAAGCAAACCGCGCAGGCGCAACTTTGCCTCGTTTTATTTTACAAACTAACTTGAACGTGTCTCGGCCACCAAAGTACATAAACGAGCCTTCGACAAATGTATATAATAGAAAGACACGCTACGGGTAAGCATTTCGGTGCGGAAACTACCTTGTAATTATTTAACGAATAAATTCTTGGTTAAACGCTCGGCGCGTACAACTCGATAGTTTAACGAAGTCTTATCGAACATATTTTTCATCTTGCCATTTTGTTTACAAAATCTAATTCGTACCGACGACACAAGATGGTTAATGTGTATCTCTCGTACGATCAACGATCACTTCGGGTTATACGGATAGAGGTTATACGAACCCGGTTTGTTTGCAAACATTTCGCGAACGCTCGAGCGGCAGTCGGTAACCATACTCGTGTATACACACACACACACACATGCCCGTCTTCGAGAATACATTAATGCAAATTCTAGAAACTCTCCGATCCTTCGAATTTGGACGCGTAAAAGAAAACAAAATTTTGTACACTTTCGACACGTTCGACAATCGTTCATTCAACTCTCGAATCTCATCAACTTTACGCGATATCAACGATTTACACTAAATTCTCATAGGCGTGTCTAACGTAAACGTTTGATTTCTTAATTCCCTCGAACGATTCAATTTTCATCGTTCGAGGCAATGGAAACATCCGGTACGTACAAAAATTCGTAAATTTCACAAAACGGTAAAATATGGTGACATAGTTTCGTAGTGTGAAAAGTAGGTCCCCCCCTCGATGAACGACCGAGAGACAGAGACAGAGCGAGTGAGCGAGAGAGAGAGAGAGGGGCAGTGAGTTCACGTTTCTTGTTTACCAGTGGCGCTGTAGCTCACGGTGGTGCGTTGTGTTGATTGTGATCCGTTGCCTCCGGTTCGAGTCGGACTTGGGGGATACCTTCTCTCTTTTCCTCTCCTCGTATGCAGAAGGTCGTCCAAGTTATAATATGTCCACGATGCGATTCTCAAACCGTACGTGTATATATTTTCATAAACACACGCAACACACGATAATTTTTACATCTACACGCAGCTATCTCTTTTTTTTCTCTCTCTCTTTCTCTCGCGTACGCGCGGCACGCTCGTTTATTAAATATGTAACTTTCACGAAAACCGCCAAAGTCCTTTCTCCGCGCTGGAATGCAATCCTTCGAAACGCGACTCATCGATGAGCGTCGTTTACGTGACAAACTTACTTTCGGCGAAATATCACGTTGATTAAACAAAATTATCGCTTCATTGCCACCGAAATAAAATTTAATCGCTTTATAACGAAATATGAAATGTCTTTTTTCCCCTGTTCGTTCTTAATTAATAGACAATTTAATTCGTAATAGGAATTTTTGCCACCAACTAATTAACGAAGAAATCTTGCTAAACCGCGCGAAAAATATTTCATAAAGCAACGTCCTCTCACGGAATAATTTCGTGAAATATTTCTATAAGAAGATTTTTATTTTCTCATGCGTTCGGCGTCGTTGCTACGAAGCTTCGAGACGAGGGTCCTAATTTTCGCGTACGGAGTAGAACTAGAAGTGTACGTGCGCAATAATGAATAATCGCTAACGAATCTTCATACACGTGTACATATAAATATATAACAATATTTTGCACCAAGAGCAAATATATATATATATATATATATAAACGTGTGTGTGTACAAATCCTTATTGCCAAGGCGAGGACCAGCGGACCATCAACGGACGCAACGCTGCGCTCGGCCTCACTGTTGCACATTAGTGCACGCGTTCACCTCGCTGAGAAAAGATTAAGTCCCCTCCCCGCCCTCGAGGCGAAACCGCGATTTGCACGTACCTGGTAACAATTATTTTTCCAACGTTCCGTGACTACGAGTCTTTACGAAATTTACACACACACACACACATATATATATAGGTTTTTTTTCAAGTTATTTATATATTTATATGTAAATGGATACATATACGTATACACACACACATATATATACATATACAGGGTGAATCTCTTAAAGTATAGCACCATTTATTCTGGGGTAGATGGAACCATTACAAACAAAAGTTGCAAATATACATTAGGGATATTTTTAATAGTTTACGAGATATGAATTTTTGAAGTTTGTCCAATCAGCGCGGCGAGAAGCGTTGGAGCGAGCCACTCCCCACCCTATCCGTAGATATAACACAGTGTAGGGCGTTACATTTGGGATCGCAAAATTCAGAGCAGTCAATTATTATTATTTTATTACGCAGTGATTTTTATTTTTCGGGCATTGACCGCTCTGAATTTTGCCGAGAGCGCCAAATAAAAATGACTGCGTAATCAAATAATAATAATTGACTGCTCTGCATTTTGCGATCTCAGATGTAACGCTCTAAACTGTGCTATATCTACGGCTAGGGCGGAGAGTTCGGCGGCTCCAACGCTTCTCGGCGCGCTCTGATTGGAACAACTTTAAATATTCATATCTCGTAAACTATTAAAAATATCCCTAATGTTTATTTGCAATTTTTGTTTGTAATGGTCCCATCTACCCCAGAATAAATGATGCTATACCTTAGGAAAATCGCCCTGTGTATGTATATGTATAGGAGGTTCAATAAACTCGTCGCCACTGAACACCGGGCTCTCCTAACGTGTAGAAAAGTTACGCGTCAAATAGAGAAAGAGAGAGTGGTGCGTGTGTGCGTGCGTGCAATATATATATATATATATATACATATACATACATATATATGTATATGTATATGGGACGTGAATATACACAAGGGCGTGTGAATGCGCTTCTGTCGCGCGAGCCAGCGTACAATCGAACACTTTCTAATAGCGTTTGCTCTCGGGCGGACGGGATCTCCGTCGCGACGACCAAGAAAATCTCGCGAGAGAGCTTTTAAGACGAATTTTTGAATTTATAAAAGAAAAAAAATGTTTTTTTTTTCACGTAAATTAAAATAACGAATAAAATAACGACGACCTTAAATCGACCGTAAAATCTATAATTCAAAGTGATCGAATTAATTGGCGAGATTTTTTTAACCTTTGCATAAATCGTTCGTTTTGTTTTCGTCGATTCGTAAAATGAGTCCCGTTGGTTTTATTAATTGCGCGGATTTCGTTTCGTTGGTTTTATTCAAAGGGTGGATTTCGTTTCGTTACGTTTCAGGATCGAAGTCGTAACTCGTTCGTCGATTAAAGTTGGGACGAATACACGCCGAGACTAGCCGGTCCCTAGCGACGAAACGTGGAAGGACTTGGGGGGAAAAAAGAGCGGGTTATTCAAACGCTGGAATAATGTGCGATTTTTAAATCGATCTTGATCCGAGTGTCGTGCGGAGAGAAAGAGTCGAAACGAAGGAGGCGTTAATTACACGCCAGTGACCTAAAACGGAGGAGAAAGATTGCGGGTTTATCTTTTTTCTTCTTTCTTTTTTTTATTCGATGACAATGACGAGCACGAAGGACGATCCCCAGGCGGAGAGGATTAGAAAAATGTTCAGTTGGAGCAACGGGCTTACGAGGTAGGTCGTATTTTTCTTTCTCAAATTTTTTATAAAAATTTCAATCTTTTTAACACGACGCTTTAATTTCAATGTCAACTTTGTACATTGAATAATTGAATTTTTACGCTTTTTTGCCATTGAAAATGCGCTATTCATCGTGTTCTACGAGAAATTTTGGATATCGCGAAAAATCTTGTTGAAATATTTCTTGGAACAATAAACGAAAAATTGAATATTTCCATCCTCGTCAAGAGTCGTTTGGTTTAGACTCGTGATTTAATTTCGAGACTTGGGGTAGGTCGATTGGGACGAAATATAGTAGTAGTAGTAGTATTGACTTTATTTCCCATGTATGCCCTTGCGGGTTTTTACATTTCTCCTTTCTTATAAACTTTCTTATTCCTCAATTATTTCTTTATCAGGCTCTATTTTCTACTTCTTATATCTTCGTTCTGTTTTCCTTCTCTTACGTGCAACTTTACATATTAACATTATTATTCTCATATTCCATCCTTCGAGCTATGTTTTCAAATTGTCTAACTATTTCACACATCTCCTCAACTGTAACCTCTCCCTCTAAAGCCTTTCTTCATCCTCCTTCCGGTTCCACACTCTGCTTCTCTTTCCACCTCTCGTATTTTTTGATGGCTTGTTCTCCCATTTGTCCTTTGGCCTCTTCACATGTGGGACGAAATATACTTTTCGTCTAACGAATACTTCGTACATTGCTTACGAAATCCCAAATTTCCCGTACAACACGAGTGTTTCACACTTAATCCCATTTTGCTTCGATTTATCGGTAAAAAGAGAGGAAAAACTCATAAAAATCAAACGAAATTCAAATTAATAATCTCTCTAACCTCGACGTATCCAATATTTACACGATAAACAAATCTTTATATATAAAGTACAACGTCCGCATAAATTATTCATAATTCCACCGGTGAAACCGTATTAAATTCGTTAAACGACAAAATTAGACTCATCGACTACGAGATCCCTCCTAATCTCTCGAATATATTCACCACCACCATGATTATTGTCTCTCATCGATCATCTCGCTATTTGCAGGACATTTCGTTCCACGTTATAAATAAAATATAAAAAAAACGACGGCTATGCCAATAACTGTGCCGTTCCATCCATCGCATGACAATTCACGCGATATGGCGTGTTTGACCTTTTAGAGGTCCCTCCACTTATAATCTACACACATGTATATATATGTATCACGGCGATAAATCGCTCTTACTATAGATTAGTAATAGTAGCGCTTCGATCGGTTCAATAACGTGCGTGCGCCACGCTCGGTAATCGTAACGACCGGCAATATCATTTCCGCGATTCGACGACCATTCAAGCTTACGTCGTTGCATATGCACGCACGGGCTTTCTCCCGTGATATGTGATATATAGATATATGTATATATATATATATATGCGAAGTAAATATACCAAGGTATCGAGATCGTGGTTGGTTGAGTCCCACGGGGAAATCGGGGGATGGAGAGTGGGGGGGGGGGGGGGGGGGGGTAAATTCCGTCGTTCTCGTTTGGCCACAGGCACGAAGCTGCAGCTCGCACGCGAGATTCCGTCGATTCCAATATACGAACGGAGAATATATTTATACATTACATTTGCAGCGAGATTTCTAGAAAGAAAAAAAATAATAATATTCGAATAAAAGAGGAGACTAAAATCGACGGTTCCGAAATATAGAAAGTTCACCGGGACTCGTTCTTGAAACGCGAACTCTTGATTTCGATCGTCTACTTCCTCGACGGAGCATTTTTCTATACGATTTTTTTATTGAAAGTAGCTTGGATTTATTGAAAAATTTCCGTACGTGATTGAAATCAAGATTATTTCTTCGATAGTTTGAAATTAATAGGCGAATTCGCGAAAAAAGTGTGAAATTTTGAAGTTTTATAGGGTTTTTGTTCATCATTTTTCGTGGGAGGGAAGAGCGATCTGCGAATTCGTGATCAGCGAGCAATTTCTGATGGATGTAAGGTCTGAGAATGTATTAAAAGGAGGGAATAAAAAATCGATTTTTGGAACTTAATTTCCTATCTTTGAGACTCGAGGAAGTCGACGAATTTTTATTTACTGTTAGATAATTGCAAAAGGTTCTATTGGGTCGGCAATTTCTCGCTGATGAAGTGCGTCACGTTATTTTGTCCGATATCTCAAAAACTCTAGGAGAAAAACGCAAAAAATTCGAAATAACGATTTACCCACTTAAGGTCGATAAATCCTGAAAAATTCAAAACGGAACTATGATTTTCTTGGGTGAAATCTTGAAAATTGTATGGAATTTCGTTTTTTTTTCGACTTTTCACCTGTGAATCGATACGCGAGAGGAAAAGTACCGCGATGTTCGAAGTCAGCGGAAAATTTACGTTTTTATAAATCCCCATTAAAACTAGTTTAACTGGATACAATAATTTTTTCCTAAAAAAAAAATTCTCAACGCTACGCCAATAAATTAATTTCTATGATTATTCTCATTGGATTTTAACGTCCGTACACAATATTATGATTCTATCGTGTACTGACCTCGAGATCAATTTCTATATCGATTTAATTAATTTCTATTTTTACCCACGATTGGCAAATTCCCATGTTTTCGAACGGTCTCCGACGTAATCGTCGCGGATAGAAAAATTTATTCTCGCCCGAATTTCATTGCCACGCGAGATAAAACCTCGTCCGTGCGCTCTTCCTCTTTTGCCCCGAAGACCTCTCCTCGGAAAGTCTCGTAGTAGGTAGTGAAAGGCAACCACATATCACCCTCGAGAGGTATGTCGAACATCGAACGATACGTCCAAGGAAAGAAAACCAGTCTCGCGAACGCTCAATGAGAACGAGACGTCGGAAACGATCGTAGTAAATGAAAGGAGGGTCAAGAAGCAGAGGGGTGGGAGAAGGACCAAACATTCATACACACCTGCCACTTAATATTAATCACAGTAAGACAAACATACAGAAAAAAATTCATATGGAAAATACATATAGGAAAAATTTTGTTTTCTAATTTCGAAAAAAAAACGCTTTTTAATGAAGTTTTTTTGGACCCGTTAAATTTTCTCCTTAAACTACGTCTCGACGTCCTCTCGTTGATTTTTTGTTACCGAAAACGTTTTCGTGACTTTTGCCCTCGGAATTTGTATTTTGGTTCGTGTCGCCTGATTATTAAATTGACCTTGAAAAAAAAAAAATTTATGGCGTTACAAAATATGTATGCAGATCTCGCTACCGAGCAATCGGGTATTAGAGACTCGTAGGAGAGAGAAGCGGGCTGTGCGTAAGCTCTATTACGCTATAACCTCGTAATGAGGATAGCGCATACGGCGTGGTCGTCTCTCTCTTGTTGTGACGCGATCGAGCTCGGTACGCGTATGGAATATCCATTAAGGAACTCCAAATTGGGAAGACGAGCGAGTTCGCTTTCGGGCCACTCCCACGTACTCATGGACGTACTTTTATCACACGCGTAACGTAATAACGATCGTCTTGTCCAAAACGACGTCTCGACACTCGTTACGATATTTTTCAAAGCAAACGATTTTTGTCTTTGGGACTCAATTTCTTTAATATTCTTTATTCAAAATTATCGATCTTCATTTTCAATGATGATTGTCATTTTTAATGATTATCTTTGTATTTATTTCAAAACTATAAGGGAAAGGGGTCGAACCGATTTTTAATTGATAAAATAAAATAATAAAAACGCGATCGTAGGTTTTAGTAAATTATTATTATTTTTTTTTATCGGTGATTAAATTTATTTATCGATGTAGGTTCGTCCTTGACGAACGATTTGTCAATCGGCACCGAGAGAGATCGTGGAAAATCGGTCGTACCGACCACTGGCAGTCTCGGTGCCCGTCTCGGTCACGACTTTGCCGGTCTCTCGAGAATCAATCTCCCAGATGGCAGCACCGAGGCCGCGATCTCCGTACCAAGACGAAAGATTTACGAAAAGAAAAAAGAACCAGCAGGCGCGCGCGTCTGTAACGTAAACAAATTTATTAACCAGCCAGAACCTTGAACCGTGTACCCTACTTGACTCGTCATTGACTGAAATTTAAATCCGGTACAAATCGCATATAGAATCGTAGAGTAACGTGTGATTTATCGCTAATAAATAATATCACCTCGCGATGAAATTCATATTGGATTAAATTGTAAAACGTTCTCTCCGCGTACGATAATATACGAAAAAAAACGATAATCATATTTTGTTTCCATTATTTTCCATTTCTCGTTGAATAATTATTTATTTATATTCAAATGGTATCGCGACGAAGCGTCTTCGAACCGATCTTAACCGCGTATAATGAGCGTTTATTATTTATCTCGTTCAATGGGAGCGGAACGCAAAATATTCGTGAAAGAATTTTTGGACGTTGGACGAAATTCAGATTCGCAATTTTTTTCTAATCGAGGACTTTGTGCGAGAAATCGAAAAAGTCGATCTTTAGGGGCGGTACGAGATAAATGACTCGCGTAAAATTGAGTTTGCGAGTGGCAAGGTCGGGAACTCGTTGTGTGTTAATTTTTTTTTTCTTTAATATTTTAATCGTTGTTTTTTCATTTTTTTTTTAATAACATCTTTCATTTGACGTACGAGCGAGGCTCGCGAACGCGACGAGTCTCTCGCTGAGTTTAGCCTTCCGAGGCATAATGGCTGAATGGACTGGAGGATACGTGACGTGGGTCGAAGTGACGCTCGTTTACTAATTTTTTTTTTTTTTTAATTTTTTTCTCTTCTTCTCTCTTCCAGAGACTTCGAGGCCTCGTCCTCGAGGACCGACGGAATCTTCGGAAAACGTTTTTCGACCCAGTCGAAGAAAAATCACTTTTTTAGTTTGAAAATTTTGAGAAAAATGACTAAAAACTGGTGAATTTTTTTTTTTTTTTTTTTTTTTTTTTTTTTTTTACTCAACAACCTGATTTCTGCCGAGTTACAAACGCCGATGTGAAATAAGCGGTACGGAATGAAACTTGTTCGTGGACTCGTTCTCCGTTTCGCGAGGATTCCAACTCGGTGTGTGTTTGCGTTAAAAATTCGCGGACCGACGCGAACACGGCGGACGCCATTTGCGCGCTCGCGTCACGTACCATGAATTTGCCTCGTTAATATTTCGAGAAAACGTTGACTCACTCCCGTAACGCGAAAAATTTACTTTATTACGTTGAAAATATTTCGAGAACGAAAAAATCGAAATAAAATCATGTTTTTTGGTACAAAAATTTATCAAAAATTCGTAGAAAACGAAAGAAAAAATAAACAACTGTAACGAATATTCGGTCTCGAGTCAAAGTCCGCGTCGTCGAGGACGTCTTTGTCGCGAACGCTTTTATTTCGTATTTTTTTATTGATGCGCGAATTTGTCTGGTCGCCGTTCTGTCGTCTCGCACTGTTTATCACTTAATCAAATTTTCTCTTGCTATTTTAAATTTTTTATAACTCGTTTTAATCAAAATTGAATTAAAAAACAATCGCCTCGAATAAAATGTAAATATCGTAGACGAGAGCACAATTGTAAATAAAACATTTTATTTATTCGCGTTAATTCTTTTTGCTCGGTCTCTTTCGTGGTTTTTTTTATTGTCGAAAAACAAAAAGTAAGAAAAAAAAGAATTATCCTTTTTTATTTTCATCGGAACATAATTATCCATTTTCATAAAATGGCATAATTATGTTCCGATTAATTGCAACCGTCCACGGCTTGGCGCTTTTTTTCCTTTCTTTTTCTAACGCTCGCATATAAATTACACGTTGATGCATTAAATCGAAACGGATCCGAGACTCGACGCTACAAATACGCTGGTTTTTCCCGGTTGGCTTTTATGTAACTCTCGCTACCAACGGAACGGACGCTTTCACGTTCATGGGACAGGATCTTCGTGCCCCCTTTAACTTATGTAGGTTCGATATTAAGTATCGGCAAGATTTTTTGTATACCTTTTTTCCAAACTAGAAAAAATCCATCGAGAAACATTGTAATCAAAATTAAATTTCAACCATTCAATTATAAAATACATATATCTCCTTGAATCGAAAATTAATCGAACAAATTTGACAATCCCAAACATCTCGTTTAAACAATTTGAATAAAAATTAATTAATCAAAAATATTAATTAAAAAAATTTTTTTTTTAAATTGATTAAAAACGAGGAAATTGAGATTTTCTTACGCCAAAGCGATATCCACCTGATCAAACGCGAGGCGTCCACGAATCTGGTTCCGTCGACGTGTCCTCGTCCTCCTCTCGCGGCCATTAATAAAAAAGAACCGCTCGCGGAGGCGCAAAATCTTTCTCGTGCGCTCATACTTTCAGCAAACGGTAACACCACGCGTCGAGACTTTCGCTTTTACGCGCGAGGAGTGACGATCTCTGACGCGAACCTGGCTGTCTCTCGTGTCCCAGCCTCGTTCGCGTTTTCCGGTAGACCTCGTCGGGAACGAGGCGAAAGAGCCGCCGCACTTGAGAAGGGTGAGAGGGAGTCGCGCACTTTTTCGCTTCGTCGAGATGAAACATTAGCCTTGAGTCCTCTTCCTCCGGCGTCTTCTTCTTTTCCCTCTTCACTCCATTCCTTCGCGCGAAGAGGTCCAAGCTCGAGGTAGATGCGTGACCTTGAAAATCAAGAGAGAGAGAAAAAAAGAGGAAATCTTTGAATCGAAACGGATTTTTAATTTTTAAATCACCAAATTTCGTCACCAGATGAAGAAATATTTTCTCACCAATGAAGAAACTGAGAGTTTCTATTTTTATTTGATTTCCTACGACGAACTTTTTCGAAACATAAATTTTATTTGTTTTTCTGAAAAAAAAAAATTGTTTATCGTTAAAAAAAAATGTGGAGCAAATTGTGAGTGCGCTGGAAAATAATCTTCTCGATGAGAGAGGAAAAAAATCTTGGATTCCTCGAGTCGAGGCTCTCGCCTCGTATATTTTCTACCAGATGGCCGAGAGCCGTCGGATTTTTAATACAATAACTTTCTCCGTTTATTCGAAGATTCGCGAGATCATCGTCGGTGAAAAGACTCAACGTAGAATAATCCTAACTATACACACACACACACACACACACATACAGTACGTAATTGTTCCTTTCGCTCTTGTGTATAATACCGAGGAAGTTGGTCCCGAGACAACGCCACGAGCACGGTTATTGTATAATGTTCATTTCTATTACGCGAATCGTCGTTCGTCCCACGTCGCTCGCGTCAGCACGTCGCAACTTTGTTCGTTCCGCAATTAAAACAAAATACCTTATTTTTAAATTAATTATTTCGACGTAATAATTCGCTAATCAACAATGGGAAAACAATAGACATTGTTTTCGAAGAATTATTGAATTCGAAAATAAAAGTAAAAAAAAACATCTTATTGTCAATTATATTTCCGCGCTAAATTTTTATATTGAGAAATTAATTTTCTTGACTCCACGTTCGTCGAACGAAAGATAACTTTCGATTTGTTTAAAAAGAGACCGAGATTTGTTAAGTTGATTCAATTTTTCTGAGAAAAAAATAATAAAAGAATGAGTAAAAAAAAGAAACGAGGCGAAAAGATTCGTCTCTCATGGCGCGTCTGAACGCAACGACATTGAACTACTGGCAGTACAGTAGTTCGGGTCGGTTCGGGTCAGACACGAATCGGCGACTAATCGCGATCGAACTAATCGCAATTTTATTTCACTTTCTCGTTTTTTTTTCTTTTATAATAATTTTTCATCTACGAAAACACGACCGTTTTTTTAGTAAATATGAAAGAAAAAAAACGGTACAACCTTCTTTTGGGAGATAATTTTTTTTACATTCCATTCGTTATATCTCGCTCGCGAGAATTTTCTATCGAATTGATGGATCGGAACGCGAGACGAGGGCGTTACACACGATCGTTTATCACGACGGAAAGATCTACTTTCCATAAGTGCCCGACTCTCTCTCTCTTACCCCCACCCCCACCCTCCCTCCCTCTCTCTCTCTCTCGCGTGTAAAATATTTTCTACACAATTTTCGACGCCAGAACGCGAACTTCGAAACACGATAAAAGCATCGACGCGAGAATTTTACCAGGAAATCGATTTTCTCCTTTTTTTCTTTTTCTTTTTTAATGTATTTTTAACGTTAGTACAAACAATGTCGTTTTTATCGCACGTGCGAACGAAGATGAGATAGTAAACGTAACGTTCGCGGAATTAACTCCTTGCCTTTCCAAGACTCGATATAACGCCCATGTTGCGAGGCGGAAGGGGCGTGGGCCGAGAGGGGTAGGAGAAGACTTGTAACGCCTGGAAAAAGGAGGTCGAGCGGTCTCGTGCCAATTCTATTCGAGCAAATATTTATCATCGGTCCACAACTTTTATCCGCGTACCGATCGCTTTTTTCTTCTCATCACGTCGTAAAGATCGTCGGGAAAGAAAAAATTGCCGATATTCGCGAGCTTTATACGTAGAATCGTGCGAGTGGATTTTAGCTGTTGGCAAATTAAAGGGCGTCAGGAACGATATCGTTGAAATTAAAATTGAGTCTCGAGTCGAGTCGAATTAAGAATTTTTTTACTATCTTACGACGAGAATAATAATTTGGTGATAATTTAATTAAAAAATTAAATATCGTTACGTTAATAAAATTAGATCGAATGATAAATAAATTTAGAGGGTGAACTGCGTTTCTTAAAGTAAAATTAATATTAATCAATATTAATTGATAATTATTATTTTAAATGGAACGATAATTCGAGCTTTCCGGAGAAAAATTTCGCCCAACTGTCGTTCGAAACGATGTCGGTGGAATCGTGACAAGGTCTGGGTTAGCTAACGACGCGACGACAAAAATTGGGTCAGACAATGACCCAATCGGGTCTGGCCCCAAAACAAGTGCGAGGTCGCCAGGGTTAGAAAAAATTTCTCCATCTCCCTTCTTCTTCGATCTTTCGTCGGCGTTCGTTTATTATTTCAGAACGCGAGCCGATAAGGTGCGCGGATGCGTTGGACTTTTCGCAACTCACGCTATATCGCGTCCCTCGTACGAGAATAGGCGCGCGCGTTATTTAATCGAATTTTTCTTGCATCATGGATCGTCCTGTGTGCGTGTGTGTGTATTCGTTCAAACATCGAGAATAAGTTGTACACAGTGAGAGTAAAACGTGGTGTCTCTCGGTTCTTGTACACATAGAAGGGGGTTGCGCAATAATCGGGGAAAGTAGCGAGGAACGTCTTGACCACAGTGCGCGTGCGACTCTGTGTTTGTCCGGCCGGGATGTGTTACGGTCGCCACGTAGAGACGACCTGAAACCAAAAAACGCGAACACGTAGTTTCGCTTGGTAATTTCGCGTCGTACACATCGGCCCAGAATTACGAGATAGTACGAGGCATTTATATCGCGACCACCACGAATCCATCATGGGTACGATGATGTATGTCCCGAGGTCGATTCTCTCCAGCAGACGCAATCCTTGCCTTATTCGTCAACTTTTGCATATATACATAAAACTATTACAGGGATAATCATAGCTCTTGGCCTGTGAACAATTTATTCATTATTTCTGAACGTTTGTTGAATCGACAAATTGTCAATTGAAAGTCACGTTTGTAAAATAAATAAGATTAATCAAATGAATTAATTGAATTACAATTAATTAAATTAAATTAATCCAACCAATCGAATAAATCAATTAATATAATTAAAAAGAATAAACGTTTGATCCCGCGACAAATTTAATTAAACCGATGATAAAATAGATTGAAAAATAATTCGACAATCATGATCCGATAAAATTTAAATAAAACCTCACGTTCCTTCGATAAATTCGATCCTCGAGATAAAAATCCGCAGGGAATGAGAATGATAATTAACAAAGGACTAAAATCATCGTCGTACGTACGTTTTTCATGGAATTTCCATACGACTCACGAATCTTTCGCAACACGTTCGATATTCGATCTTACGGATTACGGTGTGTCATATCGTTGGTAGGGGCGCGCCTTTTCTCGTCGGTATTATTTGTCTTGCGCGCGATCGAAAACGAGACGATTCGCGTGCACGTGTTCTATCGTCATTTCCAGTCGTAAATTTAATATATATATACGTAGACGTATAGTTAATGCACAAGTCCCACTCGGGACGTCTACGATGCACATGGTCACGCATACAGATCGGCGTTACGCTACAAGGAATCGACGCGAAGTCCATTGCACGCGCGTACGTCGACGCTTCGGCTCCATCGAGAACGATACGCGTGGATTGCGCAATAAAAATCTATAGCAGATGTCTCAAGATTATTATTATCATTATTATTATTATTTATTATTATTATTTTTATTTTTATTCTTGTTATTATTATTATTTAATATCGACGTCGATTTTCTGATAAATTCCTCTCTGCATCGAGGAAGCGTCGAGGATGCAACGCGTGGCGCGTATCTCGCCTATCGCTTCACGAGCGTCTTTCTCTCGTTCAACATTGAACTTTGGTTTCGCGGTTGGAATTCACTCGGGGACTTTTTCGAGTACCTACCGGAGAGGATTTCTATTTATTCGGAACGAAGCAAGACCTATGAACTACGAAGCGACGGAGTCGAGTTCTCGCGAGTCAATCGTTGGTCCCGATGTTAATATTTCTACTTTTTCATTCGCTTTTTTTTTTTTTTTTTTTTTTTTTTTTTAAGAATAATTCTTTTCTCGCAGCTTCGGCATTCTTTATAAAAATCGAAGTACGACTATCGTTGAAACGTGCGAAATGACTCGTGTACAGTTTCGATTTTTCTTCGATCGATTGATCGAGAGAGAGAGAGAGAGAATCTTCTCGTCGAGGGGTTCGTCTCTAGGACGTCGATCGGTATTTATCATAAAAATCGCGTTGTACACGCTCGCTCGGAAATATAATTAATTCGCCGTTTGTGTTTGCATATACACGCGGAACTGTCAATTATTCAATCAACGTTGTTCTTCTTTTTTTCCTTTTTCCTTCTTTTTTTTCATTTTTTTTTTCTTTTTTTCGTTTTCCTTTTTTTCTCTCATGCGCAAGTCGGCACACGAGGGGAATTATCATTTTCGTCGTACGTTACATATCGCGCGTGATTCGTCGACGTGTACATACGAAGTTGTGTAGCATGCGTGAATCCAGATATAATTTTAAACCTCGAAGGGAAATTAAAAATTCGTTCTATCGTACATTTCCGCGAAACACGCGATTTTTTCCGCCTCGGTGGGATTATCAATTTTTTCATCGAGAATGTAGATAACACGAAATGAAAAAAAATGAAATAAAATATATTTATAAAAGAAAAATTATTACACGATGTGAATTTTATTATTCTAAGAAAACGATCAAAATTTTTCATTTTTTTGCAGAGAAACACAGAGTTACAATAAATATTTATAAATAAACGAAATTTTATTGAAAAATATTCGATAAAATTAATTAGGATTAATTTTTATGGAAAAAAATCAAATTTTACCCGAAAAATCATAAAAATAGTGTCGAAAATATTTTCTCGATTGGATTTTTCGCGAATAATTTGATTTTTGCTTCGCGTCACGTTGAAAATATCGGATTAAAATTAATTTGGCTTCTTTCCACGAGCTTCGATCGTGATTATCATCGCATACGTCGGTTAATACGAGCGCCGTTTCTTTTTCCATCGAGGAATATTTAAAAGTCGCGCGCATGCGCGCCGCGTCACGTTGCGCATATTTTTGCTCGCGAATCGCGAGCGTCCGAACCGCGAGACGAGCGTGACGCGTGGCTTTTCCTTCACCTCGCTAACCCCCGACGCTCGAGCAAGAAGAAATAAACAAACAAAAAAGAAAACCAAAAAAAGCGCGGATGCAGCATCCAGACGACAAGGACTTTGGCGACGATCGAAAGTCACCGATGGCGAACAAAAAGAAGAAGAACGTCGATAATCGATTTTTAAAATATACGATTGGCTTTCGATCTTTTTCTTTTTTTCTTTTTCGTTATTCCCACAATCTTTGTTTTTTTTTCCACGTTTCGTCCGACGATCCGACACGACGACGATCTATCGGCAT
The DNA here is from genome assembly GCA_964017225.1 of Netelia inedita. NCBI lineage: Eukaryota > Metazoa > Arthropoda > Insecta > Hymenoptera > Ichneumonidae > Netelia > Netelia inedita. Next base: position 3,672,737 of record OZ024920.1, on the reverse strand, counting down.
CTCGTTACGATTAATAAACATCGATTCGTCGATACTCGACAAAACGAGAAAAAAAAATCAAAATTAATTAATTCAATCCCAATAAACGAACGATGAAAATAAATGAATTAGGAAAAAAGGGGGGAAAGAATAAAAACATTATAAAACCAGAAATCGTCGATCGAGCCAAGATTTTTTTTTGTTTGTTTTCGTTGAGGAAAACTCGCGTTACGAAACGTCTCGTTGCCGGTGATCGTACGTACCTACTGTACGTAGAGTAATTTTCTTTGCGTTCATTATTATCGTTTGTCAACTTTTTATCAATTCGAACGATAAATATATTTTTGCATTTTCATGGCTGTCGGCGAGTCTCGCTCTATGTACACGCGTTATTCACGCGAAATATCGCCCGAGGGCGAGCGACACGATGCGAAAAGACACACGCGGTCTCGCACGAATATTTTTCTTCCGCGCGATACAAAACTCGCGGCGATCGTAAATTATTGATCTTTTTTTTTGTCGTCGAGCACGAAGAGTCGGAGACGATCGATCACGCGTTCTGTACGCACCGTCTTAATAACGACGTTGATAATAGCGAAGCGACGGCCTCCGGTCCTCTTCGACGTGAGAATAATAGCGTCTTCCTTAAGACCCGGAAGTCGGACGATGCTTCCTCCGGAATTATAAATACGCGCGCTCTTTGGTCCTCCCAATGACAGTGTCGACACTGTCGTCGAGTCCAGGGTCGTTGATCACCTTACTGGCAAATCGAAAAAGAAAAAAATAATTTTACAAAATTTTCGCCTCGAAAAATAAGAATTAAAACAAAAAATTGATAAGTTCCTAATTAATATGAAAATTATCAGTACGAGAATAAATAATGTGAGAATAAACAATACGAAAATAAATAATAGAATGGAAAAATTTCAAAATTTTTTTAAAATACTGGGGAAAAAATAGTTTTCTGTCATTTTAGCGTTCGACCTTTGACAAAATTCCACGCTTTATACATTCTTGTCGCAATTGCTCGAAGCTGCTACCCTTCCAACGTCGTAATTTTGATTACGCGATGTGACGTTTTTTTTTTCTTTTTTCTTTTTTTTTCTCGAAGTTACACACGCGATTTCTCGGAGGGAAAAAGAAAAAAGGTCATCTAGCTTCTTCCTGTTTGCATTATAATATTTCGCTCGGTTTTGACGGACGGTGTACGAGCGAGACGCAGAAATTTCCGTGCGTGACACGACACGGTCCTTAACGCGAAAGATTGCTTTCCCAATTTATTCGTCAGTCAAGATCACGAGATGAGACCACGAGAAGAAACAAGTCTCTCTCTCTCTCTCTCTCTCTCTCTCTCTCCTGTTCATCGGTTGGAAGTCGAGGTCGATGGGTTTTACGTTCGTTATCTCGGTCTCGCTCGCTCACGGACCCTAATCATGGTCAAGAGGACCGTCGTTGAGAAAACCGGCGAACGAGGCAACAATTCTCTCCCTCTTTCGCACATTTATTTTTTTTTCGTCTCTTAAGATTTATCGCTCGAAATCAAAATTCATAAATTTTGGAATTCTTTTTTCCGGCTCGATTCTCGTTTTGATAAGAAACCAGTCGACGGAATGGCAACCTTCTCTGGACGAATTCGAGTTTCGTTCCTGTTTTTTTTGTTTATAATGTTTTTTCTTTCTTTTACATCTCATTTTTAATCGACCGAACAAGTTTGTCGAATTTTACAAATTCCTCGACGCGAAATAATTCATTAATTTTTTTATCACGCGCTTGATTGTTAGACGCATTTGATTCATGCGTCGAACGATATTTTTATGAACATCCGTGTTTGTATTTTTTATTTTAATTCTAATAAAAAAAAATTTATTCAAAGAAAAATTTATTAAAAATTTTTTTTTTATTTCTATTCCACAATTTTTTTTCCTAGTGGTAATGAGAACGACCGCAAACGCCGACGCGTCGCTATAGTTGCGATAATTCGATATTACGTCGACGCTCAAATTTATACGGCCGAGTTAACAGGACGCGATTTTTTTCAGACGAATTTTACAATGTCGCTGAAATTGCGTTTGACTTTACACCGTGGCCGAAACTCTCGTCGGGCTACGAGAGACGTCGACCGCTGCTTTCACTTTTACTCTTGCTCCTCTCTCGGTGAGAAGCCCGTATCTCCCGCTGTTGTTTCTTCTCAAATAAAAATTGACGACGGTATCGACGGTTCCCGTACACGCGTCTTCGTCGTAACGCGCATGCTCGTCTCTCCGTCCGACGTTTGTCCCAAAATTCCGGCAAAAAGATGACGAAACGATCCGAATCAAAGCTCGAATTTACCCCGAGAGAAAAGTATTTTCATCAATTAAAATTCCACAAATTTTCAATTTTCAAAATCTTTAATTAAAAACCCTCATAATCCTCTTTCCATTCGTTTTTAAAAATTTCCCTTCAAATGTTCGAAGTCCCCAAGAAGAAATTGTTTCGAATAAAAAAAAATAAAGTTTAAGGAGAAAGAGAGGAACAATCGCGTCGAGATCAACCAGAAAGAAAGAGAGAGAGAGAGATAAAAAAGATAGTGTTATAACAGCGTGGAGTAAGTAGTTATGAGCAAGAGTCATCGCGTCGAAAGAGCAAGAGTGAGAGAGAGAGAGAGATCGAGCTAGAAGAAGAGTGAGCGAGAGAGAGAGAGAGAGAGAGAGAGAGAAAGAGGAATGTTCCACCTGGCGAAGGCAGAGGGGACAACGTCGAAGTGGTTGGTGGCGGTAGTCTCGCGGTTGTGCCTCGCGAGTCGATTCGCGGGTCGATCAGTCTTGCGGCAGGACTCGAAAGTCGTGGAGGGTCCCCGTGCTTATTGTCGCTTGCCACTCGTAGGCGATTTGAAAACTCGCGCGTTCGCGTCCATTTCTTTTTTGTTTGTCATTCGTAAATTCTTCGTTCCAAAGCGCAAACCTCGCGATCGCGTCTCAAGCGAATTCGAAAACGCAAAATACAACAACGTCGACGTCACATTTAGCGACGAAATATCGAAAGGAAAATTGAACAAAATAAACTAAACGAGATAAAGAAAAATTATCGCGAGATATCGATCGATAAATCGGCTAATAATTTTGATCAATAACGATAAATATCGATAAATAACGAGCGTCGTTATGAAAATTCGGGTACAGTGTGTGCTGTGATTACGTTATTATTATTATTATTATTATTATTATTATAAATATTATTACTATTCGTTGATTGATAATTGTGCGATAAGATCGTTAACGTTGGAGATCGACCGATGAAGCTCACAAGACGGGATTACACTTAGCCAAACGAGGCGACGAATCATCTGGATAAATTTTCTTCCCATCCAAAGCGAGAGAAAGAAATAGAGGAAGAAAAAAAAATTCTCGACAAAAAAAGGAAAGAACCATAAAATCGCAGCAGGACTCTCACCAAAAGCGATTGACCGCTATTAAAACGTAAGTGCGAACAGGAAAGAGATTTTTTAAAAAAAGAACAAGTAGGGGCGAGAGAGGGAGGGGCAATGATCAAAGAGGGAGAAAAGTCTCGAGACGGTCGAGAGGGTACGGTAAAAATCACGACGAAGAAACCGGTATCGTTTGGTCCAGTCGTCTTCGTCATCGACGTGTCTTTTCCGTCATCGATCGTCATCGTGTCTTCCAACTTATTCGCGCCACGCGTCTTTACCTCGAGACGAAAGTTTCGTGGCAAGTCGCGACGTCGACCGTGCTGCGTCTCGGTCCGACGACTTCTCCTTAGATAGCGAGCGATTAAATATCGCCATCTTTTAAGCATCGAACTCTTACCACCATCTCGACCATCGATGACTCTTGGCCTCGAATCGTCGCACACGGTTCGAAGTTTCGATTTTTACGGAATCGAGAAATTCCTCGTCGATAATCTCGAGTATTTCTTGATTTTGTTGTTTGTTTTTTTTTCCTTTTTTTTAACGGGTTTTCAAGTATGCTAAATTTTTCTTGGGCGATAAGTAGTTGTGGGAAAACCGGACGATCGGTCGACGAGCAGGAAATTCCGATGAATATTTTCTATTGTGTTTCTTGGTTTTTTTTCTTTCTTCTTTTTCTTCTTCGGGGATTTTCTTCGTTCTTAATTACACAATTTAAATCGTGGCTATTATTAGCCTCGTCGTTGTTATTATCGTTATCATTATCGTAGGTTTGACGAACGTCACGTTAAGGTGAGCACGCACGGAGATATTCGAGAACGAAAGTTTTTTTTTTCATCCCCTCCACCCGAACTGCGAAACCGTGACGCAAACGCTGTAAAACTATACGGCCGATTAACAGTTTTCTAGCTTCGTTGGGTCTGTCGTTGACTCGGTTTTTTTTAACTCGCCCTAATTTTTTTAGTTCGAGGAAATAATGATTTTTTTTTGCTCGGCAAATATTATTTCGAAGATTTTTTAAAAAATTTAGAAAATTTGTTTATTTTGTTATAATTTGTTCAAAGGCGATAAAAACATTGTGCGATAAGAATTATAACGAGAGTATGATTCATTCTTGCCAAGTTGGGAGAAACGAAATAGTTTTGTTGGAATTTGTGTTGAAAAGAAAAGAAACGAAAAAGAAAAATGTGAATTTTACGAAACGAGGTGAACGATACGTTTCTATATATGTATATATATATGTTTCGACATATCGAGGGACGAGACTTTAACGAAAGATAAGACATGACAACCGAGTAGCTAGATTTCTGATTCCGAGCGGGAATCCCTCCGATGACTTCGTATGCAAGACAAGCGTTCGATTCTTTGAGCGCGAATCTTTTTTCAAATTTTAAAAACATTGTCTTCAGAATTTTTGCCACGATTTAAAAATACACGGGCTGTTTCTCACATAGATCGTTATCGAGTAATATTTTCGGAAAAATATATTTCAAACATTTTTCCAAATTCTCGTTTAAATTTGATCAGTGTGAAAACAAAATTACCGATTTTTTTCGTTCGAACTCACCAAAATGGAAAAAAAATCGGTTGCATTTGATTCTCATCGATAATATTATTCTTTTCGCGGGTATCCTACGACTCGATCGAGGTTTCTCGAGGACCGAGTACAAAATAAATGCGCGAGATGTGAGAACGCGTGACGCAGCGACGTCGATCGATCGATCGATCAATAGGCCGGACGCGTGCGAGAACCGCGTGCGCGCGAATCACAACGTTCGATCGTTCGTCACGTAGCAAGTCCGTCGCGCAATTTTCATCGCACGCTTAAGTTATACACATTTAATATACGCGACATGCGCACTTGGATCTGTTACGGCAGCGCTTATGGTCCGTTCAACTTCGAATCGATCGGCAAAAAATCGGTTCGATATTCCGATCGATAATCCTTTCTCTCCTTACGATTCGAGATAGATCAAAGTTTCGTTCGATCGATTAATTAACCGGCTTACAATTAAATCTCAATAAATCGATAATTCGATCGATAAATTCTTCGATAAATCGATTTCTTCGCTAAATCAACAAAATTTTATATTTTTACAATCGATAGAACCCGAGCAGAATTTATAATAAACGATCTCGAACGCGGATGCAGCGAAAACGCATCGTGTGTTATTCGTCTTCCAGCGAGTTCGCACGATTGCGTATTTGGCGCTTTTGTCCCGCGTTGAAACGGTCCAACTGTGAGCGTTCACCCGTTCCACGATTCGTTGCATGAATTTCTCCACGGAAATGCCTCTTTCTACTTCTGTCACGGGGTGAGGCTTCCGGAAATCTCTTATATACGACAGAAGAAATGACGAGGAAAGAACGTAAGTCGTATCACGGTGTGTGAAATACCACCTTTTCTTTCCTCTCTTCGTCGCGTCACACTTTTCCGTCACTGTGGATTTTACGTACGCCATTGTACGCCACTCTATCCACACTCTTCCTGCGGCTACTACCTACTATAGTGTATTAAAATACTTTCCACGAGCTGACGCGTGCCTCTCGCAGGTGCGCGGCAGCACAAAAGAAAATGCAAGTTGACTTGCATATATATAAATATATATATATAGCTATGCCGCGCCGAGTTCAACGACGATACGCGTTTTATTACATTCCGGTCTTTATTTCTCTCTCTCTCTCTCTCTCTCTCTCTGTGGAGATTTTATCGATGGAAATCTCGATCATAATCCTTCGATTGCAAGCTGTAAAAATCATTCTCCGAATCATTAACACTGTCATTATTGTTTCATTAATTAAAAAAACGTTTTATCGTCCGATCGATTATTCTTGTTTGCGTTTTTACTCTTTTTTACTTTTTCTTTTGCTATAAAAATTCTAGGTTAACAGAGTACGGGATTTTTTTTTGACCGATTCATTCATTGTTTTATTGGTTTTATGAATTTTTTATATTCGAGACGGATCATTCTCGCGAATCGTGATGTTTGATCGAAGTAGGGGAAAATTTATTTTATACGATTGTGGTAAAGAGAATAAATCGTTATGGCGTTTTCACCGCGAGAAAATTGTCCGACTAATTGCTCATTACAGCGGTCAAATCGTATTGCGATGGAGAGATAATTTCTCTCGGCTAGGAACTTCGTGCGCGCGTTATCTACGGGTAACAGGCGCGAGATATTCGGCCGGAATATTTATCCTTCCGATTTCAATCATCGATTCCGGTGATCGGATCGTTTCTCGATCGTATAAAATCGCGTCGATCTCTCGATTCCGAGACACTACTTCCGCGTGTCGACTTGTCGCAAATTCATGAATTATCGTCCGATTCGTTTCGATCGAGAGATTCGATCGGTAATAGCCCAATTTTCTCAGAATGCGGAATATACTTTGCGCTCGACGATCGATTCGATTCACGACGTATCGCTTCTTTTTTGTTTTTTCTTTCTTTATTCGCGTTATTTAATCCGATCGTGCGATTTTCCTAAATGAGATCAATTCCGTATCTAATCAATATCGATTTGTTCGAATTAAAATCGAAATAACGATTTTAATATCGATAAATCGTTAAGAGAAATTTATTGATTTAACAATAAAAAATTCTTCATCGTTATCGAAACGATTTAGCGACAGGAATGTCGAACCTGGGACAAGAAAAAATCGGTATAATTCCATTCGATAAAGACGCGTCTCGGCTCGAGGACGATCTTTCGATTCTCGAAAAAATGATATCACATGGAACTCGATGTAAATATAGAATATGCGTTGTCCGTATATTAAATACAAGCTGTTCTGTATTATTCGTTGCCAAGGAGTTTCATATTAATAGGCGTTCCGCGCGTCCGCGTGTGCAAAGTGCAAACCGGTTACCTACGACTTTTATTTCCTTATTCAAAAAAGCAAACGGCCAATTCGCATCGCGTACAACGGAATTCGCTATTTTTCGAGCGAGGGTCAAAGTCTTTCACGGTTGACACGGCTTTTTAAATTCTATTATTGCCTCTATTAATAATAATAATAATAATAATAATAATAATATAAACGTATCAAACTATCCTTTGTCGTTCAACAAAATGCCTAAAAAAGAGCAAACTCGTTATTTTCAACTCCGCATATGAGCAAACGCTCTCTAAAAATATGTGAGAATAACAAACGATCGTTGAAATACGAAAAGAAAAAAAGAACACCGAATCCGTCCGAGAACGAGAACATCAACGATTTATGCCGGAAAAAAACAAAAATCATTCGAATCGAACGAAAATAAGAATTTTATCATTTTTATTTGATTAAAATTATTAATTCTATTTTCATCCAATCGTAGAATTCTTTTTTTTCGTACGAATTTTCATTTCAATTTTATTTTCATCTCGATATCGATCTCGAGAAAATATCGATTACTCGCGAACTTTAGATAGGCTTGGGGTTTTTGATCGTCGTTAAATTTCTACGTTTCGTGTGTTCTCGCGTTTGCGAGCCGTTAACGTTTCAACAGGTGGAACGCCGTCTCGCGATTCGTCGATCCAGAAACCTGCCGGTGTTCACGCGGTGAAAGGTTCTCGGTTCTCTCAGCGACTTTGGCGTTACAACTAGACCGACGAAAAGAAAGAAACAAATGCTCACGAAAAAAAATAAACAAAAAATAAAAGAAAAATATCTCGTTCGTATTCCCATGGAAAACAATGAAACGAAAGTAAGAACGGAATTTCACGTAGCGTTGTAAAAGTTTTCATCTTGCCCTCTCCCCCTCCCCCCTCTCCCTGCTCGTTGCCCTACCCCTCTCTCACCTATTCTCATCGATCATAATTCACGATTCGTTCATCGGCTGCGAATCATCTCGCTTTCAAAGGTCGTTTAGACTTCGCGTTAAATATTAAACGAAAGAATGATTTTATAAATTGTAAATATAAACAAAAAAAAATTATTCTGGAAATTGAAATATTTAAAATAATATTTTTCGGAGAGAGAATTTTTGAAGTAATTTTTACGATGAATCCCGAGTAGAAGGCGAAATCTTTGGCTCGGCGTTCCAACGGTATATTCTCGTTCGATGGACAATCGATTCTCGAACTCCATCGGTAAGCCACAGGAACAAACGGACACAGAGACACGGGGCTAACGTTCACACGTCGACGGTCTAAAGTCCGTTCATCGAATCTCTCCTCTCGCGTGGCCGAAAAATAAAATAAAAAAAAGACACACACACTTACACAAACGAAAAAAAAACTATAAATCTCGTCGTTTCGTTAAAATTCGTTTGTCAAAAACCGGTACCGGATCGCCTCGGGGCTGGAAGAATTCCCAACGCGCTTCAAACGCGTTTGCGACTTTTTCCGAGTGAACAAAAAAAAATAACAACGTAAAAGGATTTAAAAAATAAAATAAATATCAAGAAGCAAAAACGTAGATGACATTTTTTTCCCGATGACGGAAATTGATTTTTTTATTCAGGACCAAATGTCGCGACCCCGAAACCGTGTGGATGTGGCCACGCCGACGATTTTAATCGAAGACTATACGGCCGATAGGCCCGGGGGCGATGAAATTTTTATTATTTCTCGGGTCGACGCGTATTTTGTTTCTTATGTATGTGTATCGATACGAATGTTGATACTCAATATATTTTCGATTGAGTAGAATTTAATAAATGTGGGTCAACCGCGTGTGCCATATAAAAAAAATATATATATATATGCAATACGTACTTCCTATTCAAGAATTAACGTTCCTTTTATTACTCCTGTCGAGTCAGCGCAAAAAGTGTCACGCGTAGTTTACCACAATACGAAAGATTCGATCGATACGACATAATGAAAAATCGATAAAAGATCATTAAAAATTAATCATTATTTTTCTAATCTTGATTAATTTTTTTTACATATAAAAAATATTTTTATGTGTAAATGTGAATTTATTTATTTAATAAAGCGATCGATATTTTCATTTATTTCGAATATTTACTTAAATATCGATCGAGTAAAATGAAAAGTTTCGATCATTCGCGAGGCTGATGGCCTCTCGTACGCATTAAGAACGGAATACGCGTCGTAATGGTTTTTGGTTAGTCGTGAAGTCACGTAGTCGTTTTTATCCGTCACGCTCGTCGAATTTTAAAGAAAACCCTCGCAACGGGAAAAAAAAGAAAGATAATGTCCGGAAACACGTGTTAATCTCGTTCGCGTTAATCGGATGTTATTCTTCGTTCATCTTCGATTAAGATTATCGAAATTTTTAACGTGTATGCACGTTAAATAAATCGACACGTCGGTATTACGTCGTTTCTGGCTCATTGAGCAATTAAATCGGCGTTTTTCGCGATAATTAATACTACGAACGTTCTTCGTGGACCAACCATCGAGTGACATGGTTTTGTAAAAATCGGGACGCCCATCGTCACGAAAAACTAGTTTTTATTTCGGGTGACTTTCAAAATAACGAACCGGATAGAAAAAAAATAAATAAAACACGCCGAGGTCTATAATTGTGGAGAAAATATCGAAAAACACTTCGAACGAGTTTAATCGTTAAAAAAAATATACTTTTGTACATTTGTTTTTTTACGAAACAAGTTCTCATCGTTAATAACAAATAATTCAGTCATCGTCGATGTAAACAATATATATGAATAAATATCAATAAATAAATATTTATCGTTATTAAAATTATACACTGACGTAATATTTTTATTTCGTTTACAGTGTTTGTAATTAATTACGACTGTTCAATCGGTTAATTAAATTTTTTTTTAAACTATCGAAATTTGTCGCGTAATTGCGATACATAATTATTATTAAATAATTAATTAATTAATCGATTGATTAAGATATAATAATGATTAATTAATCGATGATGCAGATTTTTTCGAATTATACGAAAACAGATATTATCCCGAACTTATTATCATAGGCTAGGATTTTTCACGCTTATTAGCGTCGTATCGTTTTCTCGTCAGTTCGTACAACACGCTCGTGTTCTTCATTGTCATAGGCGCAAAACTCTTCACTCCGCAATTACGACAGTAGCAAATTACAATTATAAAGTTTTTTTATTAAAAAAAATTTTTTTTTTTTTTTTGGTAACATTTCCACTTCTCGATTCAACGTCCGATAATAATTAATGTAATAAGCGTTCCGCTGACGCATTCGCGCTTATACCATTATAATAATAGATATAATAGCTCCCACGAGGATGATGGGCGCAGCCATGGACCTTGGGACTCCTCGACGATGTGTATTTTTTTTCATTTCTTTTTTTTAATGTTCTTAATTACGTTTCCGCACGAATCGACGAAAATTATCACGAAAGTGTAATTTTTGACGATCCTTAGCTACTCAAATTTTCGACCTATTTCGAGAAAAAAATAATAACAATAACAATTTTTTTTATTCTCGTGTAATTTTACCCGCGAAAACAAAAATCGATAAAAACTTTTATCGTATTTTTTATTATTATGTGACTTTCGTTGCTCGTGACCCGGAGCGCTTTGTGGCGATCGACGAGAGTCGGCCACGGGGCCGATCGCGGCTGGACGCAAAGAACGACGGGCATGCCACCGATTTGTTATTGCTCAACAAATTCCCTAGAACTCTCGATTACGCAGCCTACGCGTTGTATGTCCACCCGGAGTGCCGTGAGAATGCAAAGAAAGTGCGTACTCGACGATAATATCCGAGCCGAGAGCAATATACACCTATACATAAATATACACGTATAAAAACCGAGCAAAGAATTGCGTTCGTATCGATTTCCAAATTGCCAAACTCAAAAAAAAACCCCAAATGTCGATCACCTACAAAAATCAAAAATTTTCAAAATTCCCCAAAGAAATTCACATAGACTCGAAAATATACTAATTTTCCAAAATCAACCGATGCTATTTCATCCCTCAAAAAAACAAAATATTTCTTTTATTGTCGAAAATGTCAAAAAATTGCCAAAAATTGAATAATTTCATTATTTCGAAAATTCGCCTTCCGTCATTTTTCTTTTCTTTTCAAAAGTCGCGAGTAAAATCGACAAAGAGCGGGAAAAACATTGATTTTGTATTTTATCGTCGAGGATTTAATGGACGAGTTGCGTAATTTTCCGCCGGACGATGAGTCCGAGTGGTCGATCGAACGTTTGACTTCGTCCATAGAGTGTACGAACGCTCGGTCCTAACGCGTCAAGAGTGAGGACCGAGGGGGGAGGGTACGCTTCGATTTTCGAATACTAAACGAATAAGCGTTGCGCGTTTACTTCGTAAGTTCCAACAACGTTTCGTTATATGGGTTAAGCGCGCTTACGTACGCATATCCGTGTCTCCGTACACACGAGAATAATATCCGCGCGACGCGCGACACACGCGAATCGTCTCGTTGTGCAAATATAAATGAGAGAATACCCGCCGTTCCCTCTGTCCCCCTGTCCGGCGTCTTTCGGAAATAAATTACGCGATTCCCCTTTGCGGGTTACCTAAACCCACTGGGGAAAATTCTTTCGTGATACGCCGCTCGTAATACCCGATGGGGCATGAATTTATTTATGTGGATAAAGAGGGAGGGAGAGAGAGAGAGAGAGAGAAATTAGTTAGAAACACGTAACAAGAATTCATTCGCGAATAATACAATTTTTTATGTAAAAAAGGTTCATAATTATTTTAAAAAAAGAAAAATTGCATTTTTGTATTTTTCTTTCACGTTTTTCGTAAATTTTCAAGACGTACAATTTTTTATAACTCTTGGCAATATTATTTGTCCGAGAGTTTTGAAAAATATTGAATCGTCGAAAACAGTGTATGATTTTTTTTTTTTTTAAGAATTTTTAACCAACGTTCATCAGGGTCCATTATCCTACTCGAAATTCAAAGTGTCTTCAACCTCTCGTTTCGAAGTTCCTTGGCCTTTGCTCCTCTCGTATCTCGGGTACGGATAATAAATTCTGTGAGCGAAAAAAAAACGACGCCATTTTCAATGGTGAAATAAACATACGTGCGTATATTCCCACGTACGAAAGAACCTTCGGGATTTCACTCGAGAATCTTTCGAGTATTTTCCCCTCAGCGTGAGCACTCGAGAACGAAAGAAAAAAACGACTAGACCGGCAGAAAACTGTTTTCTCGATTTCCGCCCACGTCTCGCGTACGTATACGCACCGTATACGGTCGTATATTTGCGCGAGAACGAGAGTTTCTCGTTGAGGCAAAAACGACGCTAATTGTACAAGAACGTCGAGCGAGAGGCACTCATTGTTTCTCATTAACGTCGAAACGATAAGTGACGAGAAGACGCGACGAGACACATCGAAAGAACGAAAACTATAAATATAATTATCATCGAGATTTCACGATCGAAAAACGACGAAGAACGAATAATAAACGAGACGAGATAAACGAGAAGAAGAAACCGATCGCCGCTAACTTCTAAGTTTGAAATTTCTATAAAATTTCTCGATCGATTTATATCGTCCGAAAGAAAGAAAGAAAAGAATTAAAAATTTAAAAAAAAGAACGACGAAAGAAGAGGGAAAGTCTTGTAAAAAAAAAAAAAAAAAAAAAAAAAACAACGACGTTGCGATCGGCTCGAGATGCGAACACGTTATTATAGTACCGAGATCTTTGCGTACTGATTCGCAAAACGTTGCGAGTAGAACAATAGAAAGTGACCATCGGTTGGTGCACGATAACACCTCGCTATGGCGTGCAACAAAAACGTAACGAGCTTGACGATCCGCGCACGATTATCACGCTCGAGTAACTTAACACGCTGTACAATCGGTATCGCGATAATCGATCGACGATTCATTCGGCCTGTTGACTTCAATTATGAGACGAAAAACTTAGCTCTCGTTCTGCTGAAAAATAAAATACAAATTGTCAAAGTAAATTAATAATTGAAAAAATTAATAATTGATAAAAATTTCCAATTTAATTGATTTAATTATTGAACTTCAGTTTTTCTGCATCTTTGTTTACATTCTGAAATTAATCGAGACGTGAAAAATTCGTTTGTTTGTAAAAAAAAAATCCGTAAAATTGTTTCGGGAATAAAATTTGTATTCGATGAAAAAATTTGATTTTTCTTGATCCGTAATAAATAGAAATGTCACGGTGAGAACGACGCGTCGACTCTAGTCCGGTCTCGCGAGTTAACGTCGTTACTTTCGAATAATGGTAATTTTTCCGGAGCACGAGCAACTTTATTTTCCTCTTGATTTGCGTGGACAGGCAAATAGCTTGTCGTATAAAATGTACATTAACGTACGGTACAATGAGCGAGAGTCGCGGGTCTATAAGTATCGGGAACGTTTCTGGAATTTCTCACGAGATATTACGCACTCTCTGGATTCTCGTCGTCCATAATGCGTACAACACCGGCTATACTTCTATCATAATAAATATTTCACGTCGTAAATATTTATATCTCATCTTCTTCCGTATTTTTCAACCGACGATCCTCTCCTTCCCTCCAATATTCCAAGCATTGCCCAACCTTTATTTTTTAATCCCCCCAAAAAAAACCCACGTGTGCCATCCGAGTTCAATGATACAAAAATCCCACAAACTCACACTACGATAATTAAATTCCCCCGAATCAAAATTTCGATGAAAATATTAATAAATCCCCAAAAATAATTCAAAATTTCACAATCGTCCACCAAGCACAATTTCCAAAAATGCAAATATCAACACTTACCAAAAATCTCCCAAATTCCATTAATCAAAATTCTCAAAAATTCCCACGATCGAAAATTCCTATAAAAAAACCGATCTTTCTTTTTTAATCTCAAAGGTTAAAATCTTCGATCAACGAGATCGAAACGTAATCGAAAGTGTTTCACAATGCTCGTTGCAACCAATGATCGAATGATCGAAGAGGATTCTCTATGACGAGATCCTTTTCGACGAGACGTGGTCGATCGACGACTCTCCCTTCCTCCCCCTCCCCCTCCCTCTCCCCCTCGATCCAAACCCCCTTCACGCTATCTCACCCCCGCCAATGAGCAATTGAACGAGCCCGATACCGTTGCCCAACTAAAAGCACGTTGCCGCTCCTACTAAGAGACTCTACTTGACATACGTACATATATATTTTTCTCAATCGCTGTTGGTGGCGGTGTGTCGAGGCAAGTCAGCGAAAAAGAAAGCCGTCGTCGTTGGCCGCGCTCTCTCGCTATGTCCTTACGTAACGATACATCGGGGTCTCGCGAGCGCGCGCGCGCGGGGTTCTCCGTCTCGCTCGACTCTCTTTCCCAAAGAACTCGATTCGGTCTCGTATACGTGGATATAACTTGCATAAATAATTTTTTTTTTTTTTTGTATAAATACAACATGCACATAACGTTGAGGCGAATCCTCGATCGCGAGGTTGGCGAAGGGGGTGGGAACGCGGGGGCGGGACGATTATACGTTTACTTCAGCAACGTAAAATCGACCCAATCGTCTTTCTCTCGTACGGATTTCGCCTTTCTCGCTTCGCGATATATCACGATTTCAACGAATGATGCATATACACCGTTCGGCTATTTATTTTCTACAATTTCACCATAAGGTTGCGCGCGGAACTGGGAGAATCGTCGGCGATAAGTCGATTCGCTTAGTTTTGTGAAATTTGCCAAGTTTAGGGTGTAACACTGGCAATCTTGATCTATTTTTATTATTAATTATATATTTGATGAATTTAATTGATTATATTGATTTTATTGATTTTATTGATTTTATTAATTTTATTATTATCATGAAATCGGCTAATTAAAGGAAAGGTCAAGACCGAAAAAAAATAATCTTCGACAACGAATCTTTAATTAACGGATTATTTTTGTCGGTCATTTAATTTTGCATTCATGATTTAATTTACGAGGACGATTATCGATCTAGGGCATGAAATAGTAAATTAAATTTCTTGTTTTTGTCTTTGTTCCAGTGACGTATCAGGTGGTGTAATTGGCCTCGTTAATTCGAACACGACGAGCACAATGCAGAACGCGGAGCCGACCGTCGTCGACGGTAATCCAATGACACCGAGTACAGTTCTCGCGACGCCAGGACTCAACAATGCGGCGTGGAATCGGCAACAGGCCGTTAGCGTCAGACACGCGTTCAAGAATTACGGGAGCACCAAAAATCCCAATCACGTTATACAGAATCTCAGTATGACGGTCGCCAAAGGCTCGATGTGAGTTAAAAATGATTTTTAAAAATAAACTCTGAAATTTCACGTTGTTTTCGATATTCCCATTATCAATTTTCAAGCTAGAAAAAAAAATAACCGCAATTTTCGTGATAATCGAGAAATTTGCGATTTTATAAGTCTTTGAGGAAATTGATTTGAGAAGAAACAAAAATTTCCAAGACAAAGAATTTATCATTTTTTAATTTTTCATTATTTTAAAAGGGGATATCTCCATCGGGAATTTATGTTTATTTATTTATTTTTGCCGAGAAAATTAAAGATATTTCGTCTCGTGCCCGATTAATAAAATTTGCGATAAGCGTGATCGTGACAACGCGAAAAGTTAATGCAAAC
Organism: Netelia inedita; assembly: GCA_964017225.1. Taxonomy (NCBI): domain Eukaryota; kingdom Metazoa; phylum Arthropoda; class Insecta; order Hymenoptera; family Ichneumonidae; genus Netelia; species Netelia inedita. The sequence goes on along the minus strand of OZ024920.1, from coordinate 3,656,852 downwards.
TCGTTTATCCGAGATTTCTCGCTCCCAGTTGCGCTAAAACTCGAAACTTTGCATTGTCGAAAGAGGGAAAGAGCGAAAGAGCGAAAGAGACAGAGAGAGACTCTCGCGCGATATAAATATTACAGGAAAGCAATATAATCACACACGCGTGTGCGGTGCATGCCGTGATCGAAAGTAGGCCGACTACCAGTCGTTTCGGAGAGTCAGCAATGTCCGTTGAATTGCCTGGATATTATGCGAGACGAACGAGGAATCGCGGCTCTCGGTCGTCCTAATACGAAAATATAATAACAATAATAAATTACAATACGACGTCGATGATACGTACCGATGAAATTTCTAAACGATTTTATTGCCTATTTATTTAATATTTAATCTATTCGTAATATTTTCTTTATTTATTTTCGTTGGTTTATTTTATTATTTATTTACACTCGATGGAAACGGGATTGGTCAAATAATTATTATAGAGTAAAAGAAAAGAATTTTTTTTTCAATGGTTAATTCGTTCTCGATCAAACTCGATGTTCGATACGAAAAAATTGCCTCAATTTCAAAATTGTTGTATTTCGTGTATTTTTCTTTTTGTAATTTAATTAACGATTATAATGGGAGGACGAGATCGACACTTCCGGACTCCTAAAATCTTCGGCTCCGGACGATCGAACGCACAATAAATTCCTCGCGATGTTATCGACCTCGATAACTTCCTCATCGTTGTGTATCTCATTCGTCGCGTCCGGTTCCATCTTTAATCTTCAATCACGATTTATAAACACGTCGCGTCGATCACGATCGCGACGCGATTCGTATCTCGCGCCTCGAAGTTCGACAATCTTTTATCCCTCTAACGTATCTAAAAACGTGCCAATAACAATTTCTCCGAAGAAATTTAATTTAAAAAAAAGTAATATCGTCCCAAACGAAATAAAATAAATTAAATCCCTCATGAAAAAAAATACATTTTTTCACAAACCTTTTTTTTTAATAACGAAACCCATTTTTATCAACGACGAAGCTGAGAATGGAAATAACTTTAACGTTCCAATTACGATCGATGCATTTCGCAATTCTACGTTAACGTCTCTTATGCAATTTAATTTTGTTTTTAGTACATTGGTCGATTTTTTTTCTCCGTTTTTTTTCTACAGTCATCATTTTTCCTCGCGTCGTCTTGCATACCGGTTAACGATCGTATATCTCGCTTATTATTAACTAAATTTACTCTTATTTTGTACGTACACGTATAATGTTATTTATCTAACAATAAAACCATAAAATTGTTCGGCCACGTCTGAATTTCTGAGCTAGACACACTCGTTATGTAAAATTACGAAGTTAATATTTCACGTGTCCAGGAGAGGGGAGGATAGACACTTTCTTGAACTCGTGATATATGCGAGGCAAAAAGACGTACCGCGATACGTCCAGTATTTCAAGCGTTGCGTATACCAACAGAAATCTATACGATCGCGTGTCGAAATCGTTCAGGATGCGGAAACTATATATATATACATATGTACGTATTAATAAACAGGGTTTCGTGCGTCTCGAACTTTTAGGGTCGTTAAAATTCCAGGCCACCCGGTATATTTGATTTTTCTTTCCTTTATTATAATTATATTATGTCTTTTATTTAATGAAATTTAATTAAATGATTATAAATTATTTTTTAAATTAGATTGTTTAATTTTTGTATATTTTTCAATTTACAACATCCTTTTTTTATTTTGTATTAATGATTTTTTTCTTTTTTTTCTAGATACGGTCTTCTCGGTGCGAGTGGTTGCGGCAAAACTACCCTACTCTCGTGTATCGTCGGACGAAGACGATTGAATTCCGGCGAGATATGGGTACTCGGTGGAAAACCAGGCACGAAAGGCTCCGGTGTACCCGGCAAGAGGGTCGGTTATATGCCACAGGAGATTGCACTTTATGGCGAATTTACGATTCGCGAAACGATGATGTACTTTGGCTGGATTTTCGGCATGTGCACGGCCGAGATCGTCGAGAGGCTGAGGTTTTTACTTCAGTTTCTGGATCTACCGTCACAGAATCGACTAGTTAAAAATCTCAGGTAAATTTAAAAAAAAAACGTATATAAAAATTAGTTACATGGAAAAAAATGCGTTCGATTTAGAGAAAAACAGAATATTTTTCGAGAATTTTAGAACATTTTTCATAACTCGAAATGAAAATTCGAAATAAAAGATTGCCTTGATTAATAATTCGCAAAATTTTATTCTCAGCGGTGGCCAACAGAGACGAGTTTCCTTCGCCGTCGCTCTTATGCACGATCCCGAGCTGTTGATCCTGGACGAACCGACGGTCGGGGTGGATCCGTTACTCAGACAGAGGTATCGAAATAACAAAAAATAAAACTAAACCTAGTTGAGAAGAATTCAAGAAAAATAAATAGGGAATTACGCCTTTTCTCGGCGTTTCCTTGATTTTTTTTTCTTCATCGTCGATGTGCGATTCTTCGCTCGTCGTCTCGATCAAAGTCCCTCGGCGACGGTTTCTAAAGGATTCCTTCGTAGTTGCTCGAAGTTCGATAATAACTGCACGATACCCGTGAAAAAGTGTTTACCTTGCGTTCGAAGGTCGACAGTTATTTCCCAGCTTCCTCTAGCAAAATACAAGCTGATCTTTCACCGTGAGATTATTCTTACTTACTTCCTTCTCGCCAAGAGTAGTCGAAGGAAGAACAATTTTCGAGACTTAATTTTCGTCGAAGAAAACAAAATCGCCGATTTTTTTTAAGTAAAATAGTCTTCTGCTGATCAAGATGGCATTTTCATTCAGCTCGAGGGTAGAGGCAAATTGATTTGAGCAATTATCGTCGCATCTTGTCGCATCTTCGATTTCTCTGCAAAGTAAATTCGAGACTTTTGCCTCGAGTCGACTCAAGAGCGAAAAACTCGGCAAACGGATAAACGTAAAGAAAATTCTTCTCGTTACGATTGTAAAAAATGTTCATCGAAAATGAGAGATTGAAAAAAATGTTTGAAGAGACTGCAACAATTGTCTGACGCGCGATATTATCACGTATCGTTAAGAGAGTCGACGCGAACGAAGAGTTTTAGTCGCAGCATTACACGGATCAAGGGGTCAAGGAGCACGGAGTCTCTCTCAGCGTTGATTAAAGAAAAGATCTTGACGAGGGATAGACGACAGAGGGAGAGAGCGAGAGGGATGCACGGATGAAAAAAAAAACTCGACTTGTCGAGAACGCAGACACACACGCAATTAATAAAACATGAGCCTAGTGTGTGAGAGACTCGATCGTTTTCCACCCGAGGATCGCGTGTATCGACATAATGGAGAAAAATAATATCGTCCGATAGAAATTTCCAAGAACGTTGAAACATTTTGTAACTCACTCACGGAGCGAACGTCGTCGAAGGCCGAAAAACGAGACGAGACTGTACAAAATGAAAAATTGTCTCGCAGAAAATTATCAACGCGACTGTAATTTTTTATAATACGACTTTGAACTTGTTGCAACGATAATTGGGAGGAAAATACACCGAGAAACGAAAAAAAATTGAAGATCGAACGTCGAGTGAACTAAATAATTTTCCTCAAAAAATAATGTGATCGATAAGCCGATTTACCAATGTTTTCCCACTTTGTTTTTTTTCAGTATCTGGAATCATTTGGTTCAAATAACGAAAGATGGAAACAAAACCGTCATCATCACGACGCATTATATCGAGGAGGCTCGTCAAGCGCACACCGTGAGTTGCGAGAGTTCTAAGCTGTTTTTTTCGTTCTTCTACTTCGTACCCTCGCTTTTTTCTTCTTCTTCGAGAGGTCGAGTGTTGTCGCAGGAGCGACACGGGTTTTCCATGTATTTTTCTTGTACCGCATGATCGGGTCGAGGTCCTGACCGATCGTTTGCATTCCAATCGTTTTCGCGAACAATCGCGATTTCTCGATAACTACCGGTCGCATAAACGTGCGTTAGTTTATTTATGAGATGCATCGCGCGTCGACCACAATCGATGATTAAAGATGTGACTTTACAACGTGAGACTTTTTTTTACATTTTCTTATTGTTTTTCTTCCTCGCGATTGTCATTTTTGTTGCGATTGCACTTGGGATTCTCTTTTTTTTCGTTGAAAGGATCTACGAGGCGAGAAAAAAAAGAGCTAGCTAATAATTCAGACCGAAAATAACTTCAGGCACTTTTTAGCATTTTGAATCATTTATGACAGAAAAGATTCTACTTATAGAAATAAATTAGCGTCGTTCATGTTTTATCGATTAAAACTTGAGAACGTCATTTCGATTATAATTTTCTGTAAAACAGTAAAAAAAAAAGAATGGATCAAAGAATTTGTGAATTTTTTCATTTCTCAGATCGGTTTGATGAGGAGCGGTAGATTATTGGCTGAGGAATCGCCGAGGGCTCTCCTGACAATGTACAATTGTCCCTCTCTGGAGGACGTCTTCCTGAAATTGTCCAGAAAACAGGGACAGTACAATCAACCAACCACCGAATTGAACATCTCGAATAATATTAGTTTGGTAATATATCTCAAATATTTTCATACGAAACGAATTAACGATCAATTGAATTCGCTACAATAATCCATTTGTTTTTCTTTTTATCAGGCTTCCTTGAACTGGGGCAAGAAGGATGAACCAGTCTACGTCACCGAGGAATCAGGAGTCGTTGGACTTAATTTCCATCAGAGCAAAGAGGTCCTCATTCACGACACGACGAACGGAGTTGGCAGTCATTATGACGTGAGATTAATTCACTTTTTATTTAGCCAAATTTGTTCTCTCTAAGAAAGAAATCGTATAAAAGAAAATTCTTGCTATATTTTCTAGTTAAACGGCAAACCACTGCCTGGAGCAAAGGGTGACTCGACCGTCGAGTGCGACGACTGTAATTTCTCTGACTGTCTTCTTAATCTAACCAGCACCGGAAAGATCAAAGCTCTCTTGCAGAAAAATTTCCTTCGTATGTGGAGAAACGTGGGGTGTGTATAATATTTTCCTGCGCGAAATTAAATTATTCTACGTACAAATTTTTTTCAAACAAATAAATTCTTGTCTCTTTTCATACTTAATTTTTCAGAGTGATGTTGTTCATTTTTGCACTACCGGTGATGCAGGTGATTCTCTTTTGCCTCGCAATCGGGAGGGATCCAACGGGCCTAAAATTGGCTATAGTCAATCACGAGATGACCTGGGAAAATAAATCGTGTCCCGTTTTCGAGGATTGTAGCTTTTCGTATCTCAGTTGTCGATATTTAAAATTTCTCGATAACGAAACAATGATAAAAGTGAGACTTTTTTACTGTAACCCTAGTCTTTATCGTAGCGACAAAATCAAACGGAGGAATTTAACAAAAATCGCCTTTCAGGAATATTATCAAGATCCAGAATCGGCCATGGAAGCAGTTCGCCGAGGTCAAGCCTGGGGGACACTGTACTTTACCGAAAACTTCACGGATGCGCTACTGGCTCGAATGATTCTTGGTCGCGAAGCGGACGACGAGACACTCGACCAGAGCGAAATCAGAGTCTGGCTAGATATGTCAAGTAAGACAATCGTGGGAAAAAAATCATTCTAATTAAATATTTAAAACGTGCCGATATAATTCTAAATCAAATCGAGCTTCAAATAATTGATGAGTAATTAATTGGTCATTAATTAAAGATTAATTCTTCGTTCATTGATTATTCCATTCGAATGTCGCCGGATTTCTTTTTCCATCGCTTAAGAATAGCTTAGTTATCCGTGTCATTGTCATCCGTTGGAACAATCTAATGAATACATTGAAGAATCGACTCGATAAATTATACGCTATTAACGTTCGAGGCCTTTATTTCACGTTTATTAGTGAAAGGATGGAAACTTGCGCAATTTTCTTATAAACGAATATCGATAAGATTCTCGTCGTAATGAAAAAAAAATGATTTATTTATTGAATTTAGATCAACAAATCGGTCTGATGCTCGCAAGAAATCTCCAGTATTCTTATCGAGACTTTGCGAAGGATCTTCTATCGACCTGCAAACAAAATACGAAACTCGCCGACGTTCCGATTCAGTTCAAAGAACCGATCTACGGATCTAACGAGCCGAGCTTCACGGACTTCGTTGCGCCCGGGGTTATCTTAACGTAAGATTAATTAAAACGATCAAAAGGCAATTTTGACCCAATTCGTCATTTGTTTTAATTCAATTTATTTCTCAATTTTTTGCCGCACGATCGAAACTCATTTTTTCGTTTTCAGAATCGTATTTTTCTTGGCCGTGGCGCTCACATCTTCGGCATTGATTATCGAGAGAATGGAGGGATTGCTCGATAGAAGTTGGGTCGCCGGTGTTTCTCCCGGTGAAATTTTATTCTCCCACGTTGTAACCCAATTCGTTGTAATGTGTGGACAAACGGCTCTCGTACTCGTATTTATGATAGTCGTTTTCGGCGTCGAGTGCAAAGGTGATATCGGCTGGGTCATTATCCTCACGATTCTTCAAGGATTATGCGGCATGTGTTTCGGTAAGATCAGCCAACTTTTACTCGTTTTTTTCGACATTTTTTTTTTTTCATTTACAAATTTATTTCCACCAATCTCTTTTATTATTAAATTCAAAGAAACAGTATTCGTTTACAAGTCTTATTCGTCAATTCCGTCGAGAAACTACGAACTCTGAAATTTGTATAAACGACGACGAATCGAATTCAGAAATGATAACGATTAAAGAAACGACCATGAATCGTTTGTGATTGGGACTTTGCACCTTCGGTCGATATATTTACAACTCACGCAGTGTGAAACTTATTATTATAAGCGAGTGGCAAAGATGTCTGGCAATGAAAAAAAAAAAAAAAAAAAAAAAAACTAGATCCGTTCGCCTCTCACGATGGCGAACGTCTCTTGCGCAACGTATCTTCGATTAGTTCGCGATAGATTACAGCGCTCTTAATTGCGCGATCTCGAACAGCCTCGCGCGAATATATTTTTCATATCTCGTGAACACACGTGTCGCGAGAAAACTTCCATGAATCGCTTAAATGAAAATTAATGCTTCGCTACGAGCAATTAATCGCTATCGTTGATCGATCGTCGTACAATTATTAATCTATGTTTTTTTCTTTCTTTTCTTTTGTTTCTCTCGATATCATTTTAGGTTTTGTGATCTCGGCCATTTGCGAACTTGAGAGAAACGCGATACAGCTGGCCCTCGGCAGTTTCTATCCTACGCTTTTGCTCAGTGGTACGTATCGTGACGAAATTGTTTTTATGAATTCATACTCGTATTATTAAATATTCAATATTTATAATAAGATGTAAAATATCGATTAGCGGACTTTCACTTCTCCTACTCCGTGATTAAATCCAACGAGGTCACGCCTTAATCGACGAATTACGCACATACGTTGCTTGTATCTCAAGTCGCGAGTCACCGCAGCTTCCGAATCTTCTCGTTCGTTTGATTTAGCATTGATCGAGTGACGACTTTTTTTTATCCTGCAAAATTTATGAAAAAACGTGTTTCTATGAATTAATTACTATTAAACGCGTGAATCGATTATTCATCATTTTTCTCGATCAATCGATTCAAATGAAAATTACTTAAAGACCCTGTTGGGTCTGATTTTGATCGGATTAATTAATTCATTCGACAACAAAAACTTTGTTTATTACCGCAATAGCCAATGCTTTTTTTACGAATAATGATAATTGTTTGATTATGGATGAAATTTTTACATTATCATGAATATTGCTCACGTTATATTCGAATTTACAGTTGTCGCAGCGAGCAAACGAATCTTTAAGCGTCGAATCATTCTCAGGCTTTCACAATTTCCCGTTTCTCGGCTGCAAAGTCAGTTGGACGAGTCGAACGAGGCGAGACTAAAGGTTCGATTACGTGTTACAGGTGTTATATGGCCGGTCGAGGGAATGCCAACGGTATTGAGATACGTGTCGCAGGGTCTTCCATTGACGATGGCAACGACATCTTTGCGTTCGATGTTGACGCGTGGCTGGTCGATCACGGAACCGGACGTATACAACGGTTTCATCTCGACGATCATATGGATCGCCGTTTTTCTCACGATAAGCATGCTCGTACTGAAATTCAAACGAGGATAGAGAACGCACCGGCCTCGGCCGGTGGCACGTTTTGTGTATTTTTTGTGTGTACAGTATCGAATTTAGGTAAAGAAGAAGAAAAGAAAGAAAGAAAAAAAAAGAAACGAAGAAAAAAAACAGAACGAAAAACAATAAACGAAAAGCTAAGATAGGGGCGAGTATGACAGGAGGGTGGACGTTGAGAAAAGAGACAAAAGTAGCGAATGGTACGTGAGAAATTTTCAGACCATATGGCGTGACTCCGATGAAAGGGAAAAAAAACGTTCGCACGACGAGATCGAAGATTCCTGCAAGATGCAAATTCAGAGTAATTTTTTATCGCGATAAGAAGGATATTTTTATTCGAATGCTCAAGGGTGAAACGTCCTCGAGACTTCGAGGGTCTCGAAGCGTCGAGAACGTCGAACGCTCGTAGATCGCGGTAACGTATAACAAAAAAAAGCGTGTAACATCGAAATATTCATATTCTTCTTTTGCGCGCTGTCCCTTTTACTCGTTACGTTCTTTTTCTCGTATTATTTAAGCTTCTTTCACATTGAACAATCCCCGTGGCGATAAAACGATCCGAGCGCCACGATAAGCGTCGAAAATAACCGATTTACTTTGTTGAGTTTCATGCGAATGTTATTTACAACCTGAAACGACAAATTGTGCTTTTATATCGATGATTAAGATTGAAATTGACCGAAAATTCGATTTTGACCTTTAGTCTTCGATTTTAGGCTCGTCGGGAAATCTTCGACGGTTATACTCGCCTAAGCGTTGCGCGCCGGAAGTTTGTACTTTTGGGAAAAGATGTTTGATAAAATTTTTGGGATTTGGATCGATTTTTGTCATTTTCACTAATACGTAAGAAGGAAGTACGTTCTGGATTTCTCATAGTCGTGTTAATGTCGTTTAAAATGGCCGGGACGGTAGGAAAAACCGTTCCGTGACTTATTTCGTTGTGTCGTTCGATTGTTGTATTTTTGTGTTTTTCTTTTGTTTGTGTTTTTTTAAAATTAATGTAATTCAAATAAACGCATGCAAATCGCGTAACCGTCCAACGGGGCGGTTGATCGTTTCCGCTCCGAGTCTAAACTTTTCTCGAAACTTATCGAAAGGAGGAAAATTTTACTTCGGAGCGAGACCGTCCCCGAATTTTATTGTTATCACAGGCCGATCGGGCCGACCATCTTGTTCGACAGAATTTATATAAGTACAATTTATTCGCTGATTTTTTTTTTGCATCACGGCTCCGAAACGTTTGGCTCGATTGGCGATTTATCGATTATTATTATTATTATTACTCGATGAACGTGGTTTTAGTTTTCGTTTATTTTCTTTTTTTTTGTTTTTTTAAAATTAAATTTCGGACAACTCGTCCGTGACTAGTTCGTCCGACCGATCGTCTCGAGACGGCGAGAGGCGGCAAAATTATCAGGTTTATGTATATCACTCGTAATTGAACTCGGCACGAAAATGTGTGTTCGGTAATTTACCCCTCCCGTGGAACGAGAAGAAAAAAAAAGAGGAATTTTGTAATTATTATCTGTGTGTGTTATTTTTTTTGTAACCTTAAGTTATTAGGAAATAGCTGGTTAGCTGTAGGACAATTCTACTTGCCCATGACTTAAGTGTATGATTTATTTAACTTGTAGTAATAACGAATATGAAGGAAAAAAAACAACAACAACAAACAAACAAGCAAAATCTACGAATTACGATCTTTCCCTCATTCGATCCGATAATTTCATATATTTCGTCTAATACTAAGTAACTTACATGTATATACATATACTCCAAAAAGACACGATATCTATGGTTTTTATAAAATGTATCCTTTTTTTTAACTTTAATTAACTCGAGTTATTTATATTATTTTTCGTTATTCTTATTCTCTTAAATCGTCAATAATTACAAAATCATTTTGTACTTCTCGTCCTCGACGAACCATTCGCGATTTTCGACGGCGAAGCTCTTCCAGAATTCTGAAAATCAATCCTTCGTAACGTTCGTTCCATTTGAATAATTTCGAGTCTCATTGTTACGTTGCTTTCGTTCGATTAGCGTCAAAGGTCAGCTCGAGTAATCAAGGCATAGAACAACGGATTAAATTGATGAATGTATTAATTGATCGATTGATTGATTGATTAATTGATCGCTAAATTGATCAATCGAGTGCCCAATGAATTTTCATTCGATAAAATTTATTTCAAAACGATATAACGAATTGTTTCTTTCGTTAAGTATTTTTTTTTCTACTTTACCTATCAAATTCTTGATCGGTCCCGCTGTTCCTCCGTATTCTTCCGGCAAGATATAGGGCGGTACGGTCTTAAAAAATTCCGTCGTATTACGACTGTGCACGCGTACCCTTGCTCGCATTTTTTTCGTCATGAAATAACGAAATACGTTCAATACAACGTTGACGTAGGTCGGCGCGTAGACGAAATTCATCGAGTCTATTCTCAGAGGATAACAAGCTTGCCAAGAGTGTACGAGACGCTGCACAACGGCAGGAGTCATTTGTACACCGTGGCCAAAAGTTGCACCGGTCATATCGAAAATCGCCACGACACCGTGAATCGACACGGTCTCGTTGTTTCTCGTTGCGATGTCCAGAATCATTTTTCCAGCCTGAAACTCGTACGACGATGTAGAAATTGGCGTGCGGTCAGTGCGATAGCGACGTATGCGAGATAGTAACAACGTTGATAAGCGTTATACCTTCAAAACGTCGGCCTGTTTGTGTTTATTCGGATCGTGTATGCACGCTCGAACTATAATTATCATTCTACCTTCTTCGTCCAATTGTTGCAGAGGCAAGAAAACGCTTGAGAACAAAAATTATAATTCAATCGATCGGAAATATCGAATTCAGGCCTGTTTTGCCCGAATAGTTTATAATCGATGATACAAAATCTAGATTTCTGTATAATCGTACGGTGTTTAAGGCAAATTATATATTTTCTTGTTTATACGCTTGAATTCTTGATAACATTGACCAGAGACAAATTATCGAGTATTTACAATTTTGCCTGAGATAATGATTAGATTTTTTTTTTAGTGAAATAAAACCATACTTATCGATTTAATTGAGTAAATGTTGATATACCCAAGGTCGAATAATTCTTGAAGTTCCGGCAAGCAGGGATTTCTATTGGCATACCACTCCGGCAATTTTGACCTCTGCGTATGATACAACTTAATTTTTTTCTTAGTTTTGGCAATGTCGAATTTGCAAGCTCGCAAAAACCGAAGTATCGAAAAATCATCTGTGGAAAAATAATCGACGCGTTATAATTTCGGAGCGTGGCGATGTTGATAATTCGTTATTATGAATTTTGAATTACCGGTTTGGGCGCGCAAGTTTTCATTGTCCATGATCCATTGTCGTATTTCATCGATAGCACTTTGTCGTACATCGTCGTTCTCGTTCAGATGCGTCGCGACGTACTCTTTCTCGCTTTCCGTCAGCTGACAAACGTAAACCGGCCTGTGTTCCATCATTGCGTGCGAATATATTTATGCGAGTGCAACGATTCGTAAAGTTAGTGATCGTTGCTCTTTGGGCATGAAACTTTCACTCTTTTCCCGTCACGTGCAGAACGAAGCGAGAGCGACCGACTTCTTCGATAGAACAACGTCGCGAAGCAACTGGTTCGGTTGATACGAAATTGGAGACTACTACGACCGATGCAGTCCTTCTTTCTTTGTTGCTCGTCATTTTTTTTTTTTTATGATGAGCGCGGTGCCGTTTCATTTCTACGATATACATATAGTTAAGATTTCCCGCGTAGTAGTCGTGGGTCAAACTGCGAATAAACTCTACGCAGTAATACTCTACAGTTTGTGTACATCGTCGCGGCGTACTGTACAGAAACGTTCTGGCCGGCAGCGGCCGGCGGCTGCGAATTATCAATCGAGATGTGACGACGCTGTGATTGCGTAGGTATACACATTGCAACAGCGACTCGAAGCTGATCTCCAGTTTCTTCGACGACTCGTCGCTCGGCGCTCGAGCGACGAGTATATTGTTGATTTTCGCGATATTTTTTTATCGTTTCAAAAGCTTATTCGTGTAGTATTGCTGAAAATTTAATCTTTAACATCAATTCGATCGTCCGATTTGTCTTGGGATCCGCGAATATACATTCATACACGATAACATCGATAAATCAGAATTATTCGTAGGTTAAGTGCAGGCTCGAACGATCGCTGGGTATCGCTCGAGGCTCGAGGATGTTATATGGTAAATCCTTCTTTTTACGGTAAAAGGGGTTGGAATTGCAATAAGTAGAGTGTAAAACAACATTGAGAAAGATCGTCGTGTAAAAATATATTCGTAAATTGATACAAAAAATGTAATGTAAAATGTAATTCTTGAAAAACAAAGATGGCGGATATCATGTTAATTCTGCCGTGACCTTGATGCGAGCACGATAAAAGCTATTACAAATCTCCGGTTTTTTTGAATCACCGTCGATGCTGCGACAGTCACGAAGTTCACCCGACTCACCACGACAAAGAAGGTCGATGAATTCTTTTGTCGCTCCATCGCACAATTTTCGCCATTGTTTATACAGTTCTAAGGTGCCAATGTCGTTTAGAATCTTGTTGCACTTACTTTGCAAGCTTGAACAATATATACGCGTGTATTTGTTATTATGCTATATGAACAATAATCACGGTTAATTCGCGTATTTCGATAAGTTCGAAATTTGAAAATTCTTACGCGGTAAACCATTGTTCATCGGCCGTGGAAGCGACAACTAGCGCTCCGGGCGAACTATCGCCGAGGTAGCGCTCTCCGTCGATCTCCCGCAAAGCATAACTTAATAAATGTGATAATGACGAAAATGATAAACAATGTGTGTATCAGGAGAGATATTTCATGTAAATGATCATTTTACTGTCTAAATTCATTATCGCAGATCGTCCTCAGGTAAAGATCAGCTTCTTCGTCTTCGAGCCATTGACTCGATGGCATCGCATCATGCGCTTCTAAAAGTTTTTCATCTATCTGAAAAAAATCTTTCGATCAACAGCATTATTATAAGTAGAAATTAAAAAAAAAGTTCTCAGGATGCCGTAGTTTGCAAAAACGGACCCGTTCAGCAATGGCGAGGCATATGCCGCATCTCACGCATGCCGAAGAGAAATTAACGATGGCCGGCCCGTAACCGGAGGTGTCGCTCTGATAAGGAATTTTCTGAACAATTCCAAATTCAATCAGACCGCAATTATAATACGGATTATAATCTATCGCCGTTGATTCCGACGATTTGTTGATTAAAGAATTTTCGGTTCTCGAATCATTCAAATTGCAATTCGTCGTCGTCTTCACCGACTTCCGGTTGTGCTTGTTGCTCCGAGGTCTGCCAAATGCATCAACTTCATGTACCAAGTAGAGCATTCGAAGTATTACCAAAAAGTAGATGTAATGCCGCATGTCTCGGTGATTGGATGAAAACGAAGACTGTTTTCATCTATCAAACGAGCTTGTGGCTCTATTGAAAAATATTAAACGTTGTTTAACACGAGTCCACCGTAGATCCAGTCGAATATTTATTCTTTACACGTTCAAAAACATACACCGGACATAGCAAAAAATCAATCCGTTGTCGAATAACCAACAGAAGGTTATATCACTGACGTCCGTAGTATCATGATTACTTTGAAAATACGCCGCGAACAGCGCTGCCGTCGTCTCTGACGTAACACGCTCATAACCTTGCATGTCCGAGTGTTATTAAAATCACCCTGATATTTTCAGGGTTCAATTTCATCTTCCGAATCCAGTCAATTTCCTTCACAGGTTTGTCTGCTTATTAATCTATGAAAATACATTTAATTCACAACAACACTATCACTTAAAATTTTCTTTCTTTAATTTCTCCAGAATAAATTCTGTCGTAGGCTATACGTACGGTGAATACGTTTTAATAAATACATAAATTTCAGTAAGAGGTAGAACAAATTTTTCGAAATGTCGAAACCATCGTCACCCACGGGTGACGCGAAACCCATGGTTATCGCCGGACGTATGGTGAGGGAGAGGGAACGTCTTTTTAAAATGAGCGACGCCGAAAGAGCTTGGCGCGCTCAATGGTTAAAGGATCAGGTTCTCGCTCCCGAAGAGCCGGTACTACCGAAAAATTTCTATGTCAAACGTTATAATCCTATAAGAAGATTTTATCGAGCCCCTCTCGATCGGCTGGAAAATGCTCTGATAAAGCCTCTGGTAAATTATCGATAACGCAACATTTTTATTATCGAATCATCCAATTGTAATAATCAACGATTCTTCGCTCGATTCATTGAATTTACAGGGTGCGACACCGGCAGGTGTTATTCGTCATTTGATCGGCAAAACGACCTTAGCCTTTGTAGCAATGTGCACAATCTGGTATCAATTTAAATACAACGCCAGTGTAAGTATAAAAACGAGGATTTTGGTAAATTTTTGCAACTTTTTGTCTCGAATGACTCGCGATGGAAATAAAACGCGAGTTTCATTAATTATTTTACCGTTTCGTTTATAGGACTGGACTAAGAAATCCGGATGGAAAGTAACTTCGACGAGACCTATTCAATATCCGGGTGATAAAGATTTTCCTAATCATCCAAATCGTACGGACGATGAGTTCGCCTCGTTTGGATTCAAGAATTCGACGATATAAATATAAAAATATCTGTAGTGGTACAGTAACTGATATATCTGATACAATAATTGTTATTATCGTTCGCATTAAATGCAATAAAAAACATTTACAATGTCCAAGCGTCTGAAATTTGTAATGCCATGCGAAAATACGATGGAAATAAATTACGGAGTAATGTCGATAACTATATCAGTAATTTTTTTATGCGTTTATCATTGAAGTAAGTATAGAACGAACGTTATGGGGGGAAAAAAACATTATTTACGCAATCGTCATTACGCGGCATTATGAAAAATCTTTTTTTCGCGAATTCTTGACGCATTTGTAATTCGAACAGTGTGTGTATTATCTCGAAGTATACGGATGATATCGCGATAAAATCTTAAAATAGAATATACGGACAGACGCGTCATCGATTTCACTATTAACTCGTTTCAAACGCCGGAAGTAACTCTGGAGTTTGTAATATCCGAGAGTCGGAAAATTGAAAAATCAAACGACTTCCGGTTTCATATTGCATTTTTGCAACACGAATAACGACGCTTGTGGTGGTGCTTTATGGTGACAAGAACTGTCAACAAATGTTCAAACATTTGTTAGGTTTCTCGTTTCGCGCGACTTGTCAGCGTTATCGAATTAATTAATTGCGTTATCAGAACCGTCTGGATAAAGGTCGCTTAAGATCAGCACGCATTGTGCGTGGCAAGTGATCGCGAAATTTCATACGTGAGAAATTCTTATCCGAACGACGAGGTTAACTTTGTAAACGTTGAGTGATCGGAGAAAATAATCAGCTGTTTTCGCGTTTCTTTTGTTACAAAACTGGTTAATAAATTAATGAAAACCGTTTGAAAATAAACAAAATTACGAAGTTTATCGCATAAAAATCAATAAAACGATAAATTTGTTGCCCTGCAAGAAGGACAAACAATGTCTCTGGCGATCGAGGTACTATGGAAACAAGCGATAAAGACATTTGGTGGTCGTAGAAGCGTTGGCTATCGGTTGTGTCAAAAGAATTTTGAAAAATTACGAATTCTCATGAACGAGATCAGAGCCGATGACGTTAAAATCGACAAAAACGTACTTCGAGTCGTGGAGTTTGAACCAGCGCCGATGTGTGTAATGGACGTTTTCGAGGATCATGACATTACGATAGCTATATTTCTAGTAAAACACGGTGTTACAATGCCCATGCACGATCATCCAGGAATGCATGGCTTGTTGAAGGTAAACTCTTCGCGAATTACCGTTTATATTATTACAATATATGTTTTTTATAAAAAAAAAAAAAAAAAAAAAAAAAAAAAAAATCGTTCTACAGAATACAGTTTACTATTATAAAATTCCAGGTGATCAGCGGTGTAGTACAGATCAACAGCTATACCGTTGCAACTTGCGACGAACGTCCGATACAAACTGGAATGGAAATGCCAGCATTGAAACATCCGACGTTGACGGTTCGCGATAACGATCCCGCCTGCGTCCTAACCCCGGAGGAACGAAACTTTCACGAAATTTCGTGCATCGAGGGACCCGCCGTATTTTTAGACATACTGAGTCCGCCTTACGTACTAGAACCACGATTTCCCAATACTCGTCTAAGGCCGTGCACGTACTTTAGAGAAATCGGTTCTAAACAGCATGCCGAAGCGACCGAGAAAGCCGTACCGGTTCGACTCGTAGCTGTTCAGAAACCATCGGATTTTTATGCCATGAGCTTGAAATATCCGGGACCTCCATTGAGGTGATTTACAGTTTCTTGCGTCTCTTGTATATCGTAATACCCGGAGTTTAAAATACTCTGTTAATTTTATTCGTCCCAAAGGCTTCGTTTATACCCCTCTGAAACGTTTTGTCGTTCGAGCGCACTCACGATTTTATACTCGCAACTTTCTTTTCCAACTATCCTTATATATTTGCATTTTATATTTAATACCAAGAAACGTAAACGAAGAGACAAGCTTGTAGCATTTTCACGAAGATATCAAGAATCGAATAATACGTGTTTCTCGTACTTGCGCGGTAAATTCGTGCGGTAGATAATATTTTGTATCTAACATACTCCGAATAACGGACTAAGACGCTCTTATGATTATAGAATTAACGAATAGTTGGTATGGTATACATTGAGTCATCGGTGCATAGTACAAAGAATGATTGTGAAACAGGGATGAATAGGAAGACGCTTTCCGCTCTATCGTTGTATATTTGGAGTATGAGAATGTAACAAAAAAAAAACAAAAAAAAATTATGTGTAAAAAAAGTTTCGCAAATAATTTCTCCGGAAATATCTTATTCCGTATATTTATAATTCATTAATTCGAAAGCGCTTTGCCCAATGGTATCGTAATGTACGTAACACCTTGTGTATCGGATATTGAATTTTTTGCACGAGTAATTAACGGATGTAGTACTTACAGATCTCGGTAAAATTGGAAACTAGGAGACCAAATGAGGGAGTGGGAAAAAAAAGACGTAACGTACTTAATTAATTTGTAATATCTAATGCCGTTGATAAGCTGTTAATATTATTCAGTAAATATATTTGTACATCACATAAAAATGCCAATTGTATTTTTTCTTTGTTTGTTTTTCGTTCTTGTTTCTTTCCCTTTACATAAACCCGGATTTATTACAACTGGTCGCGTCGATCGTTTGTATGCCGCGTGACCGTAGCTCTCGAAGGCATTCGTATCCAGGAACGTCTCAACGTAGAAATTGAACTATTAAACGCGATCTAATCAATCGCCGATGCGATAACAAGAGAATCCTATGTATTACTGTATATTATTGTATGTGTGACGGAACGAGTCTCGTATGCCTTACAATGTGATGCGATTATGAAATTATATTGATGTTTAACGAATCAGCCCGCATTTCTAAGCACCAGCTCCGATTAATTAGAACTTGAAAGAGGCAAAAACATGCATAAATATTTGTTTCGCTGGACTTGCAAGATTCAACGTTCATAATTTAGTGTGGCAATAAACGTTTGAAACAAAATACATCACTCAATTATTATCGACAATATCCGGACAAGGCAGATAAAATTTCATAGTTAGCAACGCTCCTAGCGGTACATTATTCAACTTTATCGCGTTCATAAACAAAGCCCTTGTCGAAGAATACATCGTAAGATTAATCTCATTTTTGTATTAAAGATTTGAAAGAACATACTTGTGCATTGTTCCGACTAAACGACAGAAACTTTCTCGTCGTACGAAGTCAAAAATCGTGAACGTATGGATCCAGTGGGACAGAAATGATCGCGTTTTTTTTTTTACATTTTAGATCGTCACGTATACAATCTCCATTGAAAATTACGTCACACATCGTCCTTGCGCGACTATCCCTAAAGAAACTTCTAGCGAAGCTAGAAGCAAAGTCCAATCCCAGTCTGCGAGTAAACAGAAAGGACGAATACTCGCTCGTACGTTTAACCGAGTTCTCGACTTTGCAAGAAACGATTGAAAAATGAACGATATTTTTTTCTCATACCGATATTGTCGAAGAATCGAAAAAAAGAATATCTTATCGACGTTCTCGATAGCCAAATATTGAAATGATATTTGTTTATGTCCTGTACTACATCGATTTTCTCCTTCAAAGAATCCGTATATACTTCAAAATCTATATACCTGACACCGATGAACGGATTAATTAATTATTATATCGAAGAATTAAATGATACCAGTGACTATCATAACGTATCGATTTTACCTGCAACCATGAGCGTATTTACATATTCGTTTTTCCTCTCGGCATCAGCTTTTAGCCTATGCAAGATCGTTACGGTATACCTCTTCGATATCGAAGTCTTATCGTCTTTTCGATCAGGTAACTTTGTCTTATCCGTAAATTCTATAACAGAGCTCAGTGTCACTCGGGCCACTTGAAACATCGAACGATTCGTTCGAAGCGATTTTTTTTATCGCCTTGTTTTATGATTTAGCTCGTCTGATTGTTATCGGTACTCTGTTGTCTTCTGTACATGGCGACGTTAGTTTCCGTATAATCCATTATACGCCTTTGGCACTGTCTTACGTATTGTTGTTGCTTGTGATAGATTTTAAAAGCCCCTTTTATCGTTATGAATGCCACACCACCCTGTTAAAAGACAGTTAAAGATTCAATGATGATATTGTGTACGAAAGTACGATGAAATTTTACTGGATTCTGCGCTATTAATTGCACGGTGTGTTTCAATTATGAATACTCACGAGAAGAGTTCTCTGAAAATTCGAATTGATGCTTTCGAAGAATATCTTGCCGCATATACTCGCGATAGTTGGCAACAAAAGAGCTCCGCAGAGAATTCGCGTTGCGGACACAGTATCGTTCATCGGTGAAACTTCCTGCGATTGAGCTCTATCATCGTCGGTATAACTGAAATAATTGATTTTTTTTTTATATCAGAAATAAATCGATTCTCGTCACGAATTAAATAACAAATATATGCGTAGCGTACCTGCGAGGCAAGAAGTGTCTGAGAATCGGAACCTTGCAAGCGTGTCGCCTTAAAAGGCTCAAAGCTTGATCCTCCCATCGTAACATTTTACCGAGTACGAGCATAATCGGTATAGTTGGCAAACCAACGAGAAGAACCAATGGATCGGCCTGTTCCATCATGGTGAGACCGTCTTTATGACCAACGACTTGCATAACCGTTACAGCACCGTATGTCACCGCTGTCCAATAAATCGAGCCGACGACTATACCAGCGGCTATAAATGGACAAACTCGGAAAATAACGCCATCTATCGTGTCCAGTATTACCACAAGGGGACCTAGGAAAAAAAAGGCAATAACGATTATATCGCTTGTTAGCGATCGAAGTTAATATTCGCCAGTCGTTAAATAATCTCGTTTTCATGCAATAGAAGCATACCCATGTTCGGATAAACGATTATGTATTCCGTGTTACATTGAGGACAAGCGACGTGAACTCCGGCTCGACCTTTTTGCTTCTCGTCGACCCAGCGTTGTATGCAACCTTGATGTACCCACTTAGTCGTGCCACGACAGTGACAAGGCTTGACCCAAGACGCCGTTACATCGTCCTCATCGGTTGCGAAACAAACCCAGCAATATCTTTTGCTAGATTCAAGTGATAATATCGATTCCATTTTTTCACACGGTAGACAATCAAAGGGATGCGCGATCGTCGAGCCTCGAGGATGATTTTACTGTTTTTCTGGTGCTTTTTCGCGGATATATCGAAACTATCGGTTTCTTTTTTTTTTTTTTTTTTTTTTTTCATAGTTCGCACGTACGTTCCGAGGTTCGAGGTTCGTGTAACCCTTTGTTAGGAAAAAAAAATCGACCAAACGTCTTACTCGTCATCGTAACTCAAGGTCGGCACGCTTGCGGTCGTTTGACTGGGCGACGATGCACTGTCCGTAACATCCATGGATAATTCCTGATCGATTAAATTCGACGTTGTGTTGCAAGTTGTCTCTTCTTCCGAGGATATCGTAGGCGCTTGCGTCACGGACATCTCTGTAACATAAGAATTAGAATGAATGTCTATATTTTGTAAATTCTTTTAATTTTTTACTGTACGCAAGATGGTTTCTATCTTTCAAATTCTTTTTTTTCGTTACCGTTATTAGATTCGCTACTCTGA
Organism: Netelia inedita; assembly: GCA_964017225.1. Lineage (NCBI taxonomy): Eukaryota > Metazoa > Arthropoda > Insecta > Hymenoptera > Ichneumonidae > Netelia > Netelia inedita. Next base: position 3,636,452 of record OZ024920.1, on the reverse strand, counting down.
CGTTCTGGTATGAAATTAGTACTAAGTCTTCTCAATGTCTCTTCAATGCTTGGAAGACGGTGTACATTTGTTCTAGTTGTACCTGCTTCGATTCTAACGAGACGTCCACCACCGTCCAGACCATACGAGACGCGAGGTACACTATCGTCGGACATTCTGATTTTGTTCCGGAACAAAAATGTGTTATCGAACGGCGAACATTGTTCTAGCTGAAATTGGAGTAATAAAAATGTGCATTTCGGTAGTGAAACTTGCTATCGTTTCAATATATTAAACTCGAATAGTGAAAAATCGATCGGTAAGTGTTTAATAATATTTGTGGAGCATCGATCGTTCATCGCCTAAATTCGTTAAATGTAAGAATCGTATAATATATGTATATGTCGCGTAGTAAAGGTTATGGCATAAAATAAAAATGCGTTAAAACTGTAATTTACGGTAATAACATCTGCTTTCTAACGTTTCGTTATATTTGCTTTCTTTGAGGTGCAAAGATTTTCCGTGCAATCGTAATATATGGTAATGAACGACCACGCGATTTGCTATGACGTGTAAGTACCCCGGAAAGGTATAAGCAATAAGAACAAATTAATTGACAGGAGTATTGGTTGTAATAATAACTGATGCAAGAGAATGTTGGTATTTTTACAGAGTTGTACATTACCTGAAAGAAGCATTTGGTAATATAATCAGTTAGTTTGGCGAAAAAAACGGAATTTTTTAGTGACAAACGCGACACTGATGCACTTGGTATATTATTTCGAAAATTCTCTTAAATTCATTTGTATTAGCTTTTAAAATCCTAAAAGTTTAACGAATAAGACCGAGGTCAGAGATGAGTAGGGAGATTCGCAACGTTCGGGTAAAAGTTGAAATCTCATTACTTGGTCCAGCGGGGCGACCTCTTAGCGGCCAGACGGCGAACTGTATCCATTTTTAATGAGTTCGACACGAAGTTAACTGTACTAGTGTAGCCACACATTTGTCAAAGGGTGCATTCGCTTGGGCACTTTCACGCATTCGTAAGCGTCCAAGACCAGCGAACTTCGTATAGATCACCGGTACCAAGTTTCTCGTATTATTTTCGTCTAGATGGCGCTGCTATTTTGCGTCAGGTCTTGTTTTCACTTAGCGTTAAAATGTTCTAAAAGTGGATGTCTTTCAACTTCGCTCGGTGTTCAGTTTATCGTAATTATACTTTTGTTATCGGTTATTCGCGATAATCTATGTAGACTGCAAACAAATTCACGAGAAAACATGTTTGGTCGGTAGTTTCAGTCAAGAGCCGATTTTTTTGATTTTTTTCGGAATAGCCGCCCGGACTCCTGTCCACATCGTCCACACAGTGCGCGTCTGTGTATGACGAAAAATCTCACGTCGTACGATATGACTGACGTCGTGATATGAATCATGTACTCGTGCGACGCTTTCGTTTTTTACCTTTTTTCTCATCGTGAGACATAAATTCACATTGCATACCGAGCATGATCGTGATACTTGCAATCGAGGTTCGTACGTTGAAAATTCTCGCGACGACAGTGCGAACAAGAAAAGAAATGACAGTCTCCAGATAAAAGAAAATAAGCGAATTCTGTAGATGTGAAACAAAATGTCATTCTTCGGTCCTATCTTTTTCTCGTCTTCAACATAATATTATATCCCGAGGGAAAAGGCTATTTAATTTTTAATAATGAAAATTCCATTCGTTTCTAGTCTTTGAAGTACCGTATTCGAGCTTTTTATTGAAAATATGTCTATTGTCACTATACATAACCTCTAAACCGCTTGTCTTGAAATCTTCCGCGATTCGTTTTCATGCACAGTCAGGCGTGCAATGTTCCAAACAAAAAACACACTATCATAGACGTTGCCTATAACAACTGTGATCTCTTCATCATTTCCAAATTTAATAAATCCACCGATCGACTCTAATCGGCATATAAAAAATTGAAATCGATAGATTAATTTTTTTAGTTTTCGTGCGTCGAAAAGTAGTAAATTCGAGGTTAGTTCGAGCAATTTTGCGAATCAACCCTTAAAAAAATTAATTTACATCACGTTCATTCGTTTATTCAGCGTCGTTAGAATTTTTGCTTTTACCGAAATTTTTATACGTGCTTGAAAAAAATGGTTCACAATTTTTACGTCCCGATTGTTTATAAACGCGCGAAACAAATTTATCGTCTCTCATTTTGTTTCACAGGCAATGCAGCAGAGAATTGTTGGTTGATGGACGGAAGAGAAGCGCCTAAACGATTTCCACGTTAACAAATAAAAGAAGACATCGCGATGTATTGTCTACAAGGGTTGATACCCGTTTTGCTGATACCGAAACCTGCGAATCCCGCTCTATTACAAACGCACGTGATGTTCATGGTGCTTTATCTGATAGGTTTTTTTTTGGAACACAAACCTTGTACGATATGCAGCATAGTGTTTCTTGCCGCTGTATTTCTGATCTGTTATAGCGGCGTTGGTAATTGTCTCTTCTGGAGCAACAACTGCGATGCCATAAAGTGCGACGCCGATTGACACGTTTTTACTCTTATAATATATATTTTTTTTCTTGCGATTCTCATTTTTTATCTCTTCACCAACGTGTTCTTCGATAATTTCGAGGCATCGAACGAAATTCGCGATGCGAAACGATGAATTTTTATAAACACGTATTTTAGCGAATATCGGTGTAATTGCGTCGAGTGATATTCGTAATCGTGCAGGAACTCTGAGAGAAATAGCGCGATGATGATATCACCGATTAAAATCGAACGGAAACAATCTTAAATCGTTCGTAAATAATGAAAAAAATAACGAATGTATATAAGTATGTACACGCGCGAGTGTAGTCGGCGATTTTTATTTCGGCGATTTACGTAAGCGATGTGTTGTACGAAATGGACAATTTCGTTGATTAATTGTATGGAAAAATTTATACGCATGATATCTGTGATTCCTCGTAATCGTGGAATGCGATGAAATATTTTTTTTTTTTTTCAACGTTCTGATTTTCGTAATGTACAGGAAGATCCAATGGAAATAACGACGAACCGCTATTCCTGTTAGGGCGATCGTTATTTTTTGGAAGCAAAAGTGATTCTGACTTTGATCTGTTAATTATGAGGGAAGGAACAAAAAAGTATGTACATTGGACAAGTTATAATACTAAATAACCGAGATCTTTAATCTTGAAAGACCTGGTGTTATTATTATGTTTATGTTGTGAAACATAATCGATCGTGCATACGAACCTTTCGTTATATCGTGTTAAACGACGCTTGGGCGTGTAAAAAGGTAATATAGGGATGAGTAGCGAGAATAAGTGATTTATATTATTTTCGTGGATATGAATTACACGATGGGTTATTCTGAGAATAAAATATTTTCGTAATTAAATGAAGCTTTTCGATAACGAGTGTGATTACTTGCATCGATTAAAACTGATAATAGCGCAGTCCCGGAAATTATATAGTGCGATCCAGAAGCAAAAGTACTTCACGTACTTCCCTGGTGTTGGCTGGATTAAATCGACTTCAATTTTTTTTTTTATCAAAGGGTTTGTAGAATTTATAAGTTTTTTTAATTAAATTTGTGTACGAATTGGACAGTATTATCAAATAATCGAAGTACCGAGCGACCTGAGCGCCGCTTGACGGTGGCAATTGTCTGAACTACGAGGAACGTCGGCGAGGGCGTTTTAGGTTATGACGAAAATCACATTAAACAGAATCCAGTTCTCTGAAATTTCTGTTGTATTTTTATACAAAATTTTAATTGATCAATAAAGAATTTAAACTTCTCAAAGTTTACATAATGGCAGTAGTTCCACTCAGTCTGGCTGAGAAAACTTTCATCCTTCACGGAATCGACGTAAGAACGAAACCAAAAAACAAAACAAAAACCACGATCTCGTTCGAATCGTATGTTTACAAGTGTCTCCGTTGTACGAATTTTCCCGATACTCAATAAAAATATTCAACAGGCAGATTTTCGTATCGATGGAAGACGCAGATGCGAATATCGTTCGATCGAGATCGAAACAAAATTAATGCCACACACGAATGGCTCGGCGAGATTGAAAATTGGAAATACGGACGTCCTTGTGGGTGTTAAGGTCGAAGTTGATTCTCCCTTTCCTGCGAGACCGTTCGAGGGAAAACTCGAATTTTTCGTAGATTGGTGAGTACCAACTGACATTCGAATATTACGATCGATAAGCTCTTCTACTTATTTTCGTGCAGTTCAGCGAACGCAGCGCCTGAATTCGAAGGCAAAGGAGGTAACGAGTTGGGAACCGAGATCAGTAACATTCTCGCAACCGCTTATCAATCATCGAATGCTCTCGATCTCAAACAACTATGTATATTACCGAATCTAAAGTGTTGGAAAATTTACGTCGATATCTTGGTGAGAAACCGTTCGTCTACATTTTTTTTTAATCATTGAAGATTAATTTTAGCAAATATTTATTTTCCAGTATTCCCAGTAGAAGTATTTCTATAAACTTAAACTTCTAATTCGTTATTATTTCTTGATAGATTCTGCAATGCGGCGGAAATCTCTTCGATGCGGTCGGCGCGGCGGTAAAAGCGGCATTGTTCAGTACGGAAATTCCCAAAGTGACCGGAGCGACTTTGGACGGAGGAGAACCGGATATACAATTATCCGACGATCCCTTCGACTGTATCAAACTAGAAACGGCGAACTTTCCGGTTCTTGTGTCATTATGCAAAGTTCGTTGCGCTTTTAATAATCGATAGTTCCAAAAACATAAAAACAGAATATATTTTTTTCGTATTTACAGAGTAATATCAATGTTTGCTTTTAGATTGGCGATAAATGTGTCGTCGATCCAACAGCCGAGGAAGAAACATGCGGTTCGGCCACGATCGTAATGGCGGTAACGGCAAAAGGACGTATAACGTCGACAGTCAAAATTGGATACGGCAGCTTGCAACCCGCGACTTTGATGAAAACGCTTCAGGTACGACATGAGTTATTTTTTTACCTTCCGAAAAAAAAAGAAGTTCATACATTTCAATCACATTATTTTCCAGACGGGAACAAACGTGGGGATGAAATTGAATCTTGCGATTATAGAAGGTTTGAGGAAAGAGAATGAAATTGGACAGGACAGAGAAATAATCGGATTTCTTTGATATTATTTAATAAACGTTAATTTTTGTAAATGAATACTTTCGTAAAGACGTTGTTTTTCTTCACCTTTTTTTTTGTAGAAAAGTTATTTACACGTTGATGTTTTCTTCGAGCCAGGTAAGAAGAATCTCAATATTTTTTTGATAATCGCTTCGACCATCAGGATTTAAAGCCTGCGTGATGAAAATTGATTGAACGATACGTGCTAAAAATACTAGAAATTAAATTGTCTTTGATCACTACGTACTTTCAAATCGTTCAGTGTATTGGACGATTGGACTGGAATTGTTCTTATATGTTTGTTCCATATATTAAGACATTGTACCCAAACGACGTCGGCATTACACGCAGCTACGTCCTTGTAAAGTTGCACGCAACAGTCCTAGAAAACAAACAAAATTTGTCCTCTCGACGAAAATTTACCCAATGAGATTCGAATTACCTGAAGATCAGGATGCTGATGCGAACTCAAATACGGTTCCGTTATATTCAACATTTGCCACAATTGGCGTTCTCGAAGTTTAAGACTCTTCGCCAATATTCCAGCTTGACTCAAAAGGATCTTTTGTAGTTTGTACATTTGTGTAAATTTGTAAGCGCTTTTCGAATCCTTCCTGTAACTTTCTTTGGCCGATTTGATCAAGAATTCTGAGAGCGCCGGTAACACTTGCCTATTGTAACAAAATTATTATTATTACGACGTATAATTGCGGAGTAGGTAAATTTCGTAAACGTTAATTGCTCACTTGAGTGTACGAGATCTGATGAAATCTTGAGAAACGTTGGCCAACGTGTAGAGGAGTTGCCAAGCTCGATTAATTACGAGTACGTTAGAATCGTGAAATCTATCGACTAAAGGATGCCACAGTTGATGAACTATGGGCAACAATTGTTCGTTCCAATTGGAAAGAATGGCGAGTCCCTCGTGGAGTATTTGCATCGCTAGTAAACACTTTGGTACGTCTTTCGATGGCAAAAAATTGAGACAACATTTCATAACGTTTTCCGTCATTTTTACGTAGGATGGCGGTTCAATCTTTTCCTCTTCTATGGAAATAGAAAGATAACAAAAAATCTAAAGACGAACGAGACTACGCAGGTATGTTTGATCGAATTAATATTTTTTCCATACGCTCTTGATCGTCGTAAGGAGACAAATTGTCGACAGTTCCGTTCATCAAATCGTTTTCGATATCTTTCGTAGTGGTGACAATTTCTTCTTCCAAATTCTCGGAATCGCGTTTCGCCTTGCAATATTCGAGTAAAGATCGCACAACGATTTCCGCTTTGGTTGGTATTTCTCGAAAAGTTTCGTTCGTTGTAGTTTCCGTATTGGTTGTTAATTTTTTCATGCACATTGTGAATATGTAAAGTATTTTGAGCAAAGCATGGGAATTTCTGTCGTTAAAATTGATGGACAATTGTGCGAGAGCGTCCTGAACGATTTCTTTAAGACAGGGCAAAACGTCCATCGTGCTGTATCGCATAACTATTGAAAATACGTCGAGGACTCCGGGATTTCTCTCGACTCGTCGCATTTTCATCGTCACGTGATAAGAAATGTAATCGAGATTGTCGCGCATCAGATCAGCAACATTTTCATGATTTTGCGAACGAGCTATTTGTTCCAAACTCTTGAGACCAGCTTGACTTATAAAACTGTTTCCACTTCCTGTGAAAAAAATTAAGTTTCTTATCGGCTGGAATTTGTTAAACAATTTTACCTTTTACGTAGAGAGATCTGACAACAAATTCGCGTTACCTGCTCGTTCAACAACGAGATACAGCGTCTTGAGAAGATATTTTTCATATTCTTCTCGAATATTCGTAGCGATATTTCCAAGTCCTTCGATCAACAGGCAACAATTTACGATATTACTCTGAGCGTCCCCCAGAGAAAGTTCCTCACTGGCTTCTATGGGCAAGTACCAATTCTCCGGAATTGTGTAATACTCGACAATTTGTTTGTACAGAACCAATATTGACGGATCTTTCACTGGAACTAAAAGTTGGCACGATTTTTAGTAAATTCGATATTTAAAAATTGACTTAAAAAACGAGAATCGACAGATTTACCTGTGGATATCGAATTTAACAACAGAATTAATTCCTTTTTGTATTGAGGCATTTCGGACATAAAATCCAAAATGTGATCAACTAAAAGGGTCAAGTCGCCCAATTCACCGAGAAGTTTGCAAACGAAAATAAGCTTTTCCTCCGTTTTCGTGTCTCTGATGAATTTGAAACGTTTCCAGGAGTGCAAACTACTGTACGTGGAATCCTCAATGTCTAGAAGAAAATTTTTTCATACTTAATTATAACGTGAAACTTTTATTGCCTTTTTCTTTACGTATTAATTATACCTAGCTATATAAAAAATCATTATTCGTTACAGTGGAATAATAAAGTTTGTACCTTTGACTTGAATCTCTTCCAAAATAGAAATGTGACTGCAGTCAAGTTCCGCGACGTATACGAGAGCGAGCAGAAGTCTTCGCAAGTGCGATACCGACGCCATAACACGAGGAAGTCTCTGTTTCCCAAGCAATCTTATGTAACCAGCTAGTTGATTGAGATACGACAATTGTATCGAGTCGTCTGTCGACATAATTTTATTATGTTTATTTTATTTATGATCGGTAGATATTATAATAATACCAATCGTGTTTCAATAACAATACCGGATCTACGAATCAGCCGTGGAAGTTTAACGAGCAGTTTGTAAAAATGATCTTCCAACATTTCAACGACCGGTCGCATACCATGATTGGTCGCAAATTTTTCATTAACACGATCCAGAGACGTTCGTGCTAAATTCTTAACTTCTTTTACGTCGTCTTCCGACAGTAATATCAAAATTTCCACAAGTTCCATAAAGTTGTTTTTCATATTCCTTTGAAGCAACAATTTCATATTTTTAACCATCGATATTGAGTTTACTGTCTAATTCTTACGATCACGAGTGGAGAATGAATGATTATCGTTATTACCTCGAGCATCTGGAAAGTATGAGGTTAATGGTAATTATCAATTCTCTTCTAACTTGAAAATGGGAATGTCTGGCTACATTAATCAGAGAACTCATCAATTTGTTTAGTTTGATCGATGCGGCATCGAGCCACTCTTGATTTCTCGTTATTGTTTCTAAGTGTCTTCTCATTCCCTCAGCTCCCTCGAGTTTTAACGAGCTTCCTAATGGATCGAGGGATTTATCGATAACCCGATCGACACTTTCAGTTTCGATATCGAGATTTTTCTCGATTGGCTCATCTTCCATAACGAGGGTAATTATTCTCCCGTATGCCCTGATGGCCATCTAAAAATGAGATTCAAGATTTACGTTTTGGCACAATCGATCGAGTTGATGAATTCGTGTATAGAAAATTAAATAACCATGGTAATTTTGTGATTTTGCAGATCATTTCCTACGGCAACTTCGTGAAGTCCGAGGGCAATTCCGGGTAAAAACATCATCATTATATCAGCTATTTGTGCCCTGAGAACTACGTCGTTCGCATCAGCGTCATTATGTACTTGAGACAGAGTCATTAGTGTGTTTATTGCGGCCAGTCTGCACAAGATAATGTTCATGTTGGAAATATTTATTTTCGATCAGATGGATATTATTTTTTAAATCCTGCTAGAATTACCTCAGTGAGCATAATTTTTCAGTCTTGGCAATACTCAAACACATGTAAACAGCCTGACTGAGTTTCGGAGCGTTTATTCGAAGGTAGAGCGATTCTATTACATCCGCTGAACTGCGTTTTATCAAAGAGTCCAAACACCTCATTGTGCTCTCTTTCAGCTCCTCGTGCGAAGAGATTACTAAAGTTTGAAGTTTAAATTTAATTTTATGTAATTTTGAAGGAAAGCGAAGATTTTTATTCTTTTTAAATGATCAAATGTGTTTACGCATGTTTTGTTGATCTCCTTCGTAAATTTGTATGAGTAGAGCGACATAGAATTTGAAGAAATAATTAATGTTCGTTATCCTTGCTCTGGAGAGTACTGTATCGAATAGTTCAACCAAGTGTTGTTTAACATCTTTGCTATAAAATAGAAATTGTATGAGACAATTTTATCGAAGATTTTATCGTTCAATTTCAGGCATTTAAATTACCTCAATTTATCATTATGAAGATGCGCATAAATTGGAAACAAAATATATTCCAAATGATATTGGATCTCCGCGGTCGAACGACACCGAATGCGATCGGCAAGGATTCTTGCGATCTGAACGTCCGGTTCGTTCGCCAGGCGATCGCACAGCGGTTTCAGCGCCATGAACGATTCCTGAATAGCGATTCTTTCCATTTTGTTCGTTCATAGATGAAACTTTTTTGCGATGATTTTTCTTGTTCCGATAATCAGATTGTCGGATGATCGGCTATAATAGTGATTATATTTTTTTTATTTTTATTTCAAAATTGAGATTTCGCAAATAAAGTCAATAATAAATAGCTTTGTACGGACAAATTTTAATTTATATGTGTTTCTATGAAACCTACGGTAAAAATACGAAATGAAGCATGCGCTAAAGTAGACTTAATATATGGTAGAATGTTTATAAGTATATGCTCCGAAAGAGAAGCTATGTACTGCATTGAATATATTTACAAAATTCTGGCCTCGAAAATATGAATTTTTTATTACGATTTAGGTAACATAAGACGGAAAGTGTGATTTCGTACTTTCTTCTATTTTTAAGTTCATGTGACAATACAATCTTGTTGACGAGCCCAAATCAAGACTTTCACATGTCAACAGTACGCGTGTAGGTTATGGGACTGATATTATTATTTATTTTCCAGCCGCAACGTGAAAAGGAAAAGGAATTCATTGATTTCCGACGTTGAGTTTTTTCATATTTACCACGGAAAACGGAGTTGCATATAGTCGCGTTCACGAATCACTCACAATTGTTAAATGTGTCAACATTTAAACTTTAGGATTCACCGGAATAATCAAAACATTTTGTGCTAAACATTGATCAGCTGATGGAAACGCACACTTCGAATATGTTTGAATCGAGATGGGCGACCAAAAAAGCGCATCGAACGCCATCGGTTGGGAAATTCTCGAGGCCTAAACCGGATATTCACCGGTAATATCGGGATCGATTTTACATGCGCCGTAACCATTACGCATCGTGGCTATGTGTTGCGCGAGTCCGTGAGTCCGATCATCATGTGTCAGTACGTGTGTGCATGTATGCAGTGTGCAGTCGACGGGTGGTCTAGACGGCAGTTGACAAAACGTCTCTATCGTTATTATTCTCGTTGCAATTAATACAAAATCCTCGATAGACAAAACCGGATTATCAGTTTCTCGAGGACGGCGATTAACCGTCTCGCGACGTTCTATGCGGTTTCACGTTTCTTCTGACGCGTGAGCCGCCATCGAAATCTCTTTCGCACAAAATTCTCTCTCCTCATTCTTTACGACAAACAATCGCCGACCAAGATGAGCTTCCTGTTGTAAGTTTTTCTTTTAAATAAAGATAAAACTATTAATTGCCGCAAATTATCAGCCTCATCCCCGAAAGTGTCGATCAAAAGTGTTCCAACTACTGTGACAATAAAAAAGTACGAATGTCGTCGAGTTTATCGCAAGAAACAAAAAAAAACGAAAGAAAAAAAGAATCAAAACGTTCCTTGATCGATTGATCGCTGTAACGGTGCACTGTGTGTTTGTGTCCGTGTGTTGCATTTCGTGTCGCAAACGGCTATGTGTGCTTCGATTGACAAAATTCACCTTGTACTGTCTGAGATTAAATGGGAGTTCCTGTGTTTGTTCCTCGTAAAGATTCGGGTTCTTGACCCGTTCGCTACACATATTTACACTCTCGCAAAACGCGACTTAACGACAATTTGTTGTTCCTCGATGAAACATCGGTTTTTAATTTGTATCGTTTTCAATTTCTATTTCTACCTATAAATACGCGTGTGTACGTAAAATGCATATGTTTTATGTGCGTCTATAATAAAACAGCGATCTTGAAGTTTAGTCGCGTATTGCAATCACGTCATTACGACAATTTTAGTCACTTGTGTATGAGTCACTTTTGTCAAGGGAAAGGCACTATTTACTTTCGTATAATATCCGTGCGATGAACAATAAAATAAATCCTTTGTTTCAAATTGCAATTCCTTGCAAAATTCGAACAGCTGATCGTTTTTGATAAGAAAATACAATGTTTCACCTACAGTGCACCCCCCCTTTTTTACACGTAATATATTTTTTGTACACTACCGTTCGTAAATATTTTTCGACAAATAATTTGTATTTCGACGCTGCGAGCTTTTTTTTTTTACAATGCCTTTTCTCAACAATGGATAATTAAACATTAATAGATATTTTTTAAACAATTATTCTCCTGACAGAATTCGCTTTTGAGCGTCTATTGAGCGAATATTAATAATATTACTTATAATAATATTATTACTATCGCGCATCGTTAATGGGAAATAACTTTGTATCCACATTTTTATAGCGGAAGCCGTTCGTCAAAGACGTTCAAACCCAAAAAAAATATCCCAGAGGGAACTCATCAGTACGACTTGATGAAACATGCCGCGGCGACTCTCGGATCGGGTAATTTGCGACTCGCCGTTATGTTACCCGAAGGAGAAGATCTCAATGAATGGGTCGCCGTGAACAGTAAGCTTTTTAATTTCTTCATTCGAATCCAAAAATCCGCCACGCGTCGTACGTTTTTTATTAAATAATTATTATATACATGTTTTCATTTCTATCTCAGCCGTTGACTTTTTCAATCAAATCAACATGCTGTACGGCACGATAACAGAATTTTGTACCGAGGAAAGTTGTCCGATAATGTCGGCCGGTCCGAAATACGAGTATCATTGGGCGGATGGTCACACGGTGAAAAAACCGATAAAATGTTCGGCTCCCAAGTACATCGATTATTTAATGACTTGGGTTCAAGATCAATTGGACGACGAAACCCTATTTCCCTCGAAAATTGGTAACTCGTCGTAATCGTTACGACAAATACGATACTAAAAATTTAACACGATATTGATAAAAATATGTTATTTTTCAGGTGTTCCATTTCCAAAAAACTTTTTATCCATTGCTAAGACAATATTAAAACGATTGTTCCGAGTTTACGCGCACATTTATCATCAGCATTTTAGCGAGGTCGTGCAGTTGGGCGAGGAAGCTCACTTGAATACTTCCTTCAAGCACTTCATATTTTTCGTACAGGTAATATACGAAAATAATATCATCGATTTTCCCAAAACTATTCGATAGTTCGGAATTGTCATATCTTCGCGGTTCTCGCGTAACTTGCAGGAATTCAATCTAATCGAGAGACGAGAACTGGCGCCGTTGCAGGAATTGATAGAAAAGTTAACCGCGAAGGATTCGCGATGAACGATACGCGATCCTCGAACGATCTACGAAAAAGGAAGAACGCAAAACATACAAAAAAACGAACCTCCTCCAAAGAATCTCATTCACACTGTCCTCACCTTCCCTCCTGCTCCGCTAACTATTGTACAATTAATTCGCGTAATTATTTAAAAGCTAATAATCACGGCTTCGTCTCGAACCGCAAGTTGTCGATATTCGTGTAACGTTGTTGTTTTTTTTTTCTTTTTTTTTTTAATTATCTCTCGTTATCGCACAAATTGAAAATGAAAGAAAACTGTCGACGTCGAGGAGGATTAAGTATTTGTTTTTTCCTCGCTGTAGTTTCGCGAGAGGCTCGAGTACGCTGATATCGTAATTCGCTAGTATAAACAACAAACAAACAAACAAACAAAAAGATTGAAAACATTATGCTAACGTTAAAAACATGTAAAATAGTCAAGTATCGTTAAAATCGTTTCGCCATTATTTATCTCACTCGCTGCTAACCGGAAGTATTCGGTGAATTCGCGCAGATCGCTCGCGTCATTCTTTTTTTTTTGTTTAATCGTAATTTATTTATCTCTTCGCGAGAAATTTTGTGAATCATCATAACGCACCGACAATTTTCTTTCTATGCAAAACGCTTGAGCAGTTTGCAGACAGGAAGTTTCTATGGACTTCCGGTTTTCATGTATGAAACAAAATATTTACGAGTCTCTCAAACGACGCATTCGTTTATCGTTCGAACTTTCCTTTGTCTTTTTTTTTTTTTTTTTTTTTTTTTTTTTTAATTCATATTTATCGACGATTTTAAGCGTCGTACGATAATGCGTATGAAAAGAAAGCGAATGTAAGGTTATAGCGAGTAAAAAATTCGTTGAATGATTAATTCGAGGCTCGCGAACCGGTAGAAGATTTTTAACGTACGATCGTTAACGATAACGCTCTGTGGAGGATTTCGAAGGCTGTTTACCTCGGCACTTTCGTAGTTTTTCAAGAATAGAATTCACGAGGAATTTAAATCGCTCGACTCTGGATGGATATGCTGAAAAAGACAAAAACAACAAGAAAATATCACTTAAAATTGAATCTGCTAAAAAAATCATTGTAGTTCGGAGACAAAAGCGATTATTTATTCGAATTGGAATAAAACGTAACTCGAAACTCTAATTTCCACTAGATCGCTCATCTCCAATTCGAACGGATAATTTTCCAAAAAGAAACGCGAAGAAAATTAAATTTTCGATCATTTACAACTTCTGCACGAAAGAGTCGAGTCGTAAATTTCTATCGACGTTAGTAACGGCTTTTTTCACGATAAAATTACGACGTCGATTAATATCGGACCCAACAGACAGTGAAAATGTATTTTTTATATAACGAGCTGTTGCAAAAGTGTGAAATATTTCGGATGTAAAATTTTTGTCCGAAGAAAACCAAAAAAAAAAAGAAATGAAAACAGAAAAAAAAAACGTAAACGAGAGAAGACAAAGCGAGAAACGAACGTTATTTCATTCCGAAATAACGTTCGCGATGTTGTGATCCACGGCGGGCGATACTTTCGAGAAAAAAAAAACAAAAAAAACTTTGCCGCACCGTAGGAACATATTTTTTTTACATTGGATTACGAATTGTACGAAACGATAAAAGGGGTTATTATAATTATATTAAAACAAATAAATTAATAATAGCGCGTGTTTCTGGCGTAAAGGGAAGAGATACACGATGGCACGAACGTGAAAGAGACAAAGAGAGAGAGAGACGGGGTAAAGAAAAGTCATGTAACTAGCTGACTTTCTGCACATGCTAAATGGATTAAGTAATGTAACTTCACGTACCGATTAATTAAATTATATCCAGTACTTAAAAAAAAAACAAAGGGAGAGAAAGAAGAATTGTCACCGAGTGATAAATGGACCGTGAAAATGATCGCCGAAAAATCCACAATCTAGTTTCGATGTGAATTTAACGAAGAAAAAAAAAGATAAGAAGTACGATTAATCGAATTAGCAAAGGATCCTTTTCGCGGTCGTTCGTATTAATGAATAAGCTTATAATCGACTGTAAGCTTGATTATCGTAGGCACTTATCGTTCGAACACGTAATCCACAGTGCTCGCGCGAAAACGGGTGATCAGTAAACAAAAAGAAAAGGAAAACAAAAGAATCCCCATCACCCAAACCTGCCTTGAAAAAAAAAAAAATAACAAAAAAAAATAGAATTTACGTAAAAATTAGCAACTGCATTTTTGTCCTCGCACGACGATCTAGAATTTTTTCGAACATTCGTAATCAGACCGAAGGGTGCTATCGGTGAGGAGAAAATAATGATCGAGCTCGTTAACGACTCGTTATACGCTTGTGTCTCGAGCAAAATATACAAAGCAAGCGAATGGCCGCATTCGAAATTAGGAGAAAAAAAAAGATATCGATCTATCGATATGTCAATGTGTTATTTCTTTTCTTTTTCTTTTAAATGTATTATCCGTAGCGTCCGAATCGAGACGAAAAAGAAGAATGACTGGGTGTGCATGTATACGCCTTCGGAGTCGCGCTTTCTAATATAGGAAAAAAGAAGAAAGAAAAAAAAAGAAACATGATTCTTGTTCGCACACACGAGAGAGCCTCCTCGAATTTTTCGAGAGACCAAAATTGGATCGAGAGTCGCGCGATGCTTTTCGTCGTGACCAAAGTTCGAATGTTCTCGACGTAAATACGTTTTGTAATACAATTTTTCTTTTCTTCGTCAAAATTGCTCTCGCGCGAATGCGTCGAAATTCGAATTAAAACAAAAAAAATATCCAACGTGACGTCGCGCCACTCTGTCCAATAATTAAAAAATAAATCGTTCGTTCGCTCTTGGCGATACTAGTGATAATATCTGTGCAATGTATATAGTATTTTTCTTTAAATAAACGAAGGCTCGATGTAATCACGAATTTAACTTACGAAAAAGTTTTCTCTCTTTTTTGTTTTGAACTTTCGTAACTATTTTTTCCGGGTTTAATTAATTTTTCGTATCCTTTCTGAGACAAAGGCGAAAAGCTTGATATTAATAAAACGTTTTTCTTGTAGATTTTTGTATTTTTAGAACGAACTTTCCGTTTGTCGCGGGTTGGTTTTTTTTGTCAGGCGCGATCGTAGACGAATGATGAAAATGTTGATGACTCGATTAACAAGTTCATTAACGACCGATCGCTGTATAATGATAAGCACAAGCCGCAAATAGTCTTCCGGATAACATTTTCTCGGATCTTTCTTTTTCCTCGTTCGATTACTCAACGGGTTTGGATTATTACACGTTTCTCGTGGTTAGTATCTCGTAATAAAATCTAGGGACTTATGAGAACTCGGGGTTTTACGACCAAGTACGACGATGGATCATTGATCAATCTGGCATGAGAATAAAAATGTATATTATTATTTTTTTCTTAATTCCGCTCTATTCAATAATTCAGTAGGACTGAACGCGAGCTTGTCGTGTGTCGAAAGCACGCGACTTGCTCGAAAAGGATCGAAGCGGTGAATATTAGTGTCGGGCTGCTACAAACGAGTTTGGAAAATGTTCGAGTCGTTATGTAAATTTTCGTTTCGTATAATTCATTTCAAATTCCTTTTTTCGTAAATTTTTAATTAATTTCACGGATTCATAATTATATTTTCGTGTATTTCGATTCGTTTCACGTAATTTGTTTTTTTATGACAATGAATAACGAGGCGTTCGAGTAAATATTTAAAAACAAACGAAATACAAATATTTATCTACTTAAATTAATTAAACAGTAATCGCTCTTTTTTTTTGAAACGTGTAAAATTATATTTTACAATTATCAATATTACGAGGAGCCAAGTATAAAGATTTTACTTTAAACCCATTTCCCACAGGAAGGACATCTTTAATCACTCGATTTATCGAAGATTGTCATTATTTTCCTTAAAAGTTACCTCGACAGATTGGAAATCGATTTTTCACCGTCAACTTCGTGGCGTATTCCTTTCTATTTGCGAGATCGTTTCGCAAAATGATAGAAAATGCCTCGACCAGTTTACCTCGACACCGTTTTTTTTCTTATTTCTTTTTTCTGGAGCAGGAAAATCCCTATTATTGACATTTGAAATTTGTCGAAGTCGAATTACGGTTAAAACACCCAACTTGGGAGAATTTATTATTATTTGTTTTTTCTTTTTTCTTTTTCTTTTTCGTCGAGAGACTCGTCGATCGTTCGAAGAAATTTTATCTTTTTTTCGGTCTCGATTTTTGTCATTTTCGTACTTTTCGCGTTGCGTAACGTCGCGAATCGTCGATGTGACATAATGATTTGTTGTCATTACTGGCAGCTGGGGTCGGGCTTGAAAAAAATTAGCCGGTTCAGCACATTGGCAACGGTACGCTCGAGCAACATCGACGATTCGATAAAAAAAAAAGAAAGAAGAAAAAAAACAAAGAACACAAATCACAAAACAAAATTGATCACGAAATGCGTACTGCTTAACATGACGTTGCATATTTATCACAAGCGCCTTTTTTTGCATCCGACCTTATCGGACCTTTTCCACGGTTAAAAAAAGATCACTCACGGTACAAAACGATTCCATCGTCGCGTGACGCGAACGAGCGAAATTTAAAAAAAAATCAAGTCCGACGCGAGTCAGGAAAAATTCGCGATTAAATTTTTCGCTTCGCAACGTCACGAATAACTGGCAATAATCTCGTTTCCTCGCTCCAAGTACGTGACGATAACGTCGTCGATTTGACGTCGCGTTGAAAAATTAATTCTCGAAACAAAAGGACGTAAAATTGTAAATTTTACGTTTGAAAATAAATTTTCGATTTTTTATTAGAAAGTATTGTAATTCGCGTTGAAAAAAAAGAAAAAAATAATAAACAACATTAAATCGAGGAGGGACGTTGGGACGAACGTGAAAGTTGGGCGATACGAAACTTTCCTTTTCGAATCTTTCCCCAAAAGTTCAGTAATCTAAAAATATTTCGTCGTTCGAACAAAATTCACGAATAACGTTTGTACAGTTTTGTCGAAACGTTACGTGCGCGCGACGTAGCACTTTGGAAAATATTACATCGAATGAAAATTTCACGAGAAACGATCGCTCTTGCCACCCCCACTTCGTCTCACGAACTTGTTTCGACGATGGGAAATATTCTCCGTCGCTTTCTTTCT
This sequence comes from Netelia inedita, assembly GCA_964017225.1. Taxonomy (NCBI): domain Eukaryota; kingdom Metazoa; phylum Arthropoda; class Insecta; order Hymenoptera; family Ichneumonidae; genus Netelia; species Netelia inedita. Next base: position 3,618,736 of record OZ024920.1, on the reverse strand, counting down.
TTTTTTTCTCGTCGCTTAACGACGAATTCAGTGTTCGCTAAGCATTCATCGTGTTCGGATTAAAATACATATCCCTTTCACCGGGCCCGCCAATTCGTGGTTCTTCTCCACGTGTTTCGCGCGACCGAGGACCAAAGAGAAAAAACACGTAGCCCGTCGAGCCACGAATATAGTGTTTTTATTTTTTAATTGATTTTTCTTTCAAAGTGCTATTAATCCATAATTTCAAACAATTTCAATCGTCGACAATCGCAAAATGCCCTTAACAATTTTTTCCTTCGTCACTTTTTAACTTTCATCGACGATTATTTAATAATTATCGTTATAAAACAAATTTAACACTGTGGCGTTTCCTAAATTCTTTCGTGTGTATCGTTGTGTGAAAAAGAGAAGAAAAAAAGAAATAGAAAGAAAAAATCCACGTGTGCGTTAATTGAAGAGAAAAAGAGAAGGGGCGCAAGTACTCACCCCGTTTTGCACGAAGCTCGGTTCACCTGAGCTCACCTGGCCGAGCAACAAGGCTAACCGAGAGATACTCCGTAGTTCTTACAGCTGTTGGTAGTGCGTATTCGGTGCAGTAGGTGCAATCGCGCGAGCCTCCTGTGAGTCGCTTTACATCAAATTATTTAATATAATAGAACTAGGGGCATGTTGGGGTGGGGTGGCGGTGGGGGGTGCGGATGAGGGGGTACATAAAATGATAGTGACAAAATAAAAAAAATAAGGAAAGAAAAAATATTACAATATTTTTATAACGGAATTGATCAAGAAACAAGTTCATAAATCATCGAGACTCGCCGGGCTCGATTTTTAAGGCGGTTCACAAATAGCGAAAGTGGTTCCTACTATTTATTCCTTGTATTTCCGCGTTCTGTTCTTCGGGTTCGAGCGCACGTCGCGTCGAACTCGAGGTCGAGACAAAAAATCGGCGATTTGCCTGAATCGAGATGTCGATTTTTTAATTAATTGATCGATTATTTAATTAATCGATTGATTATTTAATTGGTCAATGATAATTGACGATTTTTTATGGACTATCAGTGCATCGAGTGATATCGACTTAGTTATTAAATTTTTATCATTGAAAAAGTGAGAGTAAATATTTCCGTCGCGATTATTTAAATTGAATTAAATTTATAGAAAATTATTTAAGTCCGAGGATGGCAAGAGAGAATCGCGACCAGAGGCTCTCGAATGCCGTTTAGATCGTTCGGTACCGTTATACATAGCCAACGTATCCGACATTCTCGACTCTCTCATTGGATCTTCGCTACGCGTGAAGAAAACGCTGTAAAAAAAAATGTTGACCGAACTAACATTTCGATCACGAATAATTATCTCGTACGATACCGTTCAATTAAATTCTCATCAGAAACCGAAGTAAAAAATCGTTAACAATTTCACACCGAGCGATCGTTAAAATAATCGCCGGAAGAAAAATAAGTTTACGAGAGCGAATTAAATAAAAAAGAATGCTACGAATAAAAAATATAAAAATAAAAAACAAATTTGCAATAACAAACAAGAAACAAAAAATCGGTCACGTTTTGACGATCTCGGTGAGTGCGACGAGTTGACCGTAACGAAAAGGTAGAAAATAATAAAATAAAATGGGGCCAAGGTCGACAATTAGCATTCTCTCGAGCAATTCACAATTGACCGTATAACTCATCCGTGAATAACGAAGATCGTCGCCGTGGCTAATCGACAATGTATCTTTGCGCGAGTACGCGAAATGAAAAGGAAAGTGTTCGAGACGGATCGTCGTTATTTTCGCGATACTTTGTACTTCTCGGAGAATAAAACGAGTTGGTTACGAACCGATCTCACGTATGTTTATGCAATGTACGATCGGCGCATTTTTGGGAGAGATTTTCCGCTCCTCGATCATCTTCCAAGGTCACACTTAATTCGCTACGTCGTAAATTACCATGCGCACGATCGCGTACAACAATAAATTCTTTATTTCTCCTTCGCAATTTACTTTACCCCGAAGTCTTTCGTCCACTCGTCGTATCTCCTTGACCATGCAAATGGCAAATTTGCTATGACGTATTTCATTCGAGTGGACGCGAGTAAAAAAAAATACGAATTGCCAAAATGTCGACGCGCCAAGGTAAACTTAAATATTCTTTTTTTTTTGTTAATCGAGGGAACAATGTGTACTGGAAATTGATTAATTCATTAAAAAAGTTACGTCATAACGATCTTGACATATTGACGGTAATTAAAATAATTAGCCTGGAGATAAATGATATCGTGTCTCGTGTGGAGATTAAAAAATATACAGCTGCTTCTATTTTCAAGTGGAAACATAATGACACTTCTTCGTATATGTAAAGAAAAATATTATTTTTTATTATCTCGATATAAAAAAATAATTTATACATTTTTAAAATTATATTTTGTTAATTTATTTAATTAACGTTCGACCGTGGAAAATTTTTATAACCTTTTCTTTACATTAATCTTGATATGATAATTTTTTTTTTCATTCGAACAAATATATGCTTTCCTGTTAAGGTGTCAGTTTATTTCCTCGTATTTTCCCTATTTTCCTCATAGTTTTTCTTTTCTTTATTTATAAATTCCGATTAGTTCGTAAACTATATCGGGATATTCATAATTCGCGAGTGCTTTAATAAATTCTGTCCGCAAAATGGAAAAATATTTTTTTAAAGTTACACAGAAGCGCAGAAATCGGAAATATAAAAAAATGCTTTAAAAATGTCGTGATTAGAAATGACGATTATGCAATGCAGCTGCACTACAAAGCTGAAGATTCCATACGTTATATACGCCTCGAGGCATTCGATCCGATCGAATTAAATCGACTAATGTTCCATCGTGCTTGACAATTAGAAACAAATCATTATGCAATACTGTCATGGCGTCCCATCTCCCATTTTTATCAGAACGATAAATATCTCCTGGAAATTATCAGCGATTACATCTGCAAGCGCAAAACTAGCGTATGCACAGGAAATACTCATTTTCACAGTCAGATTAATTATAAATCACTACGCGACAATTTCATAAAACAACATTCACTCCAGAAATAAATAATTTCTCGTAAAACTTAAAAAATCGACAAAAATCGGTCGTACTAATTTCCAAAATTAAAAACAAAATTATTTTCATTAATTTCGAATACCTCAAAGAATACATCTTCGTCTACATGTCTTCTCCCACATTTTTTTAACATAAAAAAAATGAGTTTGTTGGAAATAAAAATTTCCACGAAAAATATCAATTTCCAGGTAACGCTCGACGTTGTTATCGATTCTCGTCACACAATTTTACTTTGAACCTGCTCGAGGTACGCGCATATTTTTTTGAAAAATCTATACATGCGCCAGTGTGTGTGTGTGTGTGTGCGAAATTCTTCGCGACGTTACCCGCGTGATTTCTCTTGTGCGAGATGAGGCGGGCCGCCGTCTCTCGCGCGCGCCTCGGTATTCCTTTTTTAAACGCGTGTCGTCGCTCGACTAAATACATACGACCGATACCCCACCCCATCGTAGTATCGTCATCATCATCACATACAGGCCGCGATCGCTCACCTAACGCGCCCGCGACTAGCGTTTATGACTTTAAGTACCCGCATCGCGTGTCTCACCGGATCTATTACAGTCTCGGGCGTCGTGGTGACATCTCGCAGACCATTCCGTCTCTGTTATCATTTTTCTTGTTTCCTTTTTTTAATTTCATTTTTTCAATAATAATCAATCTCGCCACGACCTTTCGCGTTTCACTACGAGTGCGTTTAAGAAAAATGATTCTAGTGCAACGAAACAACGAGATTCAAGTTTGACGAGATTTTTTTTTTACAACTGACATTTCATCAATATTATCGACGCTCGTTTTGCCCCACGTGCTTTTCGGTATTGACTTGTTCTTTTTTCTTCTTTTCGTTAAAAACTTCAACCCTTTCTCTACGTGAGTTCACGAATCGCGATCATTTTTGTGATTATCCGATACGGTGTAATAAAATTCGTATTACAGTTTTATCGGTGTAAAATTATCGATCTCTCGTTTCGATTTTTCGTTGGACGATTTTGTTTCGATTTAGAAATTTGTAAGAAAAATTGATTGATTATGCATTGATTAAAGAAATGTAATTTTGTTTACAGATATTTTTGTCGTTGATTAACTTATAGTTTGATCGACTTTAATCGATAACTCTCCTACTTATTACGTGACGTACGTGACTGTTAACGAGGATCTTGCTTCGTAATCTACGGATATAAATATATCTATACAGCGACCTTGGGACGATCGAATGAACTTAATTAAAGTGTAATTCAGGACCTTGAATTATCCAGCTCCGAGAAAAATGGAGCTAGCACTCTCGATTTTAACCCTCGTGTGTGCCGATCTTCACTTCAACGGTGTGGTGAGTGAGAGTCATGAGTTTTCCGGGCCTGCGCGTGCTCCCAACTCGATACAAGTCGATGTTTTATTTTTTCGTGATAAACCGTGATTAGAAGCTTTGAGACCGAGTGGAATATTGTGTACAACGACAGACACGTTGAAACTTTCGAGACGAGGAATGAAAATGGAACTATAATTTTCTTATTAAATTATTATGTTTATCACCAGCGAGAGATTCGTGAAAAACAATATATATATTACGAACAAATCGATTAATAATTAATTCATTAAAAAATTATATAATTCACAAAGTAATCAAATTTTCAAGAGAGAATTTTTATAATGTTTTATTGTATCGAGATTATTAAAATAATTTTGAAAAAAATTTCGATCGTCTTATTCGCACGATACACGAACGTGGATAGTTGACATTTGACGAACGTAAGCATTCACCGGACTCGTTGTTTCTACGATGACGAACGATTAACACACTGATTACATTATCCCGTGGTATTTCGTACGATTGTCACACGGGTGTCATTCACGGTCGTAGACAACGTTCAATGTTCAAACGTCTTGACTGGCAAGATTGCGATTATTGTTTTCACATTTCGCTGAATTAGTTCACTGTGAAGGTGACGATGCCGCGAAGGTTCGAGACATGCCCTCGTTACGAAGAAAGATCAGGGGGCTCGTGTCTGGATGACAATCGACACGGAACTTTATACACTGTCACGAACAGACATTGGATCACGCGATTTTCTAATCGTCGCTCGTGACGAGAAATTCGAATTTTTCCAGTGAAAACTTCGACGATGTCGAAACTCTAATTATCGTTTCAAATCTCGAATATCAAGAGCATATTTTAATTAAAGATTGATTAATTAATTAACATTAATGATAAAATGATAAGAAAATATTAAAAATTGGGTATTCGGGATTGAATTTTTTATTTTCATCTCGCAAAGAGCTATGATTAAATAAGGTTTGAATCTTTCAAAGTTTCTCAGGGTAATAAAACGTTGATAGCCGAGTGTCGATTGCGACAATCGATGCGAATGAAAGATGACGATCCTTGATTGAATCAAGCGCGATCGGTACATCGAGAGAAAGAAACGAATACTGATTGATCGTCTTAGATGCAACGAGCTGGATCGAATGCGATGTCCTTTCTTCGTCGATTAAAAAAAAACATTTGTCATACGTCAACGATTGAATAAATAAAAATTATTTTTACCTAAAGGAAAATTCGATCGCATAAAATACAACTCTAAAACAAAAATGAGAAATTATCTTCAAATTTATTACAGGAAATGTTGAACGAGGTGATAAAGAGGATCTTGAGATTTCTCCTGTTTCTTCTCGGTTGTATCGTGACACCGATCACGCGTCTTCGCGCACTGAGCAATCGCCGTCGCTGTCCGCCGATTCGCAACAATATTTTGTTGATGACGGCAACAGAACTCACCGAGAAGATACGAAAGAAAGAGGCAAGACTTTGATAAAGATTAAAAATTTAATTAATCGATTAATTAATAATAATAATAATAATAATAACAATAATAACCAACAATATTTATTTTTCATTTCCCTTTATGATGATCGATTATTATCAATTTTATAATATTAATTAATTTTTATCTATTTACGTTAGAAACATTATTCAAAATTTGAAAAAATTTAAAAAAAATTTGAAAAATTTGAAAATTTGAATATATTGTCTGACCAATATTGACTCTAACTACTGTCTCGTTAATACGACATTTTTGACGCGATTAAACAGATCACGAGCGAGGAGGTCGTCGCGGCATACATAGAAAGATGCAAGGAGGTGAATCCTGTGATAAACGCGATAGTAGAGGATCGTTTCGTTGCAGCGTTGCAGGAAGCGCGTCAAGTCGATTCGCTCATAAAATCGGGAACGAAGAGCGAGGAAGCTATGGCCCGTGACACGCCGTTGCTCGGCATTCCCATAACGGTGAAGGAGAGCATAGCCGTCAGAGGCAAGTAGATGTGAAAAAAGAAAAGAAACAAATTCTTTCTTTATTGTGTACGTATGCACGTGCGTGTGGACGTATGTGTATGTGCAGTTGTATTTAGACAGTTTCACTTAACGACGCGAGGCGCGCCGCGCAGGAAATCGCCGCGGGGTGTTCCGAAACGAGAACAGGGAAAGTATCGAGACAAAGTCAAGTCGATGATTATTCGGATTTAACCTCCGCCTCGGACGTTTCTACGGTCGAGCTCCTCATCGACATTGACCTCGTCGGCCGATTTATACGAAATTATATATTATTATTTTCATTACAATTTTTTCTCTCTCCCGTTAAAATATTTTTCTTTCAATCGATTTCATCCATTTTTATGTTTGACCATTTTCTATTTTCATTCGTTTTGAATTTAATGGATCGATCGATTCATTTTCTTACTTTCATTTTTTTAAATAGTTGCTCTCAAGTGTTTTATCGTTATTCGATGAACTCCGATGGACTCGATTTTTATCGGTGTTGAAAACGATTTTTTTTGCTCGTTCTGACCGGTTTGATTTAATTTTATTTATAGATATTCGGTAATAGAATGTGAATTCGTTTGAATCAATAACAATTTTATCAATCTAAATACAAGCGAATTAAATCCAACTCCACGTGGTAGTTTTTTGTTCGGCTTGAATATAATCTATAATAGGACCGAGGACCAAACCGGTTTTACACACGGGTCCATCGGTCTTTCGCGAAACGAGTTTTACACGCTCCTCGGTCTCGTCCTTTTTTCGGCCTGACACAAGTATTCTTCCGTTCTTGTTGTTGTCTCTTTTGAGCTCGCGTGAACGATATACGCGAATGGCAAGCCGCAAAAGTTGAGTCATCGCGAGATGAAATCGCTGGTTTAGTTTCACGTGCGTTGCGATAGACGGGACGATATCAGATATCAAAGAATAACAAAATGAAACGATAGCCTACCTCGACAAATTTCAAGCAAAATAATTAATCGAGTTATTCAAGGATCTGCTGTTGATGAAGATTTAATTATTATTTATTTTTGTATAGTCATGGGATTTATTTAGCTTTTTTGCTGATCGATTTATCAATAAATTTATGCTCATTGATAATTATAGGTATGATAAAAAAATAATCGACCACATTTGCTCCCAGTTGCATCTTGTCCGTATAAAATTGACTTTAATCGTGTCTCATTAAAGAAAAAAAGGCATCACACGTGTAATCGGGTCTCGTGACGAGGTAAATTAAAAAAAAGAAAACGTGTCTTGGCGCTAATGTCGATACGTATATGAAAAATTCTCGTTCGCATTCTATTTACTCTTCTTCCGTTCTCGCGTATGTTAAAAAAAGTGAAGAAAAAGGAAAATAAAATAGAGCTCATTTCTATGGATTCGTGGATGGGGGAACTCGTCACTTTCGAATTGCACCGGCGCTTGTCATGCGTGCGACAGTGTTAACGAGGCGCGTTGCGAATGAGAAAATTTTTTTCCACGAACATAAGTCACGGCGTCTCTTTGTGTTTGCCGTTACGATGTTTTGGACGAAAATACGAAGAAAAAAAATCAATTTCGATCGGTCTTGCGGCAATAATTTGAACGAAGACCTGTTTTTTTAATGATAGGGCTTGTAATGGGAAATATCAAATTGATAAGAGAAAAGACATTAAAAATAAAATAAAAAATTATCGCTCTTCAGGTATGAGCCACTGCGCTGGGAGAAAATTCGACAAGCCTCTTAGAGCGATCGAGGATGCCGACGTCGTCGTAAAAGTTCGTAATGCCGGTGGTATTCCTTTGCTGGTCAGTAATACACCGGAGATGTGCATGTCTTGGGAAACTTATAACAATGTGACAGGTTCGACGCGAAATCCATACGACACACGACGTACCGCAGGCGGTTCTTCCGGTGGTGAGGTAAATACGTTTTGTCACGGAAATTTACCTAAAAAAAGGCGAAAAATAAACGTTTCGAGTAAATTTAAATTAAAACTTTGTGTCGAAATGAATTTAATGAAATTAAATTTCTTTTCTTTTTATTAAAAAACAATTTTTTTATCAAATTTCAACACGCTTCTTAGCTTATTTCTGTACCTTTGTGCGTAATTGGACAATTGTAAATTTTATTTTCCCTAAAACATCGTTGTTATAGCTTGATAAGTGTTTTTTTTGGTTTAACATTTTTATCGATTTTTAGGCGGCACTTTTGGGATCGGCCGCATCACTTTTGAGTTTGTCTTCCGACATCGGTGGCTCGGTGAGGCTGCCGGCAATGTTTTGCGGCGTATTCGGCCATAAACCAACGCCTGGTGAGAAAATATTCCAAGATTCGGGCAATTAGCGTAAAATAAGTGACTAAATTGAGAAGATCAAAGAAACCTTGAATATTCCAAGTCCTTTTTTTGCCGCGAACACAATGATGAGATTATATACGTTAGAAATATCCGCGCTTTTGACACGTTTCCGCGTCATCGACAAATTGCTTTTAGAATTCAACATCGACGAGTCGAGAATATACATTTATTTTTCTCGAGTATTTCAACATCGTAAAATGCTTCGAGAATTTTTATGGCCTTTTTTTGTCTCCATCGCATTATTTCTAACGTTGAGTTTATTCAATTTCATCGACTCCTCTGTTTTTCCGAACTTTTGTTCAAAGTTTTGTACATTTAGACTCGTAGATGAAAACACAAAAAAATTGTTTATGTTATTAATTTTTAATTTATTTTTTTAATCTCAGATTGGGTATCGACCGTTGGCCACATGCCAGATTGCGATGACGACATGTGGACCTCTTTCTTCTCGATAGGACCGATGGTCAGATACGCTCGAGACTTGCCTCTATTATTGAAAACCATTGCACGACCCAACGTACCAACTTCTCGACTCAGCGAAAAGGTAACAGTCTGCTCTGTGGAAATTCGAATTCGAGTTTTACGAATAAAAATCTAATAAAAACACGACATTTTTCAAACAAACTGGAATTTACGGTTGCAGATTTCGCTCTCGAACGTGAAATTTTTTTATCTCGAGGATGATTGTGGTTCCGGTGCAACGAGTTCCGTGGATCGAGATATTAAAACCGGTATTCGCAAGTTGGTCAAACATCTCGAAACGGTCCATGGTGTCAAGGTTCAGAAGGTACGTTAGAAAATAAATTATATATATCTCTACCCTAAACTTGTTTAATATTCCATTAAAAAACAAGCAAAAAAAGTATTGAATAAATTTTTAATCGACTAAAATGATTTTTTTTCGTACTCAGGCTGATCTCAAAGGCATGAAGTACGCATTCGAGATCGGTGCGGCGATGCTTTTGCGCCTCGAGGGAGCCGACTCGATATACAAGAAGGGAACGAATCCTCGCGTATGTACTTTACCAAAAAAAAACACATTTTTTTACGTCTCGTAACGCCGAAATTTTTATTTTATTTACACACCGCGTGACACGAATTGTCAAATATTTGCCTTCAGGAATGGAAAAGTGTGCTGGTGGAGGTTTTGCGATACGTATGTCTCATGTCGCCTCACACGTTTCCCAATATTGCGTATGGGGTCGTGAAAAAAGTCTCCGATAAATTTCCGAAAAGTCATTACAACAGAATGGTCGAGAAGAATAATGCGTTGAAGAAACAATTCGAGGTGAGCCGGCTGAAAAGCCATCAACAAAATATTAGTAATAGTAAAAAATAAAAATGGTTAATGACAATTAAAAAAAAGTAATTATTTAGCAGTTTCAAATAAATTGCAAAAAAAAACAAAAATATAGGAAATAATATTTTTTTTAAATATCGTGACTAATATTCATATTTTATTGTCAGAGTTTATTGGGTGACAATGGTGTCCTCATATACCCTTCGTTCATCGGTCCGGCTCATTATCCTTACGAGATTTATCACAAAGTCTGCAACGTCTCGTATTTGATGATTTTCAACGCACTGGGACTTCCGGTAACTCAGTGTCCGATCGGGCTCAACAGTAGTGGTCTTCCCATTGGAATTCAAGTGAGTGAATTAAAAAAAATGATTATTATTATTATTAATTCCAGAAATTAGAATTTTTGTTAACGTTAAATTCTTTAATTTTCCAACAGGTTGTAGGAAATCCAGGAAGCGATCATTTAACGATCGCCCTGGCCCAAGAAATCGAGCGAGCCTTCGGTGGTTGGCAACAACCCCCGAGTAACGAAAAAATCGTTTGAAGATCGTCGATCGTTCGAAAGCGTGAAAATTTTACGCGAACGAAACCTGAATTGCATCTTTCCGCGAATAATCGCAACAAATTTCCTCTCCATCGACGCCTAAAGGACGAGGGAAGTGACGAGAAATAATTCAACGGGATACGAATCAAAAATCGGACGAAAATGTATTTAGTCATTTTTTAATTTTTGACTCGACGAGGAAGAATTCTTTTGTCCATTTTTTTTATCAAAATGGAGACGAGACATTGACATCGACAGAATAAAGTGTAACGAACGTTATGCTTTATCTAGGCTAAGAAAGAAGACAAAAAAAACTAGAAAATACGTGGCTCAGAGAGGTCGAAAAACGATAACAGGGAATACAGTTGTGGTCGATTTCTCGTCGAGTCATTTATCGTTAGGCGATAAGAGAAACGTAGACACAATTTTATACTACAGTTCTAAGGGACCATTCACCCGGACGCGTAGACACGTTCGAGTATCCCGAAGAGATCAACTTTGTACCATATCTTATTTATGACTCGATGTATTTTTTTATTGCAGGATTTACGAAAAAAAAGAAACAGAAATAAAGAAAAATGACATTTTACAAGAGGAAAATCTCGCGAGAGATATCTAGATATTTTAATAAAATTCAGACGCGATGCATTCGACGAATTGCGTCTCGAACGTTCTCTCGTCTCGTCGTTCGACCGTAGGAAGGAAAAATACATTTTTTTTTTATTTTTATTTTTTCAAATGACTCAAAATACACAAAGAGGCACTTAGCTCGGCCGGCCTTGTTGCCGCTTTGTCGTTCTGCTTAATTTAATATTTGCCATACGACCATAAGCGAGCCCTCTAGACTCTTCCATTCACATATTTGAATTGTTAAAATTTCCAGTCTCTTGTTCCCATCGTTCGATGCATTCGGCAATTATGCATAATTCATCAATTCATGAAATAATCGTATAGGCGCGATAGAGGTTGGATTCTTCGATAAAATTGTAAATAAAAAAGCGGAGCACAATGGCGATGTGAAAGGTGAACGTACCGGCCGTTGGCAGTTCAAACGACGCGCGAAGTACGTACCTCGAAACAGTGTTTTGAAATTTATTCAACGAAAAATATACACTATTCCATTTCGTCGTAAACGTCGGTCGAAAAGTCCTAGAAAATCAAAGTATTCGATTTTATTCCGAATAAACGTTTGAAAAAATGCTCAAAATAAAAAAAAACATTTTTTTTTCTAAATACAAAATTTTTCATTGCGCTCGAGGTCGAACGAAGCAAGAGGAAAATATAGCTCGAAGAAAAAAGACAAGTGGGGTCAATGAGTTTATCAATTCGCGTGGAGTCGACCGATATAACACAAAAATAGGAAAAAATATTAGAGATTACAGTCGAGAGATATGATAATCGAAAATCGTCACGCGTGACTATTCTAGCGAGAGACGCCGGGGCCAAGTAGACTGCGAACTGTGAATACAGAAGTGTTGGTTGTTCTATATATGTATACTCGATACTTGAGAGATTACTTGACGTTCGGACATGGAGTCGATTGGAAGTCGCGACGGATCAGGTGTGGGAAGGTATAATTGTTTACGCGCCAATAGCGATTCGGTGATCGCGAGAAAGAGTGATAGAGGAGAGAGAGAGAGTGAGAGAAACCCCGAGAAGCCGATATCTAGAATCACTCTGCAGCGACATCGAGCTCGTTGTCTGACTCGATCTACTGTTGCAGTCGGTAGGTCCCGACTTTGGTGTTATTGTCAAATTTTTGTGCAACGACGTTTTTGTGCCGATCGTAGTCACGGATTATCTCCAATAATCAATTCGTCTCTCATCAATTGAAAGGTGAGTAATTTTATCGACAGTAATTTCTATATTGATAAGAAATAAATCGTAGGAGGGTTCGAACCGATTTTCCAAAAATTTTCATTCAACTTTGAATAATTTAATTCAAAGATGATTCGTCGAATAATAAACAAATTTGAACTGTGTGAGTGTGTGTGTGGGGGAGGGGGCGAAGTCTTTTTTTATAATATTTGTTATCAAATTTATTCTGTCCAAATATCGAATTATTAAAATTCTTCTTATCAAGCTCGAATCTGCTAATTTTTATTTTGTGGAAAAATATAATTTTGTCAATTTATATTCTCGCACATATCGATGTCGATATTAATTTTTGTAATCATCATTTATAATCGTTAGACGATTTTCCAACTTGTTCGTATTCGTCGAACATTCGATAACCGATAAAAGTCTCCCGAGACGATCGTCTGTTTATAAATATAGTTTCATTGTCACAATCACGTTATCAAATATCGTAACGAGGGTCGTCGAATATAATGAATGAAAATGCGAAATGGATTCGAGTCGAAGACGATAAGAAAATAAATGTGATCACGGTCAAGATTACGTGTTTGTCTCCGTAAGGCAAACTCGTCAAGAGACGAAGGATGGACACAGTTCGTTACGAGCAAATATCGCATTTTCTATCTAAACACGCACGCTTCGACTTTGTATCAGCTGATCGGTCGAGACTCGCTTCAACAATATTTTTGCCGGCGCGTAGCTGACTTATCTTTTATTTTATTTTTGTTTTTATTCCTCAGTAGACAGTTTCGCGTTTTTCTCGTTCCGCAACTTTATAACAGCCGGTCGATCAAGATTTTCTCTCGTACGTATATCGTTTTTATGAATCTTTTTCATTGCCAGGGCTATCGCCGTTGGCTCGAGTTTACGCTCTCCGCGATTTATTCGAACGAGACGGGGGGAAAAAAAGAAGCTCACCTTGCCTGAGTGAACGATATCTATTATAGAGACCAACTCGTTTGTATTTATTCTGCGAAAATCTTCCAGTCAACACGGCGATAAATTTTGATGATATCATTTACGACAATGGTCGTTGTATTAAAATTCAAAATTGCGTCAACGCTCGGCGCCTGGACGCATAATAAACATTGATATAAATAAATTTAAACAAAAACTCGAATGTTTGAAAGAACAAGGATCATCGTCGTTGTTTTGACTAAGAGGACAACATTTTCGCAACGACTAATTTTATTTCGTCGCTTTAATCATAACAAAAATCAATTTTATTCATTAATTCATAGTTTTTTAATTCGAACATAAAAAGATTAATTCGTCGAGATTTCGTGTGATGAACAAATCGAACTTTGGACTTCGATCGAGCTTCGGCGATCTTGATATAAAAAAATAGCTAATAAATTTTGTTCCTGTATCGAAGAAAGCTGACCCTGGCGTTTCGAGATGCACAAAATCAGACAACTTTGATGATAATTAATAAATTAATAAAATAAGAGAGAAAAATGATCGTCGACATTGAGCGATATCGTAAACACGTTGCAATCTATAATCTACCCCTTTACCAATCATGAACTACATGCTGGCGGGAGGACGTAATTTGTACTTTTATTCGTTAATTAACGAGGACCTGTCAAAGAAGGACTCCTGTCTCTCGTATCGAGCGTTACAGAAATACCGTGAGATATACGTATGGATATTTATAGCGACGTTTGACACGACCGAAGGTAACACGAGAATATTAAGATTTGAAAAAAACAGATTTTTTTCTCGATTTTTTGTTTTTTTTTGTCTTTTTAACGAGGAATTGTTATCGAGTTACAGAAATTATTCGCGTCTCATTGGATGATGGCTTTTGCAATTTTCTCGCGGTATTCAGGTCAAACATTCTCCGACCGCGACCAGTAGCTAGTCAAAGTAGTCTACTTCCTATATAGGGAATAGATTACTACTACTACTTCGACAAATATATGAAACGTAGGTCTCGTCGTCGACGTAAAAGATCTTACGGTAACAGGGAATTACGTCTATTCGCGCTGGTAATGTATACGGACGTATTAGGAGTAGCGCTCGTTTTTTATTTTCTCGATTGCGGACAACGAACTTTCCAATTGGCAGAACACACATATGTATATTTATATCGATTTATTTGTAAAAAATTATTTATTTTGGATTCGTATAATCAATTAATTTTATTTATTTATTTATTTGAAAAAAATGTCGTTATTATTGATTGGTTCGAATTTAATTGTCAATTAGACTATTTTTGTGGGAATAAAATTGATTTTAATCAAGTTGATAGAGAGATTGTAAGACTTTTGATAAAATGAAAAGAAGAAAATTGGAAAAGGAATTTTATGTAGTAATTGGAAATACCGTATTTTAAGAATAATTACTGACTTCTCGAATCGAAGAATTTGACAGTTAGATCGAACTTTGTTGTTGTATCGCACAATTGGAATGATGACCTAATGACACGTCCTCTTTGTGACGAAGCTATTTCTTCCCCTTAATGAGGATGCGTAATTAAAATCGCATGGAAAATGCATGAAAACGCGAGCGAAGGTCGAGATAGTGACCGCAATGGCGCGGACTCGTAAGAAGGCTTCTTCGTATCGACGCTATCGCTATGTCTCGTCGTGCGAAGAAAAATATCGGGAAGCGAACGAAGAGTGACCGAAAATATGTTAATAGCATTGTCTGAGTCGCTGCAGCGTCGTGTCTCGGGTTTGTTTTTTGGAACTCCGATACGTCCGGTAGATTTTTCGGCGCGAATTCAAGCACAGTAGAACTTCCAATAAGTTAGCTGCTCGAAAATCGATCGATCGCCTGCCGATCGAAAATCTCGATCTTCTCATAGCTACCCTTAATATTTGAAAGTGCGAAAGAAAAGTCAAAAAAACATTTTTAATCAAGCAAAATCGGCAGTACCCGTTCATTAACTTATCGGAAGTTCAACTGTAAAGCGAAACGTAGGCCTAAAGACGCGTGACGGTAATAAAGTTTGTCGGTATTGCGTTCGATGGTTGGACCGATCGTGCTTCGATAGGAAATTGCCATAATTACCTTACGATTATTCAATTGTGATTCGAAACTCGAACGATCGTTAACGTTCGAAAACAGACCTACCACGGACTAATCCGTGCTTAGGCCACGCACGGTTCAATGCGAAACAGCGTAGCCGTGGCCAAGTCGAGGTAAGTTATTTAAATCGGATTGCAGCCGTGAATAATCTTGAATGGCGTCTGATCGATAAATCGGTATAACTTTTATTGTTTATATGTATATTGATATTATAATCGATAGTTCGAGACAATCAAAAAAATTGGAAATCGAACAGGACGATTTCGACAGAAATCGGTAACTATGCAGTTACCGATCCTGGGCCGATTTCAATTCCGATCGACGCAACGTCTGTCGCGATCGTCGATGGGAGATTTACCGTCCTGCGTACGTATAATTTCAAGCATTGCGATAGAGACGGTCTGCCGATTCCCATGTGCATTTCTTCGACGATCTCGCGTGTCTTATTGCTCAATCGTACAGAAAGGACTCGCTTGGCTAAGCCCACTAATGTCTCGCTGTCCAACGGAGCTAACCTCGATATCGTCAACTACAGTGTTTCCACCGAGGAACATCGAGTAACAAATATTATGAAAATCGGTTGTTGCATCAACTCGGGCTAAAATCAAAATTTAGGACTATTTCGTATTCGCCTCACGCGTATCGGCGTACGGCCACCCATGAGTCTCACCTTTCGCTTTTACGACACGGATTAGGCTCAAGTCTCATACATCGCTGCAAGAGAGCATTTGAAAATATCGATGTACTACAACCTCTTTTTGCACGAAAACAAAAATGTTGACCCCCTGAACCCCGAAAGTCACGAAAGTAAATAACAAATGTCGACTATATCGGCACCCGCCGAGGGTCCACAGTTCAATAATAATATTAATAATTATTATAATGATAATAATAATAATTTATGTTTTTCCAGTTGATCAACAAGGATGGAGTGGCTGTTGCGTTTCCTGTCGTGGCTTCAGATCCTCCTGCTCAGGCTGATCCTTCAACCGATATTCTGGTATCGTGATCGGCGTGAACCGCCTCGTTTGCCACAGAGTTATGATCCTTTGTTTCGATTGAGCGCCTGCGAACTCGCTCGAAGAATACGACAGGGTGAAGTAAGATCTTTCGTTTAATACAATTTCGATTTTATTTTTTCAATTTTTCATGTTCTTGGGGTACGACAGACCCTACGAGAATGATAATTCAAATGTTCCTCTCGAAGGAACGACTCGGGTTGTAAAGGTCGAGCAGGTTGACCTCTCGTTATGCGCGTCAAGAGCCTCGAGGCGCGAAATCTTCAATGGCCATCTTTGTTCTTTTTTTCATTTTACTTTCATTTTTTGCTCCGTTTCGGAAGATTTAATGCGATTTTCTGGAATTCCTGTACGCAGATTACGAGCGAGAGCGTGGTAAAGGCTTACATAGATCGTATCAAGGAAGTTAATCCGATTCTAAATGCCGTCGTTGAGGATCGTTACGAGGCGGCCTTGACCGAGGCGAGGCTGTGCGACAAGAGATTGAACTCAGGGGAGGTCACCCAGGCGCAACTCGAGATCAAGATGCCACTCTACGGCGTCCCGTTCACCGTGAAAGAGAGCTGCTCTCTCAAAGGTCATTTTTTCATTACGTATCAAATTTTATTTCAAATTTGTCCCTGACACTTGCCTGACACTTCATCAAATACACGAGTGTCAACGGAATTTTTTCGTGTCCTTAGAGAAATTGTCGTCGTTGAGAAAATATCGACGATAATACGAACCAGGAAGGATTTAAACGATTCATTACGTACAACTTTTTGTTGCTATCACGCAGGTCTCAGCCACACGGGTTGCACTATGGTCAGACGCGAGATCAAGGCGACTGCTGATAGTTCGATCGTCGAGTCGATGAAAAATGCGGGCGCCATACCACTTTGCGTCACCAATACACCGGAACTCTGCAGCAATCTTGATTCGGCTAATTTGTTGTATGGAAGGACCTGCAACCCTTACGACGTGAGAAGAATCGCCGGGGGTTCTTCCGGTGGAGAGGTGAAAAATTGCACTTTTTATATTACCTAAAATTTCGATTTTATTTTACTTTTTCGTTCTAAATTATTATCCAATTATTTGATAAATTATTACGATTATTGGCTGATCCAGTTGTCGTTGGAAAAAATAAGCCACCCTCGTCTATCGTATTTGCCGAGCTACGACACGTAATGACAGGAGTACTCATTTCCCTGGGTTATTATTTCTACCGGACTATGTTTTTTATCGCTGCGACAAATACGTCAACCGGTTGATACATTGAAAAAAATGTATGTTTCTCGTTCGAGCATGTGATTGATCATTAATATTGCATGCGATACTCACGGGAAGCAAACCAACGTGCGGGTTTTCGCGTTCGATAAATTCTATCCGCATTCCTCGAGGAATGAAGAAACGATTTTTTCGATCGAGCTAATTTCACGAACGATTTTTTTTTATGAACGAATTTTTAATTTAATAAGGTGGGAATATGCTATGTACAATTTTGAAGAGGAATTTAAATGGTGCGTTTACGTTGTTCAGGGCGCGTTATTGGGAGCTGGAGCTTCCTTGATCGGTATCGGTTCCGATATCGCCGGATCGATCAGAGTTCCTGGACTTTTCAACGGTGTATTCGGACACAAACCATCACCCGGTGAGTTTTCTAACTGGATGCGAGTTTAAACAAATTAGTCATGGATGTAAAAAAACTATTTGAAAAAATTCGAAAATTATAAAAGATCTGAAAATATTAATTAATTTATCGAGTAATTGTCGAACATTGTTGACAAAATATATTTGCAATTATTATTATGACTCGTTTATACGATATAACGCAGAATCTACTATTTTATTTTTATGTTTGTAATTAAATTTGCGACTATTAAAAAAATCGAATAATTATCGATTATTCAGGAATTATTCCAATCACCGGTCACTATCCCATGTCGGACGATGAGCAATTTAAACGATTTCTCGTGCTTGGTCCTTTGGCACGATACGTGGAAGATCTCGTGCAGTGCGTGAGAATAATGAGCGGCGAGCAGGGAAAAAAGCTTCGTCTCGACGAGACGGTGGATATCAAAAAGCTCAAAATATTTTACAAGGTCGACGCTGGTCAGTCTTTCGGCACCGAGTCCGTCGATCCATCGATCAGACGAACGATCCAAAGAGCCGCTGCGCACTTCGAAACATTGGGTATACCGGTCAGCGAGGTAAGAACTGTGACAATTAAAAAAAAACATTTAATCAAAAACAAGTAAAAAAAAAAGATTTTCCACTCGACCACCATTTGTTTTCTCATAGCTGCCTGTGTCGTCGTTAGCGGAATCTTTTGAAATCACAGTGTCGATGTTTTTCTGGATGAAGAACATACCGCAGTTGCTCTTGAATCCGCAAGATCCTAAGGTAAAAAAATTCATAAATTTCAAATTTATTCCACGTCATTTTTTATCAGAAATAATGATAACAAAAAAAATACAAAATGATGTTTTTTTAATTTTACTTATTCGCAGCACGAATTAAACGGCCCCGTGGAATTCCTCAAAGCGCTTTTGGGCATGTCGCAGAACACGAAATCGGCGATATTTATCAAAATGCTGAAGGATGTGAGAGGCTTCATCCCGGAATCGTCGATGAGGCATTGGTCGAAAAAGGGTGTACAACTTCGTGAAAAGTTTCTCGTAAGAATCGCACTGCAATTATCTTCGATCGTATATTTGAATCTTTGCGATGATAAATTAAACTTTCTTTTTTGGTCAGGTTGAAAAACAGTAAATATTATATGTTGGAATTATTTTGAATCTTGCAGGAAATCCTCGGCGACGACGGGGTATTTTTGTATCCAACGTTCGTGTGCACAGCACCACCACAAGGGCAGATAATTTTTCAAGCCCAGGCTTCGATGTACTGTTTGATCGCTAATGTATTCGGTTTTCCAGCCACCCAAGTCCCAATGGGACTCGACAAGGAGGGTCTACCGATCGGATTTCAGGTAATTTTTTTAACAATAACAATAAAAAAAATAATACAAAAAAATAAAATAATAAAAAAATGAAATAATTAAAAAGTAAAATAATTAAAATAAATATGAATTAAAAAAATTAAACACTGAGATAAAAATAATACGATCTTGACGGTGGATATGTTTTTTTCACAGGTGATAGCAGGTCCGAATCAAGACAGATTGTGTTTCGCTGTGGCGAAAGAATTGGAAAAGCGTTTCGGTGGTTGGATAGCACCGACCGCATTCACGGCTTTACAATAAGCCTCGTCCCTTCGGTAATAATAAGAAACACCCAGGTGAAATAATTCCGAGTGATAATTTAATTATCGCGGCTTAAATATCGCCTCTCGAGGTGACGAACAATTATTCCTCGTTTTAGCTTTTTAGCTCGTACGACGAACGCGAACAAGTGAGACGCTAATAAGAAATGCTCTTAAAAAAAACCCATTGCGTCAGAGATCGATTATTATGCGCGTTATTCTTACCGCGAGTGACGCGAATGAATGCAAAAACGTGAGAGAAATGCAAAAATGCAAAAAAGAAGAAAAAAAACAATGATCGCGGTTCGATATTATCGACCGCGGCGAAAATCTTGCCGGAGCCATTAGCGGTAATAGAAAAACAAGAAACAAAAATCGGTAACGATAAAAAATTGCCGAGTCCGAGGTTTTTATTTTCGTACTTTATTTTTCGATCTTTTTTTTGTTGTTTTATGGAAAAATCCGATTGTTTTTTAATGTAAGTGAGGGAAAAAAGTAATAACTTTTTATCCGTCACAGTGATCGAACGATGCCAAAATAATTTTTAATTCAAAAACGAAATACGTAATGCCAAATTTGGGAAACTTGCGCCGATTAAAAAAACTCCCCCCAAAAATGAAAGTTTCCGTTTGGGTCGGGCGCTGAAAAAAAAATTATAAGCGCTTTTGTTACCGATAAGGTCCAAATGCTGGTAACGACCTTAATTGTCCTCGTATATCGTACTGTAAATGATATATTAATATATATATATATATGTGTGTGTAATATACATGTATAGATTGATATTTGCACAAAAAATAATAAAGTCAGTGCGAAACTGTTTTATTTCTTTATGTCGATTAATTCACACAACTTGCGCACAAAAACGTTTGACATGTTCGCATACCCGGAGCATTTCTCTGTCTCTCATTCTCAAAAAATTTCGATGCGGGAACGCGCGACTCCAAAATAATGAGAGACTGCTGTGCTCATGCACTGCAATACGAATATATATATAAATATATGTTTATACATATACATATATATATATATATATATGTGTGTGTGTATCAATATATATTATACATAATTAATAGGCAATAATTATATTAATATAAATTGCGCGCAGACGCGCATTATAGGACGATCGGTGTAATTTCGTAATTCTCGCTTAATTTACACATTGACCGGTCGATTCTCCATTCGAATCTCATCATAAATACTTATACTTAGACGTTATTAAATATATAATTTTCTTCGTTTCTGTTTTTTGTTTGTTTCTAATCTCTCTAATAATTCAATATATATATTTGTAGCCCAAAAAATACATTCAACGAGAAGAGGGTGGGGAAGGGGGGGTGGTACGAAGAAAGATATTAATTACGACAGAGTAATACAAGCCAGGAGGGAGAGAACGAGGAAGGAAATAAATGGAACGTAGAATTTTAAAATCTTGCCGTTTGGTCCCAAAAAGCTTCAGTATTATTTTCGATACCTCTACGTTATTGTTTTTTATCGTCGACACGGAATGGAAAAATGCCCGTCTCGGGTAAGAGGAAAAAACAGAACTCTTAATCGACAAAATTTCGTGAACGCAATAATGTGCGAAGCTGATGAGAGAAGTAACGTTTTTTTTTGTTTTTTTTTTTGTAAATACTCGACAACGTAATGTACGTTTTTGTTAATCGTTATACGCGTGTACGAGAGGCACGATGTGTACGAGAGAACGGTGAAGAAAACAAGAAAATTTTCCTCTTTTTTTTGTTTCATTCTCCTTTACTCATAAGGCGATCGTCGAACGGATTCTCATTTTTTGCGATCGCCCGGAATTACGTAAGTTTTGCCACCGTGACGTTCCCACTCGCGGTTAAATTCGTGCTCGAGTATCTCGGCGCCCCGTTTCCTCGTCAAACCGGTCTCGTCTAGGCTCAGTTCGCACATCTGCATGTCGTCGATACCTGAAAAAAAGGAGAATAAAAAAACATGTATAAAATTTCTTTTTTGAACTCGATAGTCGTTTGAAAAAACATATATAAATACGATTTTTATATGGGTTTATCGTACCAGCGACGAGAAGAATCGGTGGCTTGTCGGGATGAAGTTCCATCTGTCTCGCGACGTATTGACCATCGAAGTGAGCGTACCACCAGCCTCGTTTTCCTCCGGTATTCGGATTTTCCTGTTGACCCGCGGCTGCAGGACGCACGAACGGGATCCTGAAGAATCTTTGCGAGGGCTCGACTATCAACTGCTGCTGCTGTTTGCTCGGTGTACGCGGAGTTTTTGCTGCAAGATAGATTTTTTCAAGAATTAATAAGAAATCGAATTAACAAAACAAAAAATACAAAA
The DNA here is from genome assembly GCA_964017225.1 of Netelia inedita. Taxonomy (NCBI): domain Eukaryota; kingdom Metazoa; phylum Arthropoda; class Insecta; order Hymenoptera; family Ichneumonidae; genus Netelia; species Netelia inedita. Next base: position 3,596,685 of record OZ024920.1, on the reverse strand, counting down.
ATTTCATTAAATTGGAAATCTTTCTTTTCGTCGAATACGAGGATCATTTTTTTGTCTTCCTTACGACTTTTAAAGTATAAATCTTACCAGCTTCCATGATGGACTTGGGTGCTCTCTCGTTCTCGTCCATGGTGGTGCGTCTGCGATTTCTCGCCTTCCACGCGTGATAAACTTTCAATCTACGGTGAAATTCGTGTCTGCAAGCCTTGGATCGATAATAAAAATGATTATTAAATAATAGATAGATAGTCGTGAAGGAACGATAAGACTTTTTTTAATTTCGTTCGAAAACATCGAGATTCGTACTTACCTCGAGGAGCTCGATATCGCAGGATGTATTTATGGCGTCGCGAAGCTCGGAATATTTCCATTTCGATAGATCGTACTTCTTATTCGTCATCATCGCTTGGTGATTGCGCACTTGTTCGGATCTACAAAAAAACAATTTTGATGAAAGAATCATTTTTTTTTCGTTTTTCTATAAATTCACGAAAATTTTATGAAAACAAAATATTTTTCCTGGCTTCGGTGAGTGCATGCATTAATTTAAAGTACAAATTAACGTAAAGATATACCGGTGCGAGGCGATAGATACAAATCTCGTATTAGTTCGACAAATAGAGAGAGAGAGAGAGAGAGAGAGAGAAAGGAAAATTAGTTGAAACAGTAAAACATAAAATAAAAAGACAGAACCTATGAAAATGTCTGTTAAAGAGCAAGGACGAGGACAAGTGCGGAGACATGCATGATCGATGATCGTCCAAGATACTCAAAAAACGACGATGTTATTTGGCTAAATCAGCCGTTAAAAAAACACAGCCAAAAATAAGTGCGATTTGGGAATTGTGCGCGAGAATCGTGTTATGATTTTTATTTTTTGTTTCTTTTTTTTTGTTTTCTTTTTTTCCATGCGAAAATCCTGTAAACTCGGAATACCTTATTAGCCTGTTGTTGTTTGTCGGGGGTACCCGCACGTCCGATCCGCTGTGCAATTACAATAATATTTATATTCATAAATTCCAACGTTTCTTTTTGTTCGATGAGATTTTTGTTTTTGGTTCGTTCTATCGCGAATCGCAGCCGAATTCGACGATGCGTAATTCGGGGAAAAAAAATAAAAATCGTCTCGTGCGATCATTGCGAGTGAGAGAATGAAACACTGACGACACTGATGAATCGTACGACGCGTGAATAAAATCTGTTTTTGTACCTTCGAACGGGAGGTGGTGAGTCCTCGACCTGACCGTTGGATTCCTGGGCGAGTCTTACAGCGAGATCGTGATCGCGACGTTCCTGCTCGAGAAGCTCACGATAACGACTCTCTTCGATCGCTTCCGTTTCCAATTGAGCCTTGGAAAATTCATTTATCAGCGATCGGATTATCATCGGATTATCAGCGATTAGAAATCTTTTTTTAAAATTTATTTTCATCGATTTTATGAAAACAATAACGAACTAGAGGTTGTTGTTTCTAGCGACGAGTGTCAATAACATTCTCGACAAATCAAAGATATTACACCCTCTCGGTAGAAAGTAATTTTTTTTTAGCAAGGTTTATTCTTATCTCACCTGGATCGCGGCAGCAGTCTTCTTGTCCTCTTGTTCTTGCCTCCTTCGCTGCTCCTCCTCCGTTTTTCTTCTCGCTTCGATCTCGATTTTCTTCTTACGATTTTCCTCCTCCTCCTTCTTTTTCGCTTCTTCCTCGTCCTTTCGTCGCTTCTCGGCCTCCATTTCTTCCTTTATCTTGCGTAATCTCTCCTGCTCCTCGGCGATCTTTTGCTGCTTGACCATATTCTGTAGACCGGACATTTGATTGTCCACCTCCTTGACCAACTTCGCGTAAAGTACCTCGATTTCCGTCGATTTGATTTTTGGATCGTCCTGAAAAAATTGATAAAACACGATTTTACGGGGTATTTATCGACAATGAGGTTGAAAAGAATGTTTTTTTTCTTACTCTGATTCTCTGCACCGCCGCCTCGAGCTCGACTTGCAATTTTTTAATCTCGTTTACGCTCTTTTCGCGCGCACTCTTCAGCATGTTCGAAGTTTCCTGCATTCTCACGAGTTGACTCTTCAAATTTTTTATCTTCACGATTCCCTTTATACGCGGTTGATGTTGCTTCTTCGCGATGTACATACGAGCCATTTTTTGTATCACAATGAGATGATTTCGTCGATAGATTATCTTATTTTTCACTGAGATACGAAAAATTACAAATTAAATCAAAGTTTATGGTTGAATTAAACAAAAATTGATATTCCTACATTTTTGTTTGTTTTTAAATCCTATCACTCACATTTTATAACCGAGAGGGCGCAGAATTGCATCTTGTTCCAGCGGGATTTGAGAAGCCATTTTTTCACATTGGCGACAAGTTTTTTAAGATTCTCTGGATCGGATTTCATGATTTTGTCGAATTCGGCGAATTTACCGGGCTTGAAGAAAACCCTCGTTATGCCGAATTTGAAGTCTTTCTTGTTAAGCTTCAGACTATGCAACAATGCCTTGAAAAGTCAAAAATATTTTGCAATTATTGAAACAAACAAATTATAAAAAATGTGAAAAATTTGGATTTTTTTGTGATTTAAAAAACATTTTTTAAATTACCTCGCAGAAAAATCTTGGATCGAGCCTCGCCAGTTCCGGTGGTAAGTACGATTTGTACATGTTGTAGAGTTCTTGGAATGGTACGCGACTCGGATAACCGTGTTCCATGAGTTCGAGCACCGAGGTCATGCCGGAACATCGCAATTGTCCAAGAATACTGTTACCGTCGAACTGATGATCGACCATGTCGTTATTCGGCTTTATACAACGAACAAAATTTGTACCCTGAAACAAGACTCACGGTTTTTTTTCAATTTCCATTCAAATTTCATCCCAACACTTGTTCATCACTACCAAATAATTTACGTTGTTCTTCAGTTTGTCCATAAGTTCCCCCAATTGCGTTTTGAATTTGCTCCCAACGCTGATAAAAGTTAATTTTCCTTTTTGGCTGGAGTGATTGGCGAATTGCGTTCGTAAAAAGGTGTTGCTGCTCTCTTGTATTAGGCCTTCCAGAGACGCGTGAAGAGCATCGTTATTCTTTTCGATGAATTGATTCTGGATTTTAAAAAAATCAAAAAATTTAATTTACATAAATATGAAAAAATCAAAAAAATCGAGATAATCATTGAAATTAATTTATTTTACCGTTTGATAGCAAACTCCACCGGCGTAATGACGAATGACAAATCCCTCGTCGTCCCTCAATTCTCGGTGTGCCTTTAATCTCGACGTTCTCGGCAAAGTAATTCTGAAGTGTCCGTTCCAGGCTCTGTGAACTTCGCTCGTGAAATGAGCAAAACTACGAGTGGGCAGCTTCGATTCCTCGTCCAGGAGACTGAATATACCATTAGCTTTGGCCTCGATGAGATCTGATTTAAAAAAAATCGAGTTATTCGAAAAAATTTTGATTTACAAAATGATCAGAAAAAATTGTAAAAAAAATTACCAATGCAATCCTGATTGTCGACGTATGAAATTTTTGGTACGTTCAACGATTCTCTCGAGTAGAGATCCTGCTCGTATTTCAGAATTCTCTCGTTAAAGAATTGTTGTAATTTTTCGTTGCAGTAGTTTATGCAAAATTGCTCGAAACTGTTGACTTTGAAATATTCTAAAAACAAGAAGGATATTTTGTTGTTGATTTTGAAATGTTATCGGTAATGTCTTATAACCATGGTAATAATAAATAATAATTTTAATTTTTAGTAAACTGTGATGAACAACGTTTCTTTTCGAATATATAAAAAAATTTTACCAAATCCTGCGATATCGAGGACTCCGATGTAATAGCTGGAAGCCTTGAACGGTATACTTTTATTGATACGACCGACGATGTGATCGAAGAGTTTGCTATAAATAGCCTTAGCTAGTGCGTCCCTAGCGTTGTTCGCTTCGTACACTTTGAGTGGGACCCTTGTTCGAATGAGAAAAGATCGATTAGTTATCTTCAAGTCAATAAGAAAAAAATATATATATATAATGATATTATCAACAATTTTTTGTAACGTACATGATAACAGTTCCTTTGATTCCACCGCGACTTGTTTGCATCACTTTCGAGACGAGTGCCTGTCTGAGCTCCTCGGGATCGACTCCTAGCAATTTTGCGGACATGTGAACAGCTTTTTCCGAGCTCGCTGCTATCCTCGAGCCTCCTTTCGTGTCCTCGGGATTGTCTTCGAAGACGATGTTGCCGAGATGAAGAACTGCAGCTACCATTGTGTAAATTTGCATACGCTCGTCGTCCGTCAGACCGAGGCGAGTTAGTGCCTGAATTTTTAAAATAGAAAAAAGGCAAAATATGAATTTTTGAAAATAATAAAAAATTTTGCATAAAAACGAAACAAGTGGTGTATATGATTGTACACGAGTGTCTACATGACATGACTATAGAGCCCATTGTTAAAAAAACGATGCATAACTCACGACATTCGAAATTTGATGCAAAAATCAAAATTTATCCGCAATTTTCACGAAAATGCAAAATGATTGAATAAATCGATAAATCGATGAAAGAAATGATATCGAGATAAAAAGAAATAGACATGAGGCTATTCGTGAAAAAATGTGACGATGATTCTTATCAAGCCTGATAAACAAATTGTTCACAAAAGTTACCGTAGCCTTCTCCTATTCGTAAAGAAATTTCCGTTCGGCAATAGACAAATCGTTACCAGAAATTAATCAAAGTGAAACTTCATCGACGAAATTAATTCGTTTCATTGTTGTATGTTTAATAAAAGGTTTTATTTTTATTTTTACCTGATCGATGGCATTGAAGCCTTCGACGTCGTCGAGTATGGGATCAAATAGGCTTCCCTTTGAGCTCTGATCGCGACTTTTTTGCGCCTCATTGAGCTTCTTCTCCGACTTTTGATTGCAAAAATATTGCGTGCAACCGCTTCGTAGGTAATGAAAATCGTCGGGTTTCGTTATACCGAGCTTCGCTCGTAATTCCGCCGGTGCGCCGGCGCACATCATGTAAAAAACGTGATAATTTCTCTCGTCCGAGCTCTGAAGACAAACTCGCGATTTTTCCAAGAGATAATGAGAGATATAACCGCCGACGACTTGGCACTTTGCGTCGAAATGCACTTCCATGAATTTACCAAAACGCGAACTGTTATTGTTGCGCTTTGTTTTTGCATTGCCGAACGCCTCGAGGACCGGATTTGCTATAAATAATTGAACAATTGAAATACATAAATTAATAAATAATAATAACAATAATAAATAATAAAATCAATCTCGATGACGAAACAAAAATAAAATTTTATTTAAAAAAAAACTATTGAAATAATATTACCATCGAGAATTTTCTGTTCGATAGGACCAGCCGTCGAGCCCCAAAGATCGCACAGATATCTCAGCAGATATTTCGTCGATTCGGTCTTTCCTGCACCGGATTCACCGGACACGATTATGCTCTGCGATTGCTTGAGCACTTTCATGTCCCTGAAGGCTTTGTCGGCTTGAAAAATAAAACAACGACGTACAATTCGTTACTCACAATCGAGAAAAAGTTTCGAATCGATTTATCGAACGAGTAGCTTTTGCTTTACCAATGGCGAAAACATGAGGTGGCGTTTCACCGAGCGACTTTCCCCGGTACGATTTGATCGTCTGCGGCGAATACAGATCCTTCACAGGACAATAAGGATTCACCGCGATAAGAATATTCGCGACGTAAGTCTATAAAACAAACAATACAAAATTAATTTACACAAATATATTTAAAAAAATTCTTCGCGTAATGACCTTTTTATTATTATTATTTATTATTTTACAACATTCCGTTTTAATGTATTTTACAATAAAAATTCCACTCTCGCCAGAATTGTATTTCTCTAAGAGGAATTTCTTTCGATTTTCTTCTTTTCATACTTTTGAAGAAATAATTGCAACACGAGCCTTCTGACAATTGTCATTTCACGCAAAGTCGTACATTTAGCTTCGATACTTTGTTGCACGAGGTCCGTTCTAGGGCCGACACCACACGAAAGGACGATAAAAGAGGAAGAAACGTTCGTCAGAGGAGTTAAGAACGCGTATTACAGTGCGCTCGTCGACGCGAGAAGCGTTAAAAGAGGGCTCTCTTTCTTCCTCTTTCTGTCTCGTAGTCGCGATCTCGAAACGCGATCGGATACGGTGAACACGAAGAGCCCGCCTCGTATATATGCCTCGTTACGTTATACTACTATTACGACTGTTATTGTTACTATTACTGCGTTAACTCACGTATATTCTGTCCTTGAAGTAACGAGTCCGTACGTTGTTCAAGAGTGTTGCCTCGTTCAGGTACATCAGTGCACCTGAGAAAAAAAACAATTTTTAATAAAAAGAAATAAAAAATAATCGTTAAATTAGGGGGGGGGGGAACATTTTTTTCATCGTAAATAAATTAAACTTGCAATTGTCCTCGACGTCTTTGGTATATTCGCCAGCTGGGTATACTTCGTCGAGAGGACACGTTCGCTGGGGATATTTCGGATCGAGAGGCACGATAAGAGCGTCGCCGTCGACCATATCGGTAAATTTACCGATAATGAAACCCTCGGTAGGGTCTCGTACCCAGACTTGCTGGTTCTCCATCTCGTCGTCTCTGTAAAAAAAATACTCGTTTTATGAAATACAAAAAGTAAAAGTTTTTTTATACAATTTTGTTTATTTTTTAAATAAAAAAATGATGATTTTTTGTATTTTTGTCCATACGCGTTGTATTATTTACAATTTAAAAAAAAAAACGAGCGCGACCTGTTATCGACGCGGAAAACTCTACGATTTTACCGAAACGTAATGTTTCTCGAGTTCTCGGCAAAACGTTTGCTTATCGAAGCCTCGCGTAGATGAAACGAGCGCGAGCCGCGATAAGCCCTCTCGACTGTGTTCTAGAAAAAGAAGAAAGAAAAAAAAAGAAGCGTCGACCGATCGAAGGCTGCGTGAAATATCGCTGGATTTGATCGATCGTTAATAATTTTTGATACACTCGCCGATTTTTGTCATAACGTTTATACGAAACGTTTATCAATCGATTAACTTTTTTTTTAATGATTTAATTTTGTTTGCAATCACGAGCACGTAGAATTTTCGAAAATCGATGAAAACTAACGCGAGAAGTTTTAGGTATTCTTATCGAATCGAGGGATGAAATTGACGTCAAGGCTCTCGCGCGGGCAATGGGAGGAAAGCTTTTCTCGAGCTTTGACCAACGAAACCAAGAGGTGTCGCGCATTTCTCGGTTCGTCTTTTCTCTCTTTCTCGCACGCGCTTCGATGCTCGAGCGAAGCTGCAAAAGTGCCGCTTTGTCCACCGGTCGATGGGACTTAACTCTCTGCATATCGTCGTCGAAAATTATGTCGAAGGCTGACACGGAGCGCGTCGCTAAAATTATCACGAACAATGTTCCTCTCGATCTCCGACCAACGCAAGGTTACACTTTCATGAAAACCATTCACACGGTTAAAACACTTTTCCATTTCTTCCAAAAACGAGACAAAAAACAAACGTTCTAAAAGTGAAAATATTTTTTTCACATTATTCAACTTTTTTTTATAATCTTATTTTTCAACTCGCGTTACGAGCGAGTCTTTCATCGTTACAACAAGAAAAAACGTACATTAGAAAATAAAAATTTAATTCGCGTCGGGAAAGATAGAAATTAATATTCACGAGGATTAATTAAAACGAGCTTAATTAATGAATCACGTACGAAATCGAGTCGAAACTTTCACGTCGTTTCATCGTACTCTGGTGTTCCCTCGCATCTACGCGAAGCCGAATTTTGTTGCGATAGACGAGGTCAGAGGGATGAATAAGGGTAGGCGCGTTATTCTCGTACGAAAGATATTTCAAGGTTTTTATTTTTCGACGAAACCGTACGAGTGTCGAAGCACACTCGGCTCGTTATATCTTCGACGGTTGCCGCAATGGCGTATTTTCAACGACTGATTATCGATACGCCGATTGTTAAAATCGTCGCGTAACGCATTATCGTCGGATCTACCGGCTTATCGATCGAAAAGCATTATCGCGATAACGAATCGCCGATCGTTCTCGACCCGACGACAACCCCCGCGACGCTCAAACACGGAGGCCGTCGCAATTTTTTTTACTCTCTCCATGTGAATCATCGCCTTATTAATCCTACGCACACGTTCGCACTCACACCAACGCTATTTTCGTGTATCAGAAAAAAAGCCTTTTTTTCTTTCTTTCTCATCAAACAAACAAAATAATCCACACGCATCGCCATCGAACGCGTCTGTCTCGTGTCAGCCATTTTGTACCATCGCGCATTGTTATCGACGCGCGATGATAATAAATAAAGAATTTGCGACTGCGACAGTAAGATCGATAATACTCGAAGTATCATTATTGAAACGACGTAAAAAAGTCACCATAATAAAAAAAATTATATTTGTTCTAATTATAAAGATTGTTAATAAAAAAAATATTCTCGTATCTATTTTGAATCTCGAAAAACGCAATTTTATTTCCATCGCTTTTGAATGAAACTCGTAACGTTTTTTTTTCCTTCTTTTTTTTTTTATCACATATCTCTCATATTTCCATAAATAGGCCGACGAGACTTTGATGTTCTCGATAATCCGTATTAGCGGACGGTCGAATTGCCGAGTTATTCGTTGAAGCTTTCTCGTGCCGTACCGGTATTATGAAATGTATAGCGTGTATAATATCTATATAATTCGCGGATATAACTATATTCGCGGATATATATATATATATATACATATGACCTGACGAGTAACGCACCGGTGAGAGAAAACGCACAGGTATAAGATCCGCGTTCCTCGCTATGTCTCGCAACATTTCTAGGCTGGTGCAACAGGAACTGTATATATACGATAATACGACGAAGACACACAAAAACACACACACACGCATAAATATATACATATATAGAGTGGTGTAACCATTAGAGCGGACGTCAATTACGTTAATATGCTATGTATATACCGTCGGAATCGTCGCACGATATCTCATGACGGTATCCTGCAATTTTCGAGGTGAACAGACTTTTACGACAATATTACGAGACTAGGAGCAGCGGTCCACCCAAGATCGTACGTCCCCAAGGGCGGTTTAAGAGCATTCTATAACTGTATATATAGTACGTATACGCGTTTATTTATGAGGATATATATATAGGGGTATCTTTTTTTTCACTCAACGTGGGACGACGACGGAACGAGATACGGTTAAACCTCATAATTAAGATGCAATATATATATATATATATATATATATATGTTTGTGTGTATGTATATACGTAGTCATCAGTATACGTTCTTTCGAGTAACCCGTTTCGCGATCTACATGCATTTATTTAGTCATTCTCGTGGCTCGTCAGCGAGATAAATTGGATAATAACATTTGTACGACGTACGTTGCATATTTTCAATTTAGACGCTGAGAGTTTTTTTTTCTTTTTCAAAATTGACAGAATCGAGTTCGAAGGAAAATAAAAAATTTCAAACGGGTTGTAAAATGGTCCTTACGGGAGATAATGAAATCGAAGCGACTGATAAATCGAGGATAGACCCGACTTTGCGATGAAATAAAATTCGACGATTTTCTTATCACGTCCTTTTCGTCACGGCGTGAAACGCACAGCTGCGTGATGTCGCGACGAATAAAAAATACAAAATCTCCTTTCTCTCCCTCTCGTTTTATTGTTTCCTGTCTCTGTCTCTTCCTCTGTCAAGAACCTCGTAAAATCACGTGGTCCGACGTGAGAATGACACGAACAATTTCGATCGGAAGTTCGTCCCGACTGCGGAAAATCTGTGAAAAATAGCGATAGAGAAGTAAACGAGACGAAAAGAACCGTTCGACAGGACCGAGGAACGATCGAGAGGAAGGATCAAACGATTCACAACCGGGAAGAGATTTTAGCGTGACATTTCAATGACATTTGGCATGAAATGGCACTTTGTATCGCGCGAGACTTTAGAAACGCTCGTGCTGAACTCGTTTCAAACCTTCGAACGTTAACTTCGAACGATATTATTCGTATCTCGATTTTGCCGTTCGACTATTCGTATCAGTCGGATTATTATTATTATTATTCTTTTGATTCGCTTTATTATTATTATCGTTATTATTTCAAACCACGGACGTGCACGCTTTGCTTATTTCGTCTCTCTTCCTTCTTCTTCGTCCTTTTACCACTCACTTCTCTTTCCGCGTCCCGTTAAAGATCCCGTAACGGCATATTTACTTTTATACACGTGTGTGTTTGTGTTTGCGTGTATTTAAAACGTGTCCGAAAGCAGAAAGATCCTTGCATCGAGATCCTTGCATATCCTGCGCGTGCCGGGATCGCAACACGACTACCGTGGCGCCTTCTTTTCTTCACCGTCATATTTTATCCGATATCTCTACGCGGATCGAACACAATGAGAGGGACGATAAAAGTAGATCGGATCGTTTAATTGAAATTTTAATCGTTCGAATACCGAATAAATTCGTCGGACCGAAGAAAAGAATTCGCGATGATTTTCCCATTGAAATAATTAAGAATAATCATCGATAACACTGAATAAATAATTTTTTTAATTTTTGACGAGTAAAATATTTTTAATTATAATTAGTCGTTGATATTTGATTGGTAAATTAATTTATCTATTTCTGATAAGAATTTGAAAGAATTATTTATTATTTGTTTCCGAGGACAGAGTGGGACGATGACATCTTTTATTCCTTCGAATTTTCTTTATTTTTGTTCTTTCGATGAAATTTTTACCGATCAATACCGATTACCGGTAATTGACTCGGGACTGTACATCGAGCAACGATCATCGAAGTGACAAGGGGAAAATCGACGACCTGATATTTCTCTCTTTCTCTCCCACCCTTTTTCTTTATCACTCGTTGGTTTTTATCTCTATCGAATCGTTTCTTCGGACTTGGTCTTTTTGCGCTCGGTTTAGCAGTCAGCATTCGCGATGAGACCGTAACCGAGTATAATGCGCACGGAGAACGTACAGAGACCGCAAGGAGGGCCCAGCTGTTGCATCTGGAGAGCATCTCGAGAAACGAAGAGAGAGAGAGAGAGAGAATCCTTTCTATTCCGAGTTCGGGGTTAGTGTACGCGATGGAGTTTCATACACGGATACAAACAGTTTGTGTATTCACGGATCGGTGCCTACGGTCCGGAGAGTTTTACTACGATCGGTAAGCCGAACCTCCGTTCCTTTAGCGAGCGAGAGTTCTCTGGCCGCTCGAGTGCCTCGACTTTGTAATACATTTTCTGGTTCTCCTACCACTCGTCGAGGTACTTGCCGATTTCAAGTACACGCGACTTCTTCTCGTCGACGCTCGGATCGAGGACGGGACGAACGGTAACTTTCGAGTTTCGGGAAGTTACGATTTTTTTTTAATTTTTTTTTTTTCATCTTAAGATTCGACGCTACAACGGTAGAAATTAACGATTTTTTTTAAAACGATTTTCTAATTTACGATACTTTTTTCTGGGTCGATAAGTCAACGGACTGGAAAGCGAATAATTAAAAAAATAACGATTTTTCATGTTTTACATAGAAATCGTTGTGTTTTTTTTACGGACTAGCTCGTATCGAGAATTTATCGAAGCGGTAATAAAATATGATCGTTTTAAATAAATTTCGATATCTCGAATAGATTTCGTTCGTTTATTTTTACTATGGCGCGTTCGATGGAAAATATTTATTTTACTTTTTGAGAATTATTGTCATTTTGTGTCGATCAAATTTGTGACAATTATTTTATTTTTGTATAATTTAATTGTTTTTTTTTCACGTCATTTATTTAATTCGAGCGATGACTCGAGGTGCACGTCGGGCGAAATAACGGGACGGAGGGTACTTAGAATTTACCTCTATCCTCGGCAGGAAACCGGATTTCTACGTGTATATATCTGTATCGAGAGGGTACAGTTCGCTATGCCGTACGTATCTTTATGTACATTGGTACAAGCGAGATCCGGTGAGATATTATAACGACAAAAGACCGACCGGAACGTATCGAATCGGGTGCGAAACGCACTCGAGCTCGTGTTAAATCCAAGGGTGGAAGCAGGAAGCCCGTCTGTGTTTGGTGGGCGCGACAATTTTCTCTCACTGGCGAGGCCACACCGGAACTCACCGGGAGATACGCATCGATGATCTCGCGTCGATTTTATACCGGTTCCGGTTTTCGTCGATTCAACATACAAATTTTCCATCCGTTCGAAAACTTCGAGCGAACGAGAAAATTTAAATATTCGATAGAAATGAGCTTTTTTGTTTTATTACATTTTAAGAGAATTTATTCTTGTTTAATTGTTTGTGATTGAAACACAGAGATGAAATTTAGAACGGTTCCTGGAGCCTTTTGAACGAAGATTGTTTTTTCTTTTTTTTAATTCCGTTAATCTTTTGTCCACGAGGCTGCGTCGAACGACGCCGTTGGCGTATTTCCCTGCCGGTCGTGTCTCGATTCGTTAGTCACTGTGAAAGTAAGAGGTGGTCCCTCGTCACGGTCACTGAACCCGCAGGACCGCCACTTTTACCGTAGGTTCACGTTTTCACGCGGGCAACCACGATTTACGTCAAATTTCACAGTTATTGGCATAGTCCTCTCGGTCGTTTTAACAGCTGGTCTATAACTGTACTTTTGATTCGAGGGAACGACTGGTACAGTGATTGGCCAATTAACTTAGCAGAAACTAAAATTCTTTTTAATCACAAACCGTACAAATTTCTATAATTTATCATTTTTTACAATTTTAATATTTTTAATCGAAGGTGGCCAATGACTGTCCTGTTTCACGTATCATCGATAAATACATGTATCGAGCTGGCGTACGTAGCGTACATAGCGTATTTACGTACGTGAAGGTGACTGGTACGTTACAGATCGCGATTACGTTGGGATATCTTACGGTCGGACCGGTTACGTGTCACGTCGTCGACCCCAAGGGAACTGGGCTCACCGACATTATCGACTACGCCGCTGAACACTTATACATAAATATATATATATATGATGTAATAAGGTTACCGGAGAGTAGACATTGCAATTTAATGCACGAGTATAACGATTTTCCGAAAAATCGGCAAAAACATTGTTTAATTATTGTTTTATTAAATTTTTATTTCAATAATTGTCACCACTCGATCATTTGGACCGCGTTTATTTCCTCCAATATAAAATTATTCGACAAGAATCCAAAATTTTGCTAGAAGGGTGGTAAAAAAAAGTCGAGGTTAAAAAAAACGCAAAAAAATAAACATTCCTCTCGCACGAGGTCGTAGCGTGTCCTTCGTTAAACGTCGAGGATTATTGCGTTAGCCAGCGCGGGGTTGCGGTGGCACATCGAACTATAAAGCGCGGACAACGACCCCCGTCGTCTCGCGGGAAGAAAGGACGACGGTATCCTCCTTCTCTCGCTCGGCCATCTCTCTCTCTCTCTCTCTCTCGCTCTTTCACTCCACGCAGCTGTACTCGCGGGGTACGCAGACCGACGGACGGTGAAAATTCTCTCCTCCGACAAGAAGAATGCAGACTCATTTTCGTTCAGGCCGCAATTTCTTTCCAACACCGCGACCAATTTGATATTCGCGTTGCGTTAGAATGACGAATAAATATTTTTAAAAAAAAACGTTAAAAATCCACCTCATGGAATAAAAAAAAACAATAAAATTGGATAAAAACATTTTTTAAATTCTTTATCATTTTAACGACCTTGACGTTATTCGACGTGAAATATATCGCGCTGTGTGCAATAAAGCAAAAATGATACTCGAAGCCTGCGGTCGACCAGAAAACCGCATAATCTTGACAAATTTTTTATTTAAAAAAATTTTATTTTGATTTTTTTCATATCGCATGTTTCTTCCCGCCGTGCCGTTCGAAATATTAGTCATCAAGGCTCGTCGTGCAACGAGCCGATGATATAGCCGGCTCGACGTAACCCTAAACTTCGCGTAATACGGGACGATTTATATGTTTACGGGTACGTGTGGGTGCATAACATCATCGAGGAGATCGGAGAGCCACGCGTCATACCTCGAACGGGGGCCGTAGCAGTTTAATATTAATTGGTGCAACCTTCGTGCGATCACGGTCATCATTCATCTCGCTATGTCATCGAGACGACGATTTGTCTCTCGTGCGAAACTAAATACATGTACGACGTGCGATAGACTTCGTTCGACGCACGTGGGACGAAATTACGAATTATATAACGTTCTTCGAGTAATCAATTTTACGTGTCACACTGGACGACGAAGAAATCGTGAAAATATTCATGAAAAATTCGATAAAACGATACGTTTCGTGAAAAAAATTCGTAAATTCGGGAGTTTGAATTTGTTTTTTTTTTGCATTTTGTCGATATTCTACGACGTCGAGAAATAATTTGAGGACTCGGTCATCCGTTAAATTTATTACCGGGGCGTAAATACCGCGTAGGCTCGGTAACAACGAGCTATAGGAAGTGAATAGTAAGAGGGGGTCGAGATTTCGCGGCCTCGAGGGTCTAACTCGGCGGTAACGGAGAGTCGGTAAAGAAAATCGAATAAAATCTTTCTCGGTTAATTGTCGAGAAGAGTTAATGTTCTATTTGAACATATATATATATATATATATATATATATATGTAGCAAGAAAAAACCGCAACGACGATAATCATCGCGCGAGTTGGCGAGAGGCGAAAGGAGCACGAACGGCAAGCGCGAGTTATGCAAGCTCGGAAAAGATCGAGCGGACCGAGCGTTTCGCCGAGAGCCTTCCGTCGCTCGATTCCATATAAGCAAGATCGATCTCGAGGATCGGGAACGTTGCCGTGACTCACGAAACGACTTATTTATTTATTTTCTTAAAAAAAAAAAACAAAAATCGTTTCTCTTTTTCTTACTTATTTTTCGTCTTCATCGTCTCCTTCAACTTGAACTCGGTAATGTCGTAACGAGTGTACGTTCAAAGATTAATCGAACAATCACTTAAATTATATTCATTCGACGGAAATATTCTTATTTTTTTTCATTAATTATTCATTAGTCGGTGAATATTTGTTAATCAATTTTGAATTTAATTCGAGAAAGAAAATTTCTTGTTTCTTTTTGTTTTTATTGAATTTATTCTCGTGATGAAATTGTTTGAAAAAACGTTCGAAGGGGATTGAAAAGTGTTTATTCGATTATCACGTAACGCGTCCGTGAATATTTTTTTAACGATTTTTTGTTTGTTAATTAATTCGGGTTACCGGGGCGTATGGAGTAATTAACACGTACAGGAGAGGGACAGCGAGAGAGAGAGAGAGAGAGGGAGAGAGAGAGCTTCTCGTGGCGAAAGTGGGGAGATCTCAAGAAGTGTCTAATACTCGGAGTATAAATAAGAACGTCCGCAATCTTTCGTCGTACGATATAAAACATCGTGTTATACACAATGAGCTGTACGAAACAATCGCGTCTAATGAGAACGAGAGTAGGTACACCGTCGTGTACCTACGATTGTGCAAAAGCCGGGTGAGAGCGAATCGTCGTCCTCGTCGTCCTCTTCCTCCCCTTTCTCCTCCCCTGACGTCCGTTGCACCGTAGAAGCGCACTTAATTTATCGTATTATAGCACAGCGTGTAGACACAGCAGAATCTCGTTGCGCTTTAAAACTATAATATGCCCGAGCTCACTTTTCTCTTTTGCGACTCGCCAACTGTGGAAATTGCAAATTAAAACGACGTGAGAGACAGAGAGGAGGGGGCTTTCACGAAACGCTTTGTGAAGCTTCCTGGAAGTCTGTTACGTGCAATATCATTCAACGATTAATACTTCGAAGATTAAATTGAAAATTTGCAATTAATTACAAATTGAAAATAATTTGTTTTTCTAATTTTCTCACGAAATTGAGAATTGAGATTGACAAATTTGTTGATATATATATATATATTTTTTTTAAAACGAATATTTCACTCTCGTACTTTTTTCTTTTCTTCAGGGTCAATATTTATCGCAATTACGAGGGGCTGGCTCGAACCCCTCGAAAAATATATTCGAGATGGACGAAACGTCGAGTGCAGAAATAATTCACGAGTCGAATTCCCTTTCGCCCCCTCGACGCGCAGACGTCGTATATCGTTACGTATAAATGTGTACGTACATCGCGGGATATGACCAACCGGTTGCTTCCGGTGGTGGGCTATTATAACTACGAGCTGTGACTACATATATTAGGGGAGAACGACTATATAATGATATATGAGAGTGCGAATAAAGTCGTAATCATTATGCAACTCTCGCAGCATCGCGCGTCAAGATCGATGCTCCGAGACTTCGGTAGCACGATGCTCTCCTAATATACCGCGAACTAGCCTCTCCACAAACAAAGCACTTTCCTAGGAGCAACAAAATAAAATTACAAAAAAAAAGAAAAAAAATTAATTTTCCAAAAACAACGATAATTTTTAATAAAATAAATATTTCTGATGAAAGTTAAATCAAGTGATATATTCATAACGTTATGCTCGATCGATAAATTAATTTAAAAACCCGGAAAGTCAATTTTCAAAAGAGAATTAATTTTCTTTCTCTCTTTCTGTCGAGGAATTTAGTTCTCGCGGTTGTTACGGAAAATAAAATTTTATCGAAAAACGATCGAGCACGAGGAGCTCCTCGGGGTCTATAATAATAAATAGCTTTATTTAATTGGCAGGTAAGTGCGAGGTAGGCAGAAGAGTCGGAGGGAAAAGTCGCAAGGTACCGGTGGAAAATGAAACACGCGAAGAGATCCGACACCGGCGTTTCTCACGCACACGGCCACGCGGCTCACGTGAGACTTTGGCGAGTCTACAGAGGTGAGACGGGTATCGCTAGGTGAGAGAACACAAAACCTTGCGCCAAGGGAACTTCTCCGTTCCACTCTCGTACACCCTCGGTCGTTGCCGATAAGCGCGAGAACGCAATGGATCACATTGTGCCAGAGACAGAGCGTGAAAGAGAGGAATAAAATTCTCCTGCTTGCACGGAGTTAGTAACGAAGTACTGACGCATCAGTGACTTGATCTCCTCGTGAAATTCGCGCTTGATCCACGAGATATTCGTGTGGAGTCTTTCTCTCTCAGAGAGAAAGAGAGGAAAAGAGAGGGAGGGAGAGAGAGAGAGAGGGAGAGATAAGCGTATTTTCATATCTGACGCACAAAATCTTTCGGTCTTTCATTATAAAAATCTCAAGACTGTACACATATGTTAATTAAATTATCCTTAGCTAAACGCCTCCCGCAACACAAACATCGAGAAAGAGTGAAATTACAAAATAACGAAAAAAGAAAGGGAAAAAGAAATAAAAAATTAAATTGCTCGAGAATAAAATCGTTGAACGAGAGAAACGAGTAATATGCTTCAGCGACCATCAAAATTGGTGAAATTTCAAATTCCATTATGCATCCTAGAGAATCGCTGATCTCGCGAAATAATGCCTTTTCTTCGAAGATGCTGAATGATCGTATTTTTATCTCTTGTGTGTTTTTTTGTTCAATTTTTTTTTATTTGTTTTATTCATTGTGATTATTGTTATGATCGAGGTAAAAGATCGCTAAGCTGGGAATGGTTACTTTTACTTTTTAGACGTCGTGCGGTAATGTGAGATAGGAAGGATATGCCGGGAACGCCCGAGTGCACTGGCTCAGGAACCGTTGCAGGTGCAGCTGACGCCTCTGGTATTCCCCCCTCTGTCTCTCGCTCGCTCTCTCTCACTCTCTTTCTATATATATATTTATTTATATGTGTGTATTATAGTCACAAAAGTGCTCTCGTTCGAATGGTGTAACACATTTACACAGTGTTCACCTGCTGCTAAGCGCACGATTATGAGACCTTGCGACATTGTATGTATATATGTATATATATGTATAAAACTGCTACCACGATGAATCATGGCTGGAAAAAATAAAAACAAAGCTTGGCGCACAAGCTGCGAAGTAGGAAACCACGTAGCATATTCGTGTCGTATAGTTTCGAGTATAGAATCGAGAATAATCAGGGGCTACCAGGATATATAGATATATAGATATATAGATACCTATGTACATATATGTATGTTCATATAAGCCGTAGATATCCATCTGTAGCGCGGAACACACCACGAATCGGCCTCCCTGCTATCTAATCGCAAATACCATAAATTAGATCACTTTTATCGAGAATTTTTTTTTTCCTTCCGCGCGCCACACATTTTCGTGAAACGTGAAGATTCGAGCGAATTCGACGAGCGTAACAGCGATATACCTTTAGCGAAAGAACGTGGAGAAATTTGTCTTCGATTTTTATTTGTCTGTAAGAATAGACGAGTTAGAGGAGATAGCGAGAACGAAAATTGTTTGTTCGTGAAGGTGACGACGCAAACTCGTTTTTTTCTTTTTTTTTTGAAATATTTGTCACGCGTGAAACAATTAATTTGTAACATTTTATATAAAATGTAGCGAATGTTCGTTTTTTTGTATTTTTGTTATTTTTATTGTTAAATTTCATTTTGATTTCCATGAAAAAATGCATTTTGTTTTTTGGTTATTGATGACGATCGGTTTTGTTTTTTTTTTTCGCAAAATTTCGACGCGATACGAGTGGAGAGTGCTTTTTTGACGTTATCACGAGTCAGCTTCATTTCACGATATCGTTCGGCCAATAACTCGTTCGCTGTGTGTATTGTACAATTTTGCTTTTGGTGCAATGAGGAGACTGGCAATACGCTACCTGTTGCCTTCGCGACGAGAACAACATTGTTATCGAAATTGAAAAAAAAATCGTACGACAGCGAAATAATTTCGCGACGTAAGGTCAAAAAATAATTTACGAATGAAATACAACGTGAGATTGTCGTTCACTTTTAAAAGCGGAATCCACGTTGAATTGGACAGCGAAATATAACGACGAAGTCGTACCGATGCTAATTCCCAATTCGCCTCGCTCTATATTATAGCATGCCTCAACCTTTCTCGTTACATTGATAAAAATAAACACGAGCGATATGTTAATTTTTGTTTATCGATTTTCACAAATTTTCGATCGAGCGATCAATTTATCAATAAATCGACCGAATTGATCAATAAATCGAACGATTTTTCAATAAAATACACGTTTTTTAAAATAAAAAATGATAAGATATTATCAATAATGACCTCGAAGTTCATTAAAATAATTAAACTTACGATGTTTTATCGAAAACGATCGCGAGGGAATAAAATCGTCGATTTTTGTAAACTAAATTTTATCGAAAAAACAAAATTTCTTTTTTTTCGATCTATCTCTTAATTTTTTTTTTGCGAATTCGTAAAATTTCAACAGTGGCACCTGTGTGTGACGTTTTCTCTCGGACGAGTTCCGCTCGGCGATCGGTGGAATTAAACGCCGTTGAAGCTCGAAGGACAGTACCGAGAATTTATTCACACTTCTCGACGTTATTCTCGTAATTTCGCGACGTAGTCGCGTGTTACATGAACTTTTTGTTTCACGAGTGTACGTACGACACTCGTGATAAGAACGTGACGGTATAAAAAAAAATTAATTGCTGCGGTACTCACCCGAAAAAACGTTCTTTTATTTTGTATTACCGAATAACTACGAAACGCTCGACACGAGCGGCACGAGGTTCCGCGCTCAACTGCCGCATAGATCTTCATCGTCGTACGACTTCGGACATTTCCGTTGATCCTCGGTCGTGCCACGCGAATTTCCGAGCGATCATCTGTTGGATCACTTTCGTTCTCATAAAAATTAACACTTTTTATTCATTTTATCGCCAATTTCAATCTGAATTATTACTCTTGCTAGAAGAATGTTTTCTTAATTTTTTAATTAACAAAAATTAATTACCCGTCGTGTAATTGTGGTAAAAAAATACTACGAAAAGTTTCAAGCGATGTTAAAATTATTGTTAAGTTTTAATTGTTAGTTCTCTGCCTCACGGTGAATTTCTGTAAGCTTTACCTTGTTTATATGATTATAGTTATTTTTTGTTTATTTTTCATAATGGAGTTTCCTGCTCGATCGATAAAACAGTTTGTTCATCGTCCAGGTGGATCGAGTTGTCTCGGTCGCGCCACCTGTTGGCCAGGTATGAAACATACCGACTCTATTTTACTTGCCTTATCACGATAAGCTTGCAGCTCGGACACAAACCACGTATCCACTGATAACAAGTGACTCCACCCCATTAATTTTCTCGCGCGCAACTCGAACTCGCGAAGAACCATTCACTTGATAATAACAATAAGGAATTTTCCAAAAAAATAATACAACTCAAAATAAATCATGATCCAAGAAGACATTTTTCCCATTGAAAAATTATATCCGTAATATACGAATAACTAAATCATTTAATCGAATAATTAATCATTTAATTAATTCCTTAATTATCGAAATTTATCGAGTAATTAATTCTCCAAACGGTCGATATCGATATGTAAGAAAATAAATAAGAACAGCTTCGAAACAATCGTTGTCGTGATCAAACGTGGGAATAATTTATTCGAACAACGACCTGGAACGGGGTGTAAATTTTTTTCTTCTCTCCTCCGCCGCTTCGAGGTGGTCCCCTCCTTCTACTCCTCCCTCCGCGATGATGAAACACTCTCGTGAAAGCGTTCTACGTACAGGAACACGAGATACAGGATAGTACAGATAATAGTTTGCCAGCAATCGAGCGTCGAGCCGACCCACTAAACGTTCGACTATACGAGCCGTGACCGAGCCATGGCCGATCGTAGAACTCTCTCGTTTCACCATATATATATATATAGTAAAAAGAGAGAGATATATAGAGAGAGATATCCCATGAGAGCTTGGTACAGGATCGTAGACACAATCGAACGTCATCTCGACGATGGTACAGCCATCGTCACCTGACACGAAACGATCCTCTCGCGACAAAAAAATACAAGCTATAGATAAAAGAAAGAAAAACAATTCCGTATACAGTCATTGGCCATTCGCTCAGAAACCGGAAATGTTTTGCATCGATCGAACGTGACTGATTGGTAATAAAAATATTTGTTTGGTTACTTTTATAAATATTGAAATATTTAAATTCGACGAAATAAATCAATTTTTGTTTTATCGAGAAGAAAATTTTTATCGGACACGTTTTTTGTTATCTTTATGAGGGATTGAACAAAGGGAAATACGAGAGCGATTTACTTTTTTTTTCTTCGAGATGGACGTACCGGTATTACATCAGCAGGGAATATGTGTCGAGGGAGACTTCGTAGCACGTAAATTTATAATCGATGATTGAAAATGCGACGTGAAAAATTATTCTCGCGTGAGATAAATAAAAAAAAATGGGAAATGAATAACAACGAACGTACGGATAATGATTCATCGTGTAATTATCGTATCTGATTAGGAAGAGGAGTTCGAGGAATTTCACTACGGGACATGACGATATCGCGTTTATACAATTTTAGTGTTTCGTGGAAGTAGAAACGATGCAAATGAGAGAATAAAGAAGAAAAATGTGGGAGCAGGTAGATCGTCATCGATACATCGAGTTCTCCCGATCGATTTTATTTACGTACTCGAAAGAATCTGCAAAAAAAATTATCCGAATATTTATTTTTTAATTTTGTACTCGACGGTATAAACATCGTTGAAATTATTAATTGAATATATTCATATTGCATTTAATAATTTATTTAATATCCAATAATACTTAAGATATTTTTGTGTATCGTAAATTTTGCAAAATTTATTGACTCCGCGGCATAATTATTTCCTGCGTCGAATGATCCGGGAAAAAATCCTTTATGAAAGTTCTTCGGGGAAGATCGATACCCGAACGTGATCGAATACAGCGATGAGATTGTTGGTAGGAAATAAAAAGGAGTCGCGGGACTTCCCAGCCCGCTTAACGACGCATGGTCGGGAATAATAAAGAAAACAAACATTCAGTCACGATGCTTCTCGTGGCACGTGTTCTTCTCGATGCGTAGCTCGGATCCGTATTCGGATCCAAATTGTCCAAATTCTCAGACACGGCGGGTCGGAATTACGTTGGAAGTTATATGATCGCAAGGTCACCCTGTAAAAAAAGAAAAAAATAAATTTTTTATTTTAATAAATTTGACAAATTGCCTCGGATTTTTTTTCTCGTACGAAAATCTTGTTTTTTTTCTTCAAATTTATCGTCGTATCTTTCGAAAATTTTAGTTCACGCGATATCTCGCAAACTCGTGCGAAAAAGAAATTTCGTCAGCGGACAAGGACCGATAATCAATCAATATGCATCGAGATAACGCGACCGATCTATTATCTTTTGTGATTACCGTTCATCCTGTTGTTCGTTTTTCAGTCTTATATCGAGGTATAATCGTATTAATCCACGATGAACCGTTGGCCTGCATTTTTGGTGTCTGATGTGCAGTGCAATATATTGTAAGCGATGAAGGTCACAGATTGGTAAGAAGATGCATGCTTCTCGATTTAACGAGAAATTGATAACGATCTTGATTGATAAACATTTCGAGGATCGATATAAGACGAACTTCTGCTAATGAGCTTTTCAACTCGTTCATTTTATGATTATTCGCTTAAAAGCGTTTGTAAAGTAAAAATTCAAAACAAACAAAAATCTGTAATAATTTTTATTAAAAAAATAAAAAATGCAAAGCACTTTAATTCATGAAGGAAATTTTATCCAAACGCATGAGGAAAAAAACAAAAACTTCAAACTTGCGTTACTTTCCTTATGCGACTTACATTTTGTAAGATATATCGACTCGTAAATTGACGAGAAAAATGTCGATCGAACGCATACGGAAAAAACAAAATATACGAAACTTGTGCCATTTTTTTTCAAAAAAATCTGAAAGTAATTTGAGGAAATTTATCTCGTGAAATTTCGATAATTTGAAACGATGTAACGATTCTAGACAGATAATAAAATTTGTATAAAAAATAAATTATAAAATAATATTTTATTTGAAATTTGATATTAAAACTCTCGTTATCTATCGCTAGGAACAATACCGGTGAAATTCTGTAATAAAGGAGTACGTGAGGAGACAGCGAGAGTGATGAGAAATGCTTAAGCAATCGGGAATTCAGCGTTATCTGAGACAAACGTTATCACTATACGTCGCAGTATACTATAAATATGTGTCAAAGAACGCTCACTTCACACTCAATGACGCATCAAATGATTCTCAAGTGCACGCACGTGTATCAAACTTCAGGCCTCTTTTAACGACAATCGTAGGCCAACAATTTCGCTTTACTGTGAAGTGGGTTGCGTGCCGAGCTCGTGATTCGATAATTTTGTATTTGTTTCAGATAACGGAGAAGTGCCACCTTCAGACAATCGATCGAGTCGATCCCAATTGATACGACAGTCGGTAGAAATGAATTATTATTTCCTCTACAGGAAAATAGAATATATACACGTGTCTACGATGGGAGCGTTTAATTTATAATTGAGGAAAATTGTAATTCTTTGCTTATTATTATTCTCGATTCACACGAACGTTCTATTATAATCTATTCTATTTTTAAATCGGCATTGTTTACGATTTTCTTCGACTAATCAATTATGGATGTATCTTATTATCGCTGCAACTAAATATTTAATTTATATCACCGATTAATTTGCAAAAATGTTACTTCCAATTTCTATTTTAATCATTTTTAAATGATAGTAAAGATAGAAGATTTTACATTGATTTTTAAAGATTAAAATGAAGCGAGACTCATTTTTTTTAAATTATTGATAACATTTTTACAAAATTGTCCGTTCGTTCAAAATCAACGTTTGAATTTTGAATTTCAGCTCGATGGTAGTAAAGTATTTTCTCATCGGTAGACAGTAATCGAGGGATCTGAAAATCGATCGTGCAAGGTAGATACAGGGATTATACCGAGTCCATAAATATTGGTGTTATCAGATATAGCTCGCGTCGTTCGAGACTATTGATATGTAATTTCAAATGTATGTTCTACGGAAAGGCTGACGAAATCACACCCATTATATTTAGGATCATGGTCTCATATAATAATTTTTATCTAATTTAAAAAAAAGATAAACAATAAAAAATATTCGTCTCTCGTCAAAAGATAATATTTCGAAAAGCCTTTTCCCCATCCTAGAAACAAAAAATCGTTTATAATTCTCTCTCTCTTCGGTGATTTAAACAAGAAGGGCCCATATTTTTTTGTACTCGATCTTCAAGGGCATATCGGTAAGATCCGACGAAAAATCTGGGTCGATGACGAGCGATAAGACTTTAATCTTCTCGAGAAGGCAAGATTTATACGACACATTTTTGTATGCACATCGAACGTATAAACATAATGTCGTTTATTTCTTTTTTCTTTTCGTTGTTTCATTTTTTTTCTTTCGTGTTTATTTTCTCTTCAAGCCACGCAAGCATGTTTCGCGTTTCGAGGGACGCGGAGACGGTGTGTTTTACTGCCCACACATGCTTTTGCACCTTTCCTCCACTGTTCTCCCCTCGTACGTGTATACATATATATATGTGTATGTGTGTGTTTCTTCGGCCGGTAGAACGTTCTTTTTAAGGTATATGAAAGAGATCGGTACGAAGGTGGGGAAACCAGGGTGAACCGGAGCCAATTGGTCCTAAGGCTCTCTTTCGCTCGTCGGTTGCAAGGCATTACGTACGGGGGAATTCCCGGTGTTGGAAGGTAAAGCGAAGAGAAGCTTGTTGCTCTCAGCTCACGTATCTCTCTCTCGCGCTTTTATTCCTCTCACAGAACACTGTATAAGCTCGTTCCGCGAGGATCTTCTCGCGTGTGTTATTTCGTCGACGTTTAGCAAGGGAAGTCCTCTTGGTAGCCGGCGTCTCTACGTCGTACCGTACCGCAAACGAAAAAAAAGAAAAAAACAAAAAAACGCGTGTGTTTTCTCATTAATCGAACCTCTGGTATCGAAAGTTTTCCATTTTTTTGGTGTTTTTATACATCAGGAATTTACATCTACGGAATTTGTTTATAACTGCCTCGTACTATCGTCTCTTCGTTGTTGGTAAGTAAATTATACATTTTTTAAAAATATTTTGCAAAATTTTGATGATTTTATTTGTGACAATTTTGGCGCGATGGTTCGGGTGAAAAAGTGCTGAAATTTTGAGAAATAATTCGACGCGATCGATAATAATTTTGTTTTGATAGAATTTTTGGAGTTATTTGTGATTTTTGATAAGACGATTTCATTTATATCAACCATTTTTTTGATATTCTTGTTACGACGGAAAAAAGGTGATATAATGTTTTTAGAAAATTTATATTTTTCTTACGTTGTGATGAAAAAAATGCAAAAAACAAGTTATTAAAGAATTTACGAGTGAAACCGAGTATTTCGCGGTAATGTGGATAAGATACTATTGATCAGACGTCGACCTCTGGTCGTGATATACACGCGCCCAATCGAGTCGGACGCAAATACCATGAATATCTGAATAATTTTAGCATTTCCAATAATAATTTTATCGACACTCACAAAATTCGATCGAGTCCGTGTGTGCCCCGTAATCGAGTGATTAAAACATCGCTGGAAAATCACAATGATAATTAATTACAAAAAATCAATCACTGCTCGATTTTTTATTTTTAGTATTTCCAAAAATTCGAAAAACATACAAAGTTTGTGTTTTTTGACTTTTCTCTCTCTGGAAAATGGTAATGAAAAAATGACAAAAAGATATAAATAATAAAGAGGAAATAAAATTACAAGCCTCTTAATTGAGAAAAAAATCGTTTCCCGCGAAAAGCTAATTTTCGCAACGACGATTTCTTCCCCCTAATATATGATTCGCCCCTCTAGCGGTCGTGTGTCGTTTTCCATCCTTCAATTACACCAATGTTCGCTCATAATATGCAGAAAATAGCTCCATTCTTTCGCGGTAACGAGGGGACAGTCGTCTCGATTCCTCGAAATTAACGTCCACGCTCAGCGCGCGTCAACTCTTCGTGACACAAGGCACCAAATCATTTCTGTCTCTTTTCTGTTTCGCTTTCGCGGCTCAAAAGTGGGCAGCTACAACCGGCCGAGACTTCAACAAATCTTGCAACACAGATTTGTCATGCGGATGCGGAAATTTTGTCTTATAAGCAGTTTTATATAAATATATATATATATATTTACATTCTGTACGAGTCACGAGAAGTCAAGCCGTACAGAGACACTTATTAATCCAAGTTGAAGCTCGAGTGATTCCCTGGATACTCCCACGTAGTAGGTAAAGCCCCCGTGTGGTCGGACGAATTAAAACGGAAAATTCCGATGAAATTTTGATAAGAACGCGTTTCTAAATTTAATCGCGATTAACATCATCTTTGTCTTCGTCAAACTTAATCGCGAGCGGATTCCCATTCTTAAAAGAGAAATATGAAAAAATAATCGTCTCGATATTTTGTATTGCGTTGAAACGTTTCGAACGATGTTTTTCTTATTTCCAGGTAAATGCATTTCTTCGATACGTGGCTGTCGAAGCATGTGGCTTGTAAGTCACACCTGTTGCCACTTGTACCTACACAAAAATTCAGTCATTAGTCGGCGCTCGTTCATATTTTTCGATACAAACATCGAGTCGTCGCGGTTCGAGTTCATTTTAACTCACCGTGAAAAAGAAAAATGACTCGATCACATTTTATCGTCGGTTTATAATCGCGATTATGTCCCACACTTTTCGTACGATTGATTAATCGAGCGTCGCACAAAGCGTGACGAATTACATAGAAATGAAATTTATGAAAATACAAATTACGAGACGTAAGAAAGAGAAAACAAATCGTGAATGAAAAATATGAAATATAATTTACGATAAGCTCGTACGTCAGATATTCGACAAGCTCGTTAGAACTCGATCGACCTACATAATCGATCGTCGAAGTTCAAAGATTCACGGTGAAGGGGCGAAAAATCATTTACCGTTAAAATATGCACGACATGTGTGTGAATAAAACAAAAAAAACGAGACACCGTCAGATGTTCACAGTTCGCAACAGACATGCAGATACGTCCATTAAAAATATGTAATAGCTTAGGCGAGTCGTTAAATTTATCTTTTCTCCGTATCTCTTCGCGGTAAGAAAAAAAGGTGCTTATTTTTGCCTCGTATTTCGAAATAAAGAATTTAGATAAGATATTAGTAAAGTTTTCTATTTTTTGTCCTCTTCGCGAATCATCCTTGCACTTTTTAATATTTGGAAAAAATGCTACTGCGCATGCGTCATTATGTGAAAATTCGCCACGGACACCTGTTAGTACAAAAATATGTACAAACACGTCCTGCATGAACGATCGGTAATTGGAGTGAATATTCGATTAAGTCTCTCGAATAAGGTGACATAAATATACATATATTGAGTTAATGATTGAAAAAAATGAGCCTGACAAAATATACTTTTGCGCAGTGTAATTGCGGAAATGGTGAAGTTCGTCGAATAAGCAAACACGGACGTTTTATAAGAAATAACACATGGATTTTCGTAAGAAAATATTTAAGTACGATGAGCCAATATAAAAGCTAACGGAGACATTCCTCGTGTCACGAAAGACATTTTTATCGTGAATTTCGAATTTTCGTCGAACGTATATAATTTTGAATTATATTCGTTTTCGTATAAAAACAAATTAAACGACGAAACATACAAAGTTTTTAAATTAAATCGTCGCTAATGAATTAGATTTAATTATCGGATTGAATTTTTAGCAAAATCTTAAATAATTTTTTTCTTTTTTTAAATATTTATCTCGAAATAATTATGAGGAGGAAATTTCCTAGTTCGAGTAAGCAATGGAAATGTTTCTTACGGACAACACACGTTCGATTAATCTATGCGTATGATTGTGAAGTCTCATTGCCAAAAATCGGTAAATAAAATGTTTTTTCAGTCCCGATAAGATGGAAAGAACGAGAAACAGGTCCTTGAGGTATTTTCTTGACAATGATCAAGGTGGATGTTTGTCAGACTTGTTTGCGGCAAGGTTCAGATCCCACTCGAAGATTCCGCAATATCGTAAGATCGGCCGATACGTTGTATCTATAATTGTTTTTGTACACGAAATTGATTTTGCCACCCATGGACTCGAGATTGTGACGGTCGGCAAACGTGAACTCTGTATCTTGGAAGATTAGTAAAAAACTTTTCGGCAAATTCCGTCATGCTAGGCACATGTGCATATCGTCGACCCAAAAAGTGTTCGACGAATGGAACATTTAGGAACCATCGACTCGACTTATCAGCTAGTTATTAGTTCTCGTATACTTATTCAAAAAATTAAGTATCGATCAATATCGATCACCTGTTATGTCACTACATTCTAGATAATACTATTTCCGACATTTCTCGATATCTTTAAATTATCTAAAAAGAAATTTTGTTTATAAAAATCGATTTCCATAAAAATTCGATTATTACTTGAAACAAAAACAAAAGAATTGATTTTTTTAATTGAAAAGAATGATGGATGTACAATAGAATTTGTTATGTTTTTTCGATCGTCCTTTAAGCAGGACGTGGGAGAAATATTTTATTGCAAAATATTCGACGAAGCAAGATCCTCTTTAGTAATCGTTAGACGCTTTCGAAAGGATCGAGTCACCGCGTAATTCCTCTTGGGAATATTTACGAAACAATGGAAGGTCTTGCTGGAACGGAACAAATCCATCGATGCCCGCAACATCGTGCGGAATTCCATCTATGGGATATACAAAGATTTTTCTAGCGAGATGCGGAGATACGATTCTCACCGATCGAGTCTGCATCCGCGTGGCATTTAAAGCTCGCCTTGAGCAACGAATCCAAAGTCTTTCTCTCGCGCATTCTCTTTCTCTCTCTCTCTCATCGCCCCTCTCTCCTGTTTTTGCAAATACAGGTATACTAATGGCGTATACGGTCGTATACATGGCGATGAGGTACCCGAGAATCGAGAATATCGCGTCTGGCGAATTCAGACCGAGGGAAGGAGCGATCCAGTCCTGCCGAAAAATCCCGAGAAGAGGATTCGAAAATTACGGTCATTCTCCGAAATCCTGCGGCGTACGACGGAATTTCATTATTTTTTTGTCCTCTTAGCATCTCGAAGAGAAACTACGATTTCTTCGTCTCGATTTTTAACAAAATCGAAATACAAAATTTCATTCGATCTAACATTCCTTTTTTTTTACAAAAACTGTATAAATTCTCTATATTATTCTATAATCGAATAATTAATCAATCAAATTAATTACTAATAATTCATATATCGTATTAAATTAAATAAAAAAATCGCTTTTATCAAAAAAAATATCGTATAATTCGCCAAGGAATTAATCGTAATCAAATTACTCGATGTTTCTAGACGACTGAGCAGACTGATTTTTTGAGATAAAAAGAAAACGAAAAGATCGACACTTCACCGATCAATTAATAATTGATGGTTTTTCGGCAGTGTTGGTGGGGGGGTGGGGGGGATCACTGAAACGATCACGTACGATCGAGCTCGGTGCCTTACCACCCGTGGACATTGCGAGATTTTCCTTATCACCGAGCTTATAGGCGTGACTCCTCCGATTAAACGTGATGATCCCTGAGTGGGTAAAAAAAACTTGAGAGATTGGCGAAAACGATAGGCGCGGAAATACGCGATTCCTACGCGATATAAATAAGTCCGTACCGGCTTGAATAGGTCAGTCTTTCCCGATCATCTTACGAGCGTCTTTGGACTTTATCTTTCTATATATATATATATATATATATATATATTGTTATCACTGGGAATATCGCCTTCCCCACCTTTGTACGAACGCGCGCGCTCCTACGTTCGCGGTAACGTCGTTACGAAAGTTTCATTGAGAAAGAGATTTGGACATCAGGTATATTTTACTTTAGACTATCCGCGAACGCATCTGACGATTCGTCACGTTTGGGACGCGAGAAACGTGGCGCGCTGACATAAAAAATAAAAATAAAAATAATTGTATTTTTTAATACCGCACGTAGTCAAAATTTATTTGCGATACAAATTTTATGATAAAGATCAATTTTTCGAAGAATTCACGATGTGTCTGTGCTCCAGTGACGTCATTTTTTTTATATCGTGACGGGTTTGTTGAGATTGAACAAGTACAAAGTGTGCGGTAGAAAAAAAAACAAGTTTTTTATTGTACGGTGAAATTCTAATCGAATTTTAATCGAAGTGTCTTTGGATTTAACGATAATCGAAATTTCGATTCAACTTTATATCGTAGTTTATCATTTTAATTCAGATCGAATTTAAATTTGGGTAAAAAATATTCAATTTTGATCAACGTTTTCATAGAAAGTGTAGTTAATGACGCGAAACAATTACTTTTACCGGTGAAAAGTAATAATTGCTCGTGGGTAATAATTTTTAATGAGTAGAAAATTAATTATTAAATTAAACATGAGAACCAATTTTTTAATTTCGATTATAAGAATCCAGGTCGTGGCTAAAATTGTTTGATTTCTAGTTTTATTAATTTATCAATAAAAATGTGATGATTTATGAAATAATCGCAAAATCAACGCTGTTCTCGTGGAGTTTTATCGTTCGCGGGCGT
The DNA here is from genome assembly GCA_964017225.1 of Netelia inedita. Classification (NCBI taxonomy): domain Eukaryota; kingdom Metazoa; phylum Arthropoda; class Insecta; order Hymenoptera; family Ichneumonidae; genus Netelia; species Netelia inedita. The sequence continues at coordinate 3,566,080 of OZ024920.1, read as the reverse complement.
TAGACGAAAGTGCTCTCTATGTAAAACGTCCACGAACAACTGTGAACTTTTACGGTAACCGGACGAGTGCACTTTATGGCTCGACCCACGTCGAAAATAATGCGCGGTTCTATGGTGACGGAGATCGCTGAGGAGTGTACGTAGTTTAGCGTCACTGACTACCGAGACAACTTTGTTAGAATCTCCCGACGTCTCAATTATGCATTCTCGTACCGATTTGCACGTTCCATTTCACACACGAACGACCTCGTTCCGATAAAAAACATTAATAATACGAAAAAAAACATTTTAAAAAACGCATCCCTACGATCCACGAATCGTTTCATCTCGATCTTATTACAATCACAAGATGTCAAATTTAAATTAATTCACCTACGAAAAAAATATAGAATTTGAAAAAGAAAAAGAAAATTCTTTTTTATTTTTTTTGCTTCGATGATAATTATTAACGATCATCGAGGACTTTATTATCGACCGATCTCGGTGTATTACGTTATATCGATAGATTTATCGAAATAGCGGCGATTATAAAATTATTACGGTGACGGGTAATGATCGTTATCGCGAAATATGTATTAATAATCAGCGATGTATCGCTGAATCGATAGTGACGTATTATTCTGTTTTTAAGTCCCTCGGTATCCGGGGTGGGGTGGGAACTCATTCAGGGCCGAAAGATTACATCTGTTACCCAAAAAAAGAGATGTTTTTCAGCGATACCTTCGTATGACTCACTTTGTAATTCGTACGTTTTCGTATCGAATTAACTCGATGAGGTAATACGCGATAAACTTTAATGACCCGACGACTTATCCAATTAACGTAAAGTTTACCTCTCGACCGCATCGTATTTGTCTTTGTATCGCGTCATCTCTAATCTCGACGATTTACATTTGGTTCATTTCAGTTTTGGTAAAGAGACGAAAACGAGAATAAAAAATTGAAATCGAGAATCAAAAATCGATTTTGATCGATATTTGAAAGATAAAAAAAACGTTGAAAATGGAACATCACCACGAGCACCATCACGAAGGGATCCAGCGGGTCCTAGCCACGAGGCTGGGACAGGACAATGGTGCGGATTTGGACACATCGTCGATTCTCGTCGCCAAGGGCGTCACGATGGTCGTACTTTGCAGTGTCAGTATTTGCATGGGACTTTGCCCAATCGGACTCGCCAAATGTTTCAATTGGACGTCGCCAGAAAAAATGGGAAATCCAAGGTTGGTTCGAGGAATCAAATTAAAAATATTCATTATTCAATTGATAAATACAAGAAATATCTTGTATTTATTTAAAAAAAATTAAACATAAATTTTTATATAATGGGAAGATATTTTGTTAATTTGTTCGAAAATTAACGCACCCTTTCTTAATCAACAGATCATCGAAACTTGTTGGTATACTTCTCGGTTTCGGAGGTGGCGTATTGTTTTGCACAACGTTTCTTCACATGTTGCCGGAAGTTACGGAAAACGTCGAGGCTCTCGTCGAGGAAGGGAGATTGCCTAAAGTCGCTTTCCCGTTACCGGAAGCTTTCCTCTGTTTAGGGTAATTATTTTTCGCCGAATTTACATCGTTCGTCGACTACATATTACGAAATTTATATTTATCATTTCCCACATCGTAAATTTCGATGTGAATTCAGAATTTTTAAATAAAAATTTTATAATTTTATAATTTTTTTTAAACTTTCAAAAAAATTTTTTTTTCAATGACACTTCGCAGATTCTTTATAATGTATCTCGTCGAGGAATGCGTCCACACGAGATTGCGACAGCGACAAGCTATGGCTGAGAAAACCGTACAAAAAGACGTGAATCGAAGCACGAACGAGCTCGTGGAGAATGGACAGTCGACATTACCGGGCGCCCATGGTCATTCACACGCGTAAGAAATATAATTTATTACATTAATTTTTATAACAACCGTTCCTCGATATAAATACGATTTTATACCGTCGATTTATCACCGATCGATTAACGGGTTTTCACCGATATTTCGCAATCAACACAATAGAACGTTTATAAAAATATTCTTCTCGGTATTTCTTCATTGTTCTTAATTTTTTGTTTCACCGGGAGAATAGAACATTCGGTCACGGTCATTTTCACGAAAGTAAATTCACTCTTCCGTGTACACGGTTATAAATTTTACGACGATCGATTCCGGAATCGTTTCTTTTCTTTTCTTTTTTTAATAAATAATTGTTTTATCGACGATCGATCGAACTTTCTCGCGGGAAATCGGCGATCGTTGTTAAATCTCTTCGAATGTATTTAAAGAAAAGAAAAAAGAAAGAAACAAGACGGTACAATGTATCTTGCGATTTTATACAGATACGGCCATGGTCACAGCCACTTGCCTATCGGAATGATGAACGAACACGATGATTTTGTGATAAGCTCGCTCAGAGGTCTTTTGATCGTACTCGGATTATCGGTCCACGAGCTGTTCGAGGGTCTGGCGATCGGTCTCGAGAGTTCTCCGAAGAACGTGTGGTGAGTGATCGTAATATTCGAAAAATCGATCGTAACAAAAACAAATTAACGATCGTAAATTATTCGAATGATTAGAAAATCGATTATTCATGTTTTTATGATTTCGTTCGTAACAGGTACATGTTCGGTGCTGTATCCGCTCATAAATTCGTCATCGCATTCTGTATCGGTATCGAACTTATCGCCTCGAGGACGAATCGATTTTTGACCGTGGTCTACGTCTGTACGTTCGCCGTCGTTTCGCCCATGGGCATTGGCATTGGAATGGCACTGACCGGTAGTGACACGACCGCTACGAGTGGTCCATTGCCCGTCATTCTTCAGGTAAACTAAACGTTCAAGCTTTCATCGATCGATCGCTAATTATTTATTTCATTTATTAATCAACATATTTTTTTATTTTCTTTACTCGTTTATTAACATTGTTTAATTTAAAGAATTTATTACTCATTTTGGTCAGCGTATAGTCAAAATTTTAATTAATCAATAAAATTTGGTTTATTGAATTTTTAATCATTTCGTAATTATGTCAAAATTTTCAATCTCGTTTTCACGATGAAAATTTCAAATGATAATTTTTCGTCGATTGTACCGAGACACTCGTATTTATTTTTCCAGGGAATAGCCACAGGCACTCTTCTCTACGTCGTTTTCTTCGAAATCTTGCAACATCATCGAGACGGCCTCCATCAATACCTGTCAATTCTCGTTGGTTTCATCTTGATGTTCGGTCTTCAGATAGCGAGTGAGTAAACTTATCGGTATAAATAATATTTTTTTTTCTATTTATAAATACAGCACGTGCGATGACAATAGTTATATAAAATTCCGATGATACCGTAGCACGCGGTACAGGACGATTTGTTGAGACAGAAAATGAAATACGAGAACGAATTCAATCGCAAATTCGTTCGATAGCAAAGTTTTGCTCCAGATAGATAAATTAGCTATACATTGATGAGAGAGAGAGAGAGAGAGAGAAAGAGAGTGAGGGAGAAAGAGCTGAAACTCCGGCGAACCGGTAATTAACATACGCAGGAGAGTTTGCTCGACATCGACGTCAAAACTCATCGAGAATAAGAGAGAGAGAGAGAAGGAGAGAGAGAGACGTTGAATGGCTCTTTATTCACTTTGTAACGGAGTACACACGCGTGTCGTCGTATTTATGTAGGTCTCGCGATATCACGGTCGAACACGAGCCTCGCGCTTATACGTCCTCTTATTTTCAATTTTTATTTTTTTTATCTATTAAGAACTTTTTTCCAACGGTGTATTGCTACATTGTTTGTCGATCTATTGAGAAACTTCGTTTCGAGAATTTATCTCGACCTGGTAGAGACAATGTTTAAGAACGTCTTGAAAAATTGGTCGAGTCGAACGTCGAATCTGATTAGTTTAGTAAGTATTTGTTTTTTATTCTTCATTTTTTTCCGTTAGAGACTGATTAGGGAGAAAAATAAGTTTCGTAAGTGGAACATCGTACGAAATGAAATATCGAGATTATTTATTGCCTATAAAAGTATTATTGATATAATCGAATTCATAATTTCTTAAGATTGCTAATTAATGACTTGAATTAACATTTGTATCCTGTTTATTTAATTGACTAATTATACAGACGATACTTTACCACCACACATTTTATAATCAATTATTTAATTACGTGCCTATTCATTTATCAATCGCTAATTAACAGAATAATATCGATAATCCATCGAACTAATTATCGAATCATCCATCTCGTTCGATTTTCTTTTTTTGCGGTCACTGACCATTCGACTTTTAGAAATACGATGGTATTTCGTAATCGATGACCCAACAATATGTACAATTCTTATCGTGTATAATCGACGATAATATAAACAAGAGAGAGAGAGAGAGTGAGTACTTTGCGTACGCGTCGTCAATAATAAAAAAAAACTCGTCACCCATTATCGTTCATCCGCAAATTAGTGAGCAATGGTAAAATCGCGAATCGGCGTCGACAGAGCGTCGAGTGTCGTCGACGATCGCTCGAGTACATTGTCAGGCTCGTTCGACGTCGTACATCGTTGCGACAAAATATAATGATGCCGCAGTCGCATCAAAAGGCATCGCGATACGTACCAACATCCATATACGAGCGTCGAACCGCCACAAACACAAACACAAATTTATTTATACGTCCGAACTCTTCCTGTGCCTTTCACCGGTTCTACAGTCTTCGAGCATCGTAACAATGACGATTTCATTGTTGCGATATTTCTCTTCACCCACACGCCCCAAAATAATCATGATTTATTGCACTAAAACGTCGCGATATATCGATCGAGGTGAATTTACCCGGAAACCGAATTACACGTAACCGCGCACAATTTCGGCAAAGGTCGAAATACGTTTTAAGTAGATTATCCCCGTAATTGGTCAGCCGCATTAATCTTGCCGGTCGTTTTTATCGTCTCGTATTTTGCCAACCGCACTAACGCCGATGTTCCCAAACTCGCGCGCCTCCCTCGCAGTGGATAAAGCATTTTATACACGGACCAATTTTCACAATTTCTTTCCCGCAACAAAAAAAATCTATACCGACATTTTTTTTTCTTCATCGTCTCGCACCTCTGAAACTCCTCGGTCACGAGACTTCGCGAAAACGTGAAACGAATCTGAATATTGTCCGATTCGAAAAATTTATCGGATCGTGAACGAGTCTGAGACTCGTGCGATGCGACGGTTTTTTTTTTTTTTTTTTTTTTTTTTTACCTGTCTCCAATTATACGAGAGCGATGTAGCGAGCTATATGTATTATCGCCGTACTCGATGGTACGTCGCTTTGTACACATCGCGTTTTAGCTACGTCCCGAGGCAAAAATATATAATAGGCATTCATAGGTGTAGTACCGAAGGCTTGCGCGTCGAAGATCGCACGGTTTTACATGTGTTCAACTTGGTGTACATACCACGTAATAAACTTTTGCTTGGGGGGTTTTTTTTTTTTCGTGACGGTGCGATGGGCTTTGGTCTCGCGAGTTCGAGCGAACGATAGAGATAAAACATAGGTATTGTCTGCAAATATATATATATGTATATACATGTATGTATGTATATATATGTATATGTTATGTATTATGTATGTACGCGAGTAGATAAAAGAGATATATGTATACGAGGAGGACGATCACGGGAATAGGGAGGGAAGGAAATGGTGGAGGGACGACGTAAGACGCGCGAAGGGGGAGGATAGCCTTCAGCGAGGGCACTCGTCGTTCCAGGAGTGTCCGGTTCGCTGCATCGCGGCGAGGACGTCGCGCTGCTGTGATTCTCTTTCTCTCTTTCTCTCTCTTTCTCTCGCGTTATCAACGTTACTCTCTTTTTTCTTTTCTTTCTTATTCAACCTTCTCGTCTTTTTTTCTTTTGAGCATTTTGCCAAAAAATTTGCGAATTCAAATCGCGCCCGGGACACCGTTACGAGCCGGACGAGACGGTTCGAATAATAAATTCGCGAATACGGACCGAGGAGGGATAGAAAAGTGTCGACGAACATTGTCGAGATTACGAAGAATAATGAAGAAGAAAAAGAGAATCGAATTTAACGAGGAAATTGTAGCTTAGAATTGTTTTATGAATTTCTTTTGATTGAATTTATATCGAGGCTCTGTTTCAATTAGTGAGAGAAGATATTGATTGAAATTTTAATCGAGTAACCGCGATGGTAGAAGGAAAAATGAGAACGAAAATATTATTGTTTCTGTACCGAGACAGAGAAAGAGAGAGATAGATAGGTAGATAGATAGAGAGGGGGGGGGGGAGAGAAAAACACTCGGGGTGAGAAAGCAAATCGACTGCACATAACGATAGCGTTTCGATAAACGATAAAAACGTACGTGACCGCGTTAACACCGTCGTCAAAACCGCGTCCGTTAATAATTCAATTTATAAATCCAATTAGCAACTACGTTTTATCAATTACATTAAACTATCCGTTAAATTTTATCCTCGGCTCAAAATCGATAACGCGATAATTGAAAGACAATAAAAAACAAAAAGAACGAAGAAAATCAATTAACCACGAAAAAACCAAAAATCGATATTTCTTCTTTGCAAATAAAGAAAAAAAGAAACATTCGAATTAATAAAACAAACGTGACGTTAAATCGAGTCACACGTCGCGAATCCTCGTTGGATCGATCACGTAAAACGCCTACACCGTTATATTCGCGGTTGAATTAACGCGAGACCCTCCTTTTCCCCTCGAAACCCCCTCCACTCCACCCCAACGAGAGGATAAATTTTGCGACCGCTCGAGATTCGTGAACAGTTGATAACAAACCTCGACCCTGTGGGTCCAGCTGACATTCGTGTATATATATTTATTTAAAGCAGTATTGAACTCTTGCACTATATCCTCTATATACATATATTCTCTCTCTCTATATATATATATATATATATATATATATATGTATAGGATATATACATATATATAGGATATAATATATGTATGTATATAACTCCCAAATACCTTCCTCGTTGTCCGCGCGGAGAGGGAAAAATATCTCGGTCACGGAAGAGAGGAAAAGGTATGCGAGAGAACGTGTTCGAAGCCGGTTCGTCTCTGTCGTCGTTTCGTTTCGTTTCTGACATCGCTGCGGCTCGTATGCGCAGATCACTATCACGTGCGACTTACACGAGCTAGTATTCGTGGCGTACATCGAATATTCATTCTCTTTATGCGAACTGCACTCGCACGTAAACATCTGAATCTCGTTTCGCGATAAACGCACGTGGGGATCTTGGAGACACTTGAACGGGATAAGAAATTTTGTCGTCCGGTGACAAACGATCGTTTCGTTCTCTCGCTTCCCCCTCTCTCTCTCTGTCTCACTTGAGCGAGATCGTTTCGTCGAATCGTTAGAGATAGAGTGAAAATTTGTTAGTAATTCGGTGGAAATAAATTCAACGTTTAACATTGATTACGTATGTTTTATGGAAATTGGGATTTTTTGATAAGAAAGTGCGAACAGTGATAAACGAAAGGAAGTGGTGAAACAAACGATTTTTTTTGTTTTCATTGTTTCGATCAAAGTTTAATAATTATTCGTGTTTATCTTTTTTATAAAGAACAGTGAGATAAAAAGCAACCAGTGATTGAAAAAAAAACAGTGATAATCGGATAAAATCGTTTACCGATTTTTCCGATCGAAAGTCTCGTTGAATTTTATCGATAAAGAAAACGTGATAATTGGACGAAATTCATTGACGATTTGATGAAAATTTCACGAAATTCTATTTTATTCACGAGTGATGATAACGATAGCTTATCATTATCCGGACAATAATCGGTAAATCGATCTCAGTGATCCGATCGTGATCGAATCCACTTGAAACAAAAATTTGTTCACCTCGAATCTCGCGTTCGCGACGATTCTACCAGCGTAGAAAACTTAACGAGAGGTATCTTCGCGTCGCAAGTTGGAACAGAGTCCGCGATACATCGGTATCATTATTCCTTTTAATTGGCACTCCGGAAGTAGGAGGGACCAGCTGGTAGCGTAAGACACGAGGGGATCTCGTGCACGCTTCTCGTTGCAAACATATATATCTGTCTCTCTCTGTCTATCTCTCTCACTCGACTTTGCTCCAATCCCAATGAGGAGCTGAAATACTCGCAGAGCTATTATCCAGCTGGTCTATTTATCGTGCGACAAAGCCACGTTGCACGGAGCTCGTTCCGTGTCCAGAAAAACAATTCCACGGTCGATTTAAAGCCAAGAGAATAAAAGCATCGTTCTCGACGTTATACGTCGGATAAGCCTCGTAAAACTCTCGGGGGTCAAAGTGGAGGAAAAATTGGATTTCGTCGAGTCGCGACTATTGGCACGTCGTCTTATCTCGCAACGATAAAGAACTTTCACATTTTCTCAACGTACGAAACAAAACGATCGTTCTATCGTCCTCGACTCGTCGACGTTATAAGGGGATTTTAAGTACGATGACCTCGCTCACGTATTACACGACCAAAGTCAAAGTCGTGGGGATTGTACGTTGAAGAGGAGAAAGACAGAGTTGGCACTTGTTATCGAAGAATATCGTGATTCGATCTCGATCCTTGATGCGAGAGCATCGACGTCGAGAGCGTCACTAAACGCCGTGAGCTCGAAGAAAAAAGACGAGATTTACGAAAAATCTGACAAATATTGTGCCACCGATTTTAAGTGTTGAGAAAATAAACCTTAAAATATAAAAATAATACAATAATAATAATAATAATAACATATATAATATACATTTTATATAATCGATTAAAAAATTTAATTGTTCTTTTTAAAAAAGACTGTCGAGAAAAAAATATAAATTTAAAAAAATGGGCGAAACGGATTACTCGACGACATCGGCGAATACGACACTCGTACTCGCCAAAATCGGTGCAATGTGCATCCTCGGACTGGGCTCGCTGATCCTGGGAATGTTGCCCCTGGTCGTTGGTCGTTGCAGATTTCGCAATCGCGACAAGTGTCGGGCAATATCGAGCAGTAATTCGAGCACCTCGACGAACGCCTCGTCGAGCATCGATTCATCGAGTCAAGTACGCTGGCCGTAAGACACGTATACGTACGAACACACACGCACACTTAAGCATGCCAAGTTTTGAGAGTTTCTGCAACGATGACGCTCGGTCGTATGATTTTTTTTTTTCGGGTTAATTTTTGTGTTTTTTTTTACCAAACGAACGTACAGAGTACGGCGAGGCAAAAATGACCTCGGCACTATGAACGTTCTTTCATGAATTGAGATTAAGAATGACAAGTGAGAAAAGAGGGAGAGGACCGTTCCTTTCCACACCCACGCACGAATCGTAAAGGGTCTCTCGCTTCAAACGATACAATTGATCGAAGTAATTGCACCGTGCAGTAACCGTATCTGCACTCGGTGTTAAGAAGCAAAGAAGCGCTTGGCTACATTCTCTACTTTGAATTACAAATTTCTCGTTTTTTTTATGTTTTGAGAATGATTCGTTTGATAGCTTATCGATTTTTTAGGATAATTTAATTTTTATCGTTTAATCGAAAATCGTTGTCGGAAATAATTCGTTCGTTAATTGATTTATTTTCTTCGATATTTCGACTTTTCAATTTTTTTTCCTTGGAAGTAGTTTTAAAAAATTATTTAGATTTTTTAAAGTCGTGTTACAACTGCTAAGAGCTTGGATGCCAGTACGACCGAGTGACGTCGATGAAACTCGAGAAAGTTTGATGAACAACACGAAGAGAACGACGAAAAGAAAAACAAAACAAAAAAGTAGTCGTTGACTTTAAAGTGTAAAGACGAAGTATCTCTCTTACCGTAATTTAGGGCCTCCTGACATCATTGCTGCTCTGTTTCGGCGGCGGTGTATTACTCTTCACGACGTTTCTCCATCTCGCGCCGGAAGTGCGTCAGAGCGTCGAGCGTCATCAGTCGAACGGACAACTGATGAGCCTAGGAACACTGAGCATGGCAGAGTTGCTCTTCTGCATCGGATTCTTTCTCGTGTATCTCGTCGAGGAAACGGTGCACGCTACGCTGACGAGCAAACCGGAAGCTTCGGAAGATCTTCTGTACAGAACAGTGTCGGTGAGACGTTGCAACAAGCAAGCACCGACTTCCGTTTCCTCGACGACGATATCGACGGTCACAGCAGCGACGAGTAGCAGCAACAAATCATCTTCCTGGCGGGTTGGTCGTTTCAAATATGGCGGCGATGAGGAGACCAACGACGAAACGATACCAGAAATTAAAAAGACGTCTGCGGATTCTTCCATGGACGCGACGACCATCAAGAACACGGAGGTCCTCCCGGCACTTTTCGTACGTTCGACGAATTCAATGGAAGCGTCCAACGAGCCTGGCGAGATGGTCGATCGTTTCGACGAGACCGAGAGAAATTTCCCTGCTGTCAAAATGACGGTCGCTGCGCCAAAGGAAACTCCGAAAGCGGACACTTCTGTTCGAGGTTTACTAGCTGTCGTCGCACTCTCCTTTCACGCGATTTTCGAGGGTTTGGCCGTTGGACTAGAACCATCGATAAGTTCGGTTGTTTATCTAGCAGCTGCTATAGCGACTCATAAACTCGTCATAGCATTCTGCGTTGGTATGGAACTCTACGTGGCTGGCGCATCGACTCGAACCGTCCTCGGTTATTTGTCGGTATTTTCTCTCGTTACACCAGTAGGAATTGGGGTTGGTCTAGCTCTTGGGCATTTCAAGAACGACAGCGAGAATCTTGGTCCGACACCGACGATACTTCAAGGAATGGCCGCTGGAACGCTTCTATACGTCGTATTCTTCGAGGTGCTGGCCAGAGAGAGAGCCAACGATAAGAGCGGATTGCTTCAGTTAGCCGCCATTATCGTCGGATTCATGCTGATGCTGGGTCTTCAGTTGGCCAGTGAGTTTTATGCAACTTCGAAACATCCGACGCATGCGTTATTTTACAGCCGAAAGGGTAGAAAGAACGAAATATGGTTAAAATAAGTGATTAAAAATTCGTTCCGCCAAATGGCCGCCGCGCGCGCGCCACGAGATGGCCGCGCGCCACAAAATGGCGGCCTAGCCTACCCCAATCCATCAATACCAAGTACATCGACCTCTTACCTCACACTTTTAACGACCGCGGAAACTTTCTCACATACTTTCCTCCTTTCGTGCCGGGAATTTGCATCGCCGAACGTAAAATTGGCAAGAACGAGGATGCGATGTTTGCACGGTTAACTTCTCCGTCCCACGCGTTCCAATCGACTCGTGCCAAGTAATTACAAAAACTGTTCGAACCCGATGCCGCTTCGAAGCGTTTACTTCTCGCGTTAGGTGAGACTGTAGAAAACGTTACGGACGCGCGAAGATACCGCGTGCCTGCGGCTTTCAACCCTAAATAGGTGAAAGACTCGAAGGCCAAAGGTCTCGAGAGCACAAATCAAGCGTTCGCGGTACGAGCCAAAGTTTTGCGCAGAGAGAGAGAGAGAGAGAGAGAGAGAGAGAGAGAGAGCAGAAAAGCAATTTTACAAGCTAGATGGGCAATGGAGCATGCACATAGGTATACAGATTTAATTCAATGTTGGACAGGTAGGCTTTGAAAGGTCTGACCCCGCGTCTTTCTCTCTCTCTTTCTCTCTCCATCGCTCTTTCTCTTTCGCTTGTTTTATCTGCTTCTCGTACTGCCGGTGCAAACCTATCCGGCGGTACGTCCTTGCCTTTCTCCGGGCTCTCGGCATTGTGAGATATCGCATACATACTCCTATCTATAGTACGAAGCACGCGCCAACTACGTTCACCCGTTGGTACATTAGCGAGACCCACATTTACGGTTCACCGATACGCCGATCTAACTTTCAGTCATCATTGCCGAAGTAGGGAGGGGGTTGGAATTGCTCGAAGATCGATTAACCGGCAAGACGAATCTTGCACTCGAAGTGCATGTACTCTCGCATTCGTACAACCAAGGTCACGGTGACTCGGGCGAAGGAGTCACGGGCTTGACAATCGCGTGACCCACGTGTTCTTCTCATTTTTTTACTTCCTCTTCTCTCGCTCCCTCGGACCTTGTTGCTTTGATTTAATTTTTTCTAAAATTTTTCGAAACTGACGTTAGAAAGTTTCGAAAGTGTTCCAGGCTTCGAAAACTGTAATTCTTTCTTACGAAAAACTTGAGACGAGTGATTTTTCGGAGGGAGAGAAGAGTCTCGTGCGACGATGTATCGAAATCGTAACTCGTGTGCCGATACTATCGGCTCGATTAGTTCGATATACCGAGGTATACGTAAGCAGTCTTTGATACACGAATTCCTTATTTGATCGGAGATCGACGAACTCGAACCACTCGAGATCTGGAACGCTCTCGATAAGCTGAATTCATTTTCAGAATCATTCTCCTATCTTCCACACTTTTTTGGTAAAAACAACTTAGTGCTCCTACTTTTTTTTACATCCTCTAAAAAAAATAGTTTTCCAAACTACTTTTAAATCTTCTAAAGAAAAATGGGGTTTTCAAGTTCTAAAAATGAATTCATCTTATTCAGCTTATTTGGAATAATTAGTGAAGCGCATAAATCGATTCAATTGCTCCGATCGCAAAGAAACAAATCGATTTACCGTCGAGTACGAAGTTAACGCACCAACATAGCGTTTAAATGTTATGCAAAGAAAACAGAGTTGTTAGCGTTCGTGGTGAATCGACTTCTAGTCGTCTTGTTAGGAATATCGAATGACTCAATGCGCGTGTTAATGCAAAAGAGAAATATTGTTTTATTTTTCCCGCGATACGTTCCCGGTTAGCCATCGTGTCTCGCGTGTGTTCCATTACAAAACACGCGCACACATTGCGCGCGTTATTATGCAATGAGAAGCTACGCGAGAGATCTTTACGTTGCCGTCTAGCGAGCCAAGCTTGAAACACGAACCGAGACGACTTTCGTACTTATCGCCATAAATGGCGGGATAAATTATCCTCGTTGGAGACTTTTTTTCTGCCCGACTAGTTCGTGAAAAATGCCTCGGAGCTTTAACGACAAAAACGCATCGTTTGACGTCACTACGACGTACCACGTTTATTTTATGTACACGGGGTCGACGGACCCGACGCGCGTCCATCGACCGACTTTCGTCGTTGGCTTTCACGCGTTCGTCTCTACGTACGATCGCCTATTTCATGTTCTTAAATTTACTTTTTTTTCGTTCGTGTTTCTGGCTTTGTATAATGGTAGATCGTGTCGTGTGTAGCGCCATCTCGAGATCGTATCGGCAAAAAGTAGGGAAACTCGCGTGCGCATGAGCAGTATTCCTTCCGGACGACTTCCGGTGAGAAGATGGATCGAGTGTGCAGGGAAATAGTACAACTGGTGTTTTATAGGAAATTTGTCGGATTGTTGGATGATTTATCGTTGATCGTTATTAATTTAAAATGGATAAACGGGATGTAAGAATCGTGAAAGTTCTAGGAAAAAATCATATTTTCTTATCCCACACTTATCGGATGTTGAAAGAATTATTTTTATCATGCTCCATGGATTTAATTGTGTAGTATTTCGTGTTACTTACGCTATAAGTGCTCGAAATTCTCCATTTTGTAGAATGGAACACTTATTTCATATTAAAATATTCGTTTTCGTAATTTTTGTTGTTGCAACGTTATGTTCGTTTCGGTAGAAATGCATCGTGTTTCAAAAACGCTGTTTCTCAAATCGTCCGCTGTAGCGCGTCGGTGCTCGTGTCGCCAGCTGTTGCGCAGTGATTCTCATACCGCCCGCTGTAGCGCGGTGGTTCCCGAATCACCAGAAATGGCGGCAGTTTCAAATCTCGTACAAATTTAAGCATAGAAAGACTACGGAATTAAAAAATATATATATATTTAATTTAATACGATGAAAAAATTTCTTTTTCAGCCGCACATTCTCACTCGCATTCGCACGGACACGGTCACTCGCATACGCACGGTCTTGACGAACCCGGTCACGAGGATGAGACGAAGCATCATCACGACGACGATCACGATCATTCCGAGCACAGTATGAAAATTGATCCTGTAAAAGACGCGATCGAGAGAATAACGGAATCCGTCGCCGAAGCTGTGACGAACGCCATCACGTCGCAGACGACGTCGTCGACGAACCTACGCATGAGAAATATCACCGAAACAACCACGTCGAGAACGTAGTCACGTAAATCACGATGGAACCGAAAAAGAAAACTATGTCCTTGAAAGGACATCATAAATTTCGAGGCTCGACGATTTTTTTTTAAATACGAAAAAGAAATCGTCGATATTATTATTTCCACGTCCACGTGGATCGAGAGTTATCGCTAACGATTTCTCGATAGCGAGAGATCGATATGAGGTGAATCATAAGAGTAGTGCGATGATCGGGAGCGATTATTGGACATACCAGACGCAATTTTGTAGATAAGAGAGTCGAGGACGAAAAAACACTAAAAAAACATATTTTTATAAAATACCTAGAAAGAGACGAAGAGGTTAAAAAGAAAGTTTTGAAAAATATTCGTCGTCGATGCATCTGGTAAATTCGAGAAGAAGAAAAAGATAAAGAATATCTTTTATTTATAACGTAGAAAAATCATCGCGTCTATACGATTGCTTAGAGGATTGAATAGAATTTTTTCCATTCGTAAGAAGCGATAGATCGATTCTCGTAGTTTGGAAAATATTAAAAATTTGTATTCAACTGTTAAAAAAAAAAGTATATAAAAATTGTATAGTTTGAGATACTTTTGGAGAAATGTCCAAGCAATCGCTGGCTCGTGCTCGAATGGACAGTGCGATTAGTCGAACGTGAAATATCGACGATTCGATTAGATTCGCGATTAATTTCGTAATATTTAGGCCCGTTTTCTCCAACGCGGTTCAACGTTGATCTCGGTTCAAATTACCGTCCATCTTTTTCTAGTTCCAAAAATTCGAAAAAGATAGAAGAGCAACTTGAACCAAGATCAAAGTTAAATCGCGTTGGAAAAAACGGGCGTTAGATATCCTCGGTTAGTTACGTAGAAAAATTCTCTATGTATTTGAGCCGGAAAGAGAGGAGAAATTTTGTCAAGCGAGATCCGCGAATCGAGTAGAATAATTCTCGTGTCGTTTATAAAAAAAAATTTAAAAAAAGTCGCGAAAGAATTTTACAAAAAAATTGTCGCGATTTTATGGAAATCTTGATAATTCGAATTTTTATTCAATCGCTCAATGACACGAGTTTAAGAATTTACTCGATACGAAATTTCATTCGCCCTCCGTACGTGGCAGTTGATTTTTTGCCTTTGTAAATAATACGAGACTGAAACTCCGCGTGCCAATGTTTTTCGCGCGGAAGCTTCGCGGAGTTAAGGGATGGATTAGCGTTTAATTTTAAATATCGATTATTTCATAATATCGCGATTTTATCGTTGAAAATCTCGCGCAATATCGCGTCGTTACGAAAAAGTGACAATGTCCTTTTGATTTTTTACCTATTATTCTCATTCTTCGTACTAGTTTTATCCTGTGACCGTAGACTAGAGTTATCATTAACATTGACACTAAAATAATGCGAAAAAAATTCTCACGACGAAAAAAACTCGAGCAACTCGATGTTTTACGGAAAGTTAGAAATTTCGTTACGAGAATCGTGCGTTGTTATCGAATCTTTCATTATTTATTACTATTTGTGAGAATGTTTCAAACGCCCGTTGGTCCGTTTGCAAATAAAACAGATTTTTAAGAAACGTGTAAAACAACCTTATGACCTTGTACGCTCGACGAGAAGTGGAAGAATGGGCAAGATTTGCGAAAGAAGATGAAAAGAAGCAAAGTTTTGTAATATTTAATCTCAAAACGAGTTTTTTAAATTCTTTAATCGGTCATAAAAGACCAACACCCTCTTTCTACATTACAAAGTCGACTTTGATCGAGTATTGTGTTTTCCTGTTTTACCATTTTTGTACAAATCGCGACATTTTCTCTGAATTTATTCATATTATACACGATAGATCGATCGAAGGGTCTTGATTCGCGCGTCTTTGCATTAAATCGTTGAAATCGACGCTGCTTACGAAAACTGGCATGTTTCAGATTTCTTACGAAGAGAAGCACGTTTGATATCGGCACGAAAACTAGCATGTTTCGACTTTTGACACGAAAACTAGCACGTTTCGATATTTGCCGCGAAAACTAGCATGTTTCGGCTTTTGCCACGAAAACTAGCATATTTCGGACATGCCAGTTATCGCGGCAGAAGCCGAATCGTGCTAGTTTTCGCGGTGAGAGCCGAAACATGCTAGTTTTCGCGTCGAATATCGAAACGCGTTGGTTTTCGCGGTGAAATTAGAAACGTGTTAGTTTTCGTAAGAAATTTGAATCGTGCTACTTTTCGTAAGCAGCGTCGAAATATACAAATCGCTCGGCGAATAACGAAGGCACGAAAAACTCGTTATCGGCTCGAAAAGAATTTTATCTCCGTTCTCGATATTCATTGGTTCGATGACGCGGACGAACGTTTTATCGTTACAATTCTAGAAACATATAACGTCGCGAGTATCGAAAAGAAAAAAAAAAAAGAAAAAATAGAACTCGCTCATTTTTACTTCGCGGTGATTTGTTTGTCGACGAAATCGAGATAGCTCGAGCCGATCTTGATGAGCGCCAGTCCCGATCCCACACCGGCGATCGTGCATACGGTTGGATTTGGCGGTACGATCGAGCGAAGAACCGCCCAGACGAGAACGGAGCCGAAACTTAGGAGAACGGCACCTGCTGCGCTGTTTTTGCAAAAAAAAATTGAATATTAGGGATTCGAGGACGTTCGATCGATGTATTCGAGATTTTTATGCCAACGATCGTTACCTGTATGTGACTCGCAGCCTTGTGGAAGCGCTTTTCAGATGTTCCCGAGTATAAATGTACGACGCGGTGCCTACGAGAGCGCTTCCGAGTAACACGTTCGTGATGTCGCGTTTAGGAAATATTCTGGTCGCGTTTGGATTAAAATATTCATTTTTAATAATCTCCGAACTCTCGATAAGTTTGATCAATTTGCGATCGATACTTCGAGCTAGAGTTACGATGGATCGTGTTAAGAATAATGGAATTGCGATCGTGATTTCATGTTTTATTTTGCTTGAAATAAGTAAAATACGTAAGTTGCTTCGAACGAGTAAAAATAATTCTCGTATTTCTGTGAATTTAGATTATTACGTAACACGCCGACAGAATTACAACAGAACACCGCACGATATGAAACACTTTGGTACGGTTCAAAACCTCATGGACGAGATTGTAAAACGTTCTTGTCGAGTTATTTTTTTGATTCGTTTCGATTTTTATATTTACCTGATGACGAGACTAGGGTTCATGACATTTACGGCGAGTGCAGTGTAGGATGCAACTCCGATCGCAGGAACGTAGAATTGAACGAGGCTACATTTTGTGACCGGTCGAAGGCCGAGTTTACTCAGAATCGCACCGGCGCATGAATTTCCAGAACCAGCCATTGTTTTTCACGAATACAAGCGTCGATTTATTTTCTAGCTGAGATCAGCACTACAAGGAGTATGTCGCGTAAAAGCGTCGTTGGTTTACACACGTTGTCAACGAAATGTGCCGTTTATAAAGTTACGTTTCAAATCCCGATTTAATCACCTCAAAATTTGTGCCCACCCACCGCTAACCACAGAATACACAGCTATCCGTGTGTCGTATTTAACGGAGCACGCACGAACCTGACGATGTTGTACGAAAATAGGACGTGATAGGAAAACTTCGTCATCTCTCTCGAATATTTGGTTATGACGTGAAGTGGTTCACCTTGAAATCCGGTAGAGGGACGAAATGCTCGATCTAGAAAAATTACCAGAGCCAACTTCGCACAATATACACGAGCAACCCGGCTTACTCCAGTTTGCCAATAAACATGGCATCAAAAAGTAACAGTAGAGTGTTAAAAAGAAAATATTCAGAGCACAGTGAATCCGAGGACGATGACGAGAGTAAGTTTAATATTCCAGATCGTTCTATTCTAAAATTTGACGATCGATCCGTCATAAAAGTTTATTCTTTCGGAGTCGAATTTTTTTTATACAAGCTTGTGATTATAACCTCAAAAAATAAGATTCTCGTATTTCCTTCCGTGCAAATATATTAGCGTACATGTATTTTAATACTACCATTATAGAAAATGGCATGGATTCGAAACATCGAATGGATGCACCACGGTTGT
This sequence comes from Netelia inedita, assembly GCA_964017225.1. Taxonomy (NCBI): domain Eukaryota; kingdom Metazoa; phylum Arthropoda; class Insecta; order Hymenoptera; family Ichneumonidae; genus Netelia; species Netelia inedita. The sequence continues at coordinate 3,547,869 of OZ024920.1, read as the reverse complement.
GTCCCTATCTCGATACGATAAACCGACAGTTTTTAGATTTCGATTTCGAAAAACTTTGCTCCGTTTCCCTATCGAGAATCAATGTCTACGCCTGTCTAGTTTGCGGCAAATATTTTCAAGGACGAGGAACAAATACTCACGCTTATACGCACAGCGTTGCGGAGAGTCATCATGTCTTCTTAAATCTTCATACTCTGAAATTTTATTGTCTACCCGACAATTATGAAATAGTCGGTACGTAATCGTCATTTTCCTAATGAATTTAATCTTCGAACCGTAACTTTTATCTCGCTCATCGATAATAACGATTATTCGCCGTATCGCAGATTCGTCTTTGGACGATATAAAATACGTTCTAAATCCAACTTTTGGTAAGCTACAAATCGCGCAGCTCGACAAAATCGACAAACTTTCCCGAGCTATCGACGCTTCTATGTATTCGCCGGGTATAGTAGGAATGAATAATATTAAAGCAAACGACTATTGCAACGTAATTTTACAGGTGAGAAGAAAAAACAAAACAGTCTTTAATTTAATTACTAGTACGCCGGCGAAAGTAACGACGAAACTTTTCTATTTATTTTCAAGGCTCTTTCGCACGTAACGCCGTTGCGCGACTTCTTTCTCAGAGAATCTAACTACGCCCATGTTAAAAGACCTCCCGGCGATTCGTCCTATCTTCTCGTTCAAAGATTTGGCGAATTAATGCGTAAACTTTGGAATCCTCGAAATTTCAAAGCTCACGTCAGTCCTCACGAGATGCTACAGGCTGTTGTTTTATGGAGTAAAAAGAGATTCCAATTTACGGAACAAGGTACGAAGTATTAACGTTAAAAACGAATTAAACTCGCTTCTTTACAAAATTTTTATATTGAAAAATTGTACGTTTTCGTTAAAAAAAAAAAAAAAAAGGCGATCCCGTTGATTTCTTATCGTGGTTTCTCAATGCTCTGCATCTGGCATTGAACGGCAGTAAAAAGAAAGATTCTAGTATTATATACAAAACATTCTTGGGACACATGAGAATATATACGCGTAAGATTCCACCTCTCGAACTCGAAGAAAGTCAAAGAAGCGAGTTGCTAAATACCGTTGAATACGGAGAGACGGTAACGGAAAGTCCGTTTCTTTATTTAACCTGCGATCTTCCACCGCCTCCGTTATTCAAGGATCAATTCACCGAGAATATTATTCCACAGGTTAGTCAATCGTCAAGTTTCTAATCGTTTATTAATTTAATAAAAGTAATTTTTATTTAACACGAAATATTTCATCGTCCCGTCGATAGGTTAATTTGTACACGCTCTTAAATAAATTCAACGCGGTAGCGGAAAAAGAGTACAAAACGTACAAAGAGAATTTCATGAAACGCTTTGAAATCACCGAGTTGCCACCCTATCTCATACTTTATATAAAGGTAATGAATAATTATCGAAAAATAATCTCGTCGCAATTTTCTTCCATCTCGAGTTGTAAAAAACGATATAATTTTCTTTTTCCACAGAGATTCACGAAAAACACATTTTTCGTTGAGAAAAATCCAACGATCGTTAATTTTCCTATCAAGTTAGTACGATTTTCTTACCGTGAATAATAAAAAATAAATGTTTAATCTAAAATTGTATATTTATGTGTAAAATGATATTTTTACTTTTTAGAAATGTCGATTTTGGTGATATTCTTACACCCGAGGTAAAAGCCACTCATCCGTACACCACGTACGACTTGGTCGCTAATATTGTTCACGACGGCGAACCCGGTCAGGGAACGTACAGGGTTCATATTTTACACAGAGCGACTGGACAGTGGTACGAGTTGCAAGATTTGCACGTAACTCCTATTTTACCTCAAATGATAACTCTTACGGAAGCGTACATACAGGTTTGGCACAATTTTACGTCTGCGGACAATTTACTCAAATTTTATTCGTTTGATTGGCTACGTTTTGTTTTTTATTAATTTTGCAGATTTACGAGTTACGAAAAGAAGATGGAATTGAAAACGGCGACGGTTCGATAAAACGCACAGGGCAATAGAAGGATTAATTTATCGAATTGTAAAGAAAAACAAAATAAATATATACATTTTATATGTTTAATATTTGGAAGTCGCGTGATTAAGGATGAATTACTTTTTTTTTTGTAAATTTATGAGATCGAGTTGAAAATTATAATCTAGGTACATAATAATAACGTTGGCGCCACTGAACCACCAGACGCGGTAAGACGGACGAGTGCGCAGCACTTTGCGCATGGCTGGAGGAGGGTTGGATTCGTAAATTCTCAAAGTGAGTATAATTACTGGAAAATAAATATGTAGCAAGCTCATCTTTCCTGATTCTATCGTATCTTTTTTACAAAGTTTGCGTGATAAGAATATCACTGTAAATTGTCTTTATGCATCGCTCGAACGTTACGTTGCGATAATAATCGAAAGAATTTGAACTTCTTCGCACCAACTTCACGGCATAATTCAAACGGTGGTGGGGGGAAACGAGACTAGCGCCGCGGTATGGTGGGGAGCGAGCGTCGGTTGCGTCCGAGTGTCGTTTGTTCGTTAGCGCGCCAGCCGGCCACGCGAAGTCGTACGGAGCACTTTAGCCTTGATTTTATCCGCGTTCTCGCAAAGTTTTCAAACCGTGCACACGTTCCTTCGTCTTGGCGATGCATGCAATCCGCGTGTAAGAGTTATTTCCGTGTCCTCTTACCGTCTCGATTCGTCGTCGAACTTTTACAAACGTCGCCAGTTTTCTCGTGTGTTTGTTTTTGTTTCTTTAGATTCAGTGATGTCCGTGGTGTGAAATCTTCGTTCGTTTGTTTTCGTTCTTATCGTACAAATTTGTTTCTGTGCTCGTTCGTTGTGTGGATTTATCGACGGCAGAGTCGCTAGAGGAAAAAGAAAGGACTACGCGCTTGAAAAGTAAGTCGTAACGAAGAATATTACGATAGTCGCGATAATTGCGTGAATATTACGCGCTCGTTAGCACGCGAGATCGGTAAATCGTCTATAACCTCGATTCTTTCGAGTCGAACGGAGAATATCGATCGGAAATCCGACGTTCTAGATAAGACTGTACGAATGCACGATTGCCCGAAATAAAACGAGCTTCGTGCCGTTTTGTTTCTGTATTCTGAATTTGCAGTTATGAGTCGTGAAACGTCTCGTTGTCCCCTGTCGCGTCTGTATGTGTATGTGCCTGCCGGCTGTAACGGTTTCCGTCCACCGCGAGACACCTGACTGCCTCGAGATACTCGAGTGCCCGCCAGAGATCTTCTTTCCCAAGATTCGCGTTTCTCACTCATTTCATTTTCCGCGAATGCTGACAATTTTTCGTTCTCACCCTCTCCCTCGTACACTCGATCGAAAAATATGTTTCTAATCGATTCATAAAATTCTTTCCAATGTTTTTATGGTTTGAAATCTCACACGAACTAATATCGCTTTTTCGTCCTCTTGACCGCTAAAAATGTACCAAACCTTTTTCGCACTAACTTTTTATTCCAAGTTTCACTTGATCCAAGTTATTATTAATATTTATTTATCAGATTGACAAACTTTGTAAGTACAGAGTTTCAAAAAGACTAGCCATTTCATTTTTGAGATATAAACGATAAAAATAACGGGAATAGTACCATTTATAACCTAACTGTATATATAAATAGAATCTCTACGATAATTTAACCCGAGGTATTTCGTCTCCTGGTCCGTGATCGAAGTGTCAACGATTTCAATAATTCATCAGCTAATAAGAAATAAATTTAAAATATCGACATTTTACTCAGTTTTTCGTGATTTATTTTTTGTAATCTCTCGATATAACGTGACCTTGTTGTCCTCGCTGCATCTCGCAAAGAGGTCTTGTCGTCGTTGCGCCAATCCCCACTCCTCGTCTTCGTCCAAAATACCTGTTTCACGCGAGGGCCAACAGGGCGGGGGGGGGGGGTAAAAAAAATGAAAGAATCGAGTCTTCGCATGCTGCGGGCTAACGTGCGGTGCACCGTAGACCGCGCGTGTGAGTGAGTGAGAGAGAGAGACAGAGAGAGAGATATTTCACATTGAAAAGGCCGCGCGGCATGCGTTGACTCGAGACTCTCGAATATCTCCCGATTGGAACCCCGCGAGCCACGAATTCCTAAACTTCGAACCGTCATTACAACGCCAACGGGAGTTCGCGTTTGACTCTTTAAATTCAACTATTTCCACCTCTCGCTCTTCCTAAGACGAAGAATTTTCTTCGATCACGAAAATTATTCGATCTTGCGTAATTTTAGGCCTCCGGGTAGTCGCGTCTCGTTCATAAAATTAATTACCATCAATCCCAATAAATAATTAATTATTCGATTATTAATTATTTAAAAAAAAATATATATATACCTAATAAAAAATAAAATGGCGGCGTTTCGAAACAAAAAATCGAATTAATTTGCAAAGTTTAATTTAAAAAAATTGTTTCTTTTTTTTTTAAACAATAAAAGTAGGTAGGGACAAGCTATTAACAAGATTGGAAAGGGAATCGCGTCGAAAGGAAGCAAAACCCGTGTTTCCGGGAATCGATAAGATCTTTTTTATTGTCTCGGAGGAGAAAGAGAGAGAAAAGAGCGAGTAGCGCCCGGTGACAGGTGTTTCGATGCCGAGGAGATGCCTCGCCGACGGGACTCTCGCGGTGGCCGCCGTATATTCATCCGCGTGTCGCCTCTCGCATACCCAACGTTCATGCAAAATTACCCCATAACATCCCAACTTTCTTCATCATAAAAAAATTTTCCAAATAAAAAATTTTTTTTTCTCTCTCAATTTAAAAATAATATTCCTACAATTCTCATTAACCCAACTATTTCAAAAATCACGAAAAATCAAAAAATTTGCCTTTTTTACCATTTTTTTGAACCAAAAATTATAAAGAAATTTAGAAAAATTAATTCTAAAAAGAAATTCTTCGTTCTCGTGAATAATCGAGTCGGACACGATGGATTCTCGCGGTTTTTCAACGTTTATGGGAAAACGAAGGTAGCGAGGTTGTTAACTCTTGCTCGAGGGATGTCTTCCGGCTTGGGTCTATCTCGGTCGATCTGAGACACGCGCTCGCACGAACGACGACGACGACGACGACGAGTGTATTTTGCATACGCCGCATCGATCGCCTTTGTGTATAATCGAGCGCTGATGGCGTAGGGCCGAAGGGATTCGCGAAATTTTCGTGCTCGATCGCGATCTCGATCTTGCCAACGGTTCCGGCATTATTTTCGCCTACGTAGTCAAAAAATAAGGGCGAAGTGAAAAAAAAGTAAAAAAAAAGAAAAAAAAACATCGTAACCCTCGAAAGTTGGGGTACGAGGGTGACTAACTCGCGCGGGAGGGTAGCAGGTGTTCCGTCGTCTCGTAGCTGTTCCCTACGGCACGGAGGGCAACGGCTGCCTTATCCTACGTACTTCTACAACCGTTGAACGAAGCAACTTCTCGTAATCTCAAATTTATTGAATTTTATTTCATCAAACTTTTTTTCCACTGGGCAAAAATAAGATTTTTTTAAACATTTTTTTTGTATAATTGTGAAATAATAAAATCCTCGTACGATAAGATTTTAATTGGAATTTTTCAAAAATTAATTGACTCGAAATTCGATCGAAGAAAAAAAAATTAGATCTATTTTTAAATATATTATTTTTCGTTTGTTTTTATTTTATGTTCGATCGATAACGACGGATTCAAGTAAGATTATCACGATTGGAACGATTCCAGGAAATGTTACATTCGTAATATGCGCGTAAAATATAATAGAAAATGCTCGAGTGCCATATCGACGTATATTTTTCGACTCGTTGGCCACTCCTGGTTAATCCTTCGTGTAATGACGGTTCGAGGGCATAATAATATTACGTAATCGACGAGTGGAACGAGTTTAAAAATAAAAACAAGCGAGAGAGCGAGAGAGCGAGAGAGAGAGAGAGAGAGAGAGATAGACAAAGTCTCTGGAGAGCGCACCCCCGGCTGCAATGAAAATTATGAAATTCATGGTATCCTCAAAATAGTACACCGGATCGAACATCATAATGATAACGATCCGATAACACCGTACCACTTGCGACGATACGTACCCCGTGTATACGTATATGAAATATCGCGAGGGGTGGGAAGGGGGGCGAGAGGGGGGAGGGTAATAAAGTTTGACCGCGTTCGGCTTCCGTTACGTGAACTAGGTCACAGGGTCAACGAATCGGAAGTGCCTCGTTGAAAGTGAGGATCGAACGCGTTGCGCGCTCGACATTTGATAGTAAACAAATTTTTTTTAAATCAACGACTATATATGAAATTTTTCAATATTTGATAATTAGAAAAAAAAGAAAAATGATAATTTCTTAATTTTCATTTTTGTTCACGACAATATCGCAAGGATAATTTTTTTAACGCGTAAGCAGGCTTGTTTAGATCGTGAAGGGGTGAATAAAATGATTTTTAAAGAAATAAAAATAAAAGTTAATTGTGGAAACGAGGTAGAAATATTTTTTTTTGTCTTTACGAAGGGGTCGTGATTAGAATGTAGGAGCGTGAAGAAAAAAGAAAAATTACGGGATGAGAACGAAAAGTGGGTGTGGCGGGGGCTGAGAGTGGGTGGGAGGGAGAGGGGAGGGTTAAAAGAATAAGAACGAGACGGGATGGGCGGAGTAGCCGTGCAAAGAGAAGAGGAAGGGGAGAGGCTAGGTACGACCAAACTCAACGACGGCATATCGAATACAATAGCCCACAAACCTGGAGAGAAGTACGGCAAGGGTGTCAAGGGGAAGTAAAGGGGCGATGGTAGAGAGGGAGGATGGTCTACCCTCATTTACGTAATGCACGCTGAGACAATACCGGTCGGACGTGTTGTACGCGTTCGCGCTTCGCCGCTCGAGAAATGCGATATTATAGCGTCACACGAGGCAAAGAGACGCTCCTCTTGGTCTCGGAAGAGATTCGGAGCTGTATCGGACAGTGATTGGCCACTTTCTCAAGGGAATTGCCAGTGATTGGCTACTTTAGCGAGGGAATTGACAGTGATTGGCAAACGAAGCACGCGAGGAGCACAGTTATTGACATAGTCGTTTCTCTCTCTGGCCAAGGCGAGATCGTTAGTGAGCCTGCCAATCACTGTCTAGTATCGTGGCCAATCACTGTGTAGGCTTTTTGCGGTACGTTAGAGTCAAAAAGAGGATCGTGAGCGAAAGCAGCACCCTCCAACTGCGCTCGCTTTCGAAACTCTACCTTCGTGCTTATCCTCGTCCTCTCTCACTCTCTCTCTCTCTCTCGCTTTCGCGAATCTCGTGCAGACTTTTTTTTGCCTCTCTCGTTCTCCCAGACTCATTTCGTTGTCAATGCTGCCTACTGTCTCCGTCACCAGACACGCTTTCGCATATATATCTATCTCAACGTTTTTTTTGGTCACCTCTTCATCTTTTTTTTGTTTCTTCTTGTTTTTATTACCATTGCCACTTCTGTCACGCAGTTCCACTTCGTTCGACTCGTCATCTTGCTCTCTCTCTCTCTCTCTCGCGCGCGCCCGTTTCTCGTCTCGTTTTTCTCGGTGCCAGTGAGATCTGCTTCGACGTTTCGACTCCATCGGGACCATGGCTTCGTTCTCGTCTCGAATAACACTTTTTTTTGGCGATAGAATTCACGAGAAAAATGGTCGAGAGATTTCGTCACATTTATCGCAATATTTCCGAGTCGTTGACTCTTCGTCAAATAGGAAATGTTGAAAATTCAAAATCGACGGGCTTACGAGGATTTCGAAAGATTGAGATTTAGTTTAATCGATTGTGAATTAATATGACCGGAATTAAAACGATCTATATAATTGAGATAAATTTTAATTTATTTTGAATTTTTCTTTTCTAGGGCTGCCAATCACTGTATCTTTTTACAGATTTACGTTAAATATATCTATATTTATGTTTTATTCACCGTCACATCACCCATAGGATTTACCTCTTCCGTCCTACGACTCGAATCGCGTCGGCGTAACACGTGGCAACGTACTTGGAGACGCTGCAAAACGTGTTTGCGCGTATATAACCGACGGCTACAACGTTATACCTGTACACACGTATTAAGCGAGGGTACCGAGGTCTGTTTTACCGTGTCGAGACACCACACACGACACACTCCACGAGAGATCTCGAGGGACTTTACGCCCGAGCGATCGATAATGGTGCAACGTCCGCGAACTCCGCGAGTCGAGCTTCCGACACGGAAAAGTCCATCGCCTTCCCTCTCGTTGCGAAACACTTTTATTTTTTATTTTCCATCCCTCTACCGTTTTTTCTTTCCGTTCATGCCTCGAGCACAATGGAACTGCGATACATCGATACGTTACGTTATTGTCGTACGCGCTCTCGTTGGCAGGATGATTCAGTGTCTCGCTTCGAGAGAGTGGCACATATGAAGTTATTTCTAGTCAGGAGGGTCGAGTATTTTTAAAAATAATTTTTATAAATTTACAGCCGAGGAAATGTTATAATTATTTTTCCTTACCTAATTTTTTTCCGGACTTTTCACTCGAATTATAATCGATTAAATATTTGGCAATGTAATCGATGTATTTTGACCCCTTGACTACGAAATTTGTATTATTTATTGGAAAAATTGCAAATCGAAGGGGCCAAAATTTCATCTTTTTTTCGCCCACTTGGTCGTCACTTACTCATCGATGATTTGGCCCTGACGAAAAATCAGGCTGATTCATATTCACCTCTGCATAGAAACCTCGGTCCTGTGACGCAACGATTAGACCCATTACAATACGAAACTCATTAAAGTCGCTCGAAGAGTCGTTAAGGTCCGTATTTCAACGTTATTCTCGTGCATAATAACAAGTACGACGTTAATCGCCAAGGGAGAACGAGAGAAATAGAGATATGTGCCGCGATACGATAATCTCGAGGAAAAATCTAAGATGAAAGACCCAACCGCGTCTTCCTTACTCTTTTTCTCCCGTGTTTTATAAAACGGAAGCTCGGGCGATCGTTACCTTATTTTTATCTGAATTGTATTTTTTTTTCTTTTTTTTCTTTTTTTTTCATTCGCCACTCTGTCATTCCTCTCGACCGTTTTTACACCTTACTTTTCTCTCTCGTTGCTGCTTTTCCACGGTGATATCTCTGCTCGTGCTGCTTCGCTTACGACGCGATGCAGCACTGAACTCGCGTTTACTCGAGACGGTGCGTTTATCGTTTCCCCCTCGGTTATAATTGACTACCCCGAGAAAATGCCACGGACACGAACCCGCCAGTGATGATTTTACACCGGTTAACCACTGCTTGCACGTCGATTTCATGTTTAAATGAACGTATGCATTTTTCACTTTTTTTTTCAAACATTACTTTTCCATATCATCCCGATCTTAATAACTACCGTCTCATTTCGTTAGTCGCAAATTGTTCCAAGAACTTACTGTAAAAAAGTCACGAATATTTCAATCGTTAATTAAAAAAATCTAAATCTAAGATTAAATTAAAATTGATATAAATAAAAATACTTAAACTAATGATAAACGCAAGAAAAATGAACAAATGAAATAATCTGCGATCCAATTAGATCGAGCAATTTTCACAAATTATACTAAGAAAAATATTAAGCAAAAAATTAATTAAAAATCGTTCGTTTTTTGCGATAAGTCAATTTTCGTCAAATCGATTCTCAATCTTTGACTCGCATCGAGTAAAACGATTTCAACACTTATATAACTTATCCAAGGTTAGACCGTGTATGTACCGTGCAACATCGAGTGCTCGTATAACACGATTTTACGACATTGCCAGGAGGATCCCGTAGATTTCGGCGACATTACGGAGTCTCTAACGTTCCCAACGGGCTCTCGCTTTGCCCATATTGCCCACTACAAATCTTTTTCGCCCTCTGCTACTATATCGTACCGAAGTACATTTTGTACGATAAACGTGTATATACATATAGAAAGAGAGCGAGAGAGAGAGAGAGAGAGATACAAATTTACGGAGTTTATTACCACGAGGGGGAAAGAGCAGGAGACTAACGTCTACCAAGAAAGTCCGCTATATCTCCGTTAGTCCCCGAGCATTATATCCACACAACACCTGTTCTGCAACGTCGCTGTTGTTTTCCCCTCGACGAACATTTCTTACCTCGTATATATACGCACTCTCGCGTCTCAAATACCCCAACTATTCACCACTAGATAAATGCGAGTGTACGTTGCCAGTCTATTGCAACGTTCAAAGTCCTCCAGGACTTATACATTTATATATATATATATATGTATACAGGTAGATAGATGTAAACATCGTCGACAACGCGACGGCACTTTCCGCTATCTCTATTACCCGTGCGTGAAGTTGGTTTACGAAAATTACACCAATCACCGTATACGCGGTTCACGGAAAATGATAATTAAGACAAGACTGTTATTGAAGCATCGCGTGTCTCCGATTGTCGCGAAGAACGAAACACATCCTTATTTTGCATTACACGAATTAAATTCTTTTTATCGTGATCGCGTGTCACGAAAAATTCAAAAAACAAAGACAAAAAGTCTCGTTTCTTTTTAGTTTTCGAAAATTCGTGGTTTAGTCGGCGAAAAACTGAGAAAAAGAATTGGTAGTTTTTAAATTGGTAGTTTTTATTTTTAATAGACGGTGTAATTAATGTAGGGAATATTGTGGAATATGTTTTATTATTGGTTGAATAGCGAGATGAATATTTTAATGCGGAGCGTGCGAGAACGAGAGAGAAAACGATCCCACGAGTCGCACGTGCCGTTTTGCACAGAGACCTCGTCAATGATCGCACTCGCTCGCAAATGGACACTTTGCAATTTCTGTGCACGAGTCCATTGACAATGCGTGACGCGTATATTCGCATTCGGGGAGTGAGAGAGAAAGAGAGAGGTCGTTTATATCGGCTGTGGCCATGGATTGACGACGATGGCGACCGTATGATTCTTATCGCGAAAGTTGAGGTCGATCACACCGAAAGACAACTTTGGTTGCAGGAAGGAAGTTGTTGCGGGCAGGTGAAAGGCGCAGCTATATGTGTAGCATTATCGATTTTTAATAGACGGAGATACGTATATGCACTGCTGGTGAGGCAATTTTTTTTTGCCAACACTAACTTTGCGTACAACTGAGGATCGGAAATTTCCCGTAGATTACGAATATGAAATCGCCGTTCTTGATTTTTGAAAAATACCTGCTCAAAAAGTGAAAAAACACGAAAATTTTCGGATTTTTCATATTTTGACGGGGAATTTATCAAAAATCGGGAACGAAAACTTCATATTCGTTTTCTACGGGAAATTTCCCATTCCGTAGACACCTTACGAAGTGAATTCGGACAAAAAAGAATTTTGACCTCTAGGCAGTGCCCAAAGTATCAAAATTTGGGCGGAACATTTTTTTATCTTAAAAAAATACTTCATACGATGTTTAAGAAATCGAAAATTCTCTGTAAATAGCAAATATGAAATCCTCGTGCTCAATTTTTCAAAAAACCCTGGCCAAAATATGAAAAAAAGTCAAAATTTTTCGATTTTTCCACCTTTCGATCGGGATTTTTTTTTAAACCCGAAACATATTTTAATACGAACGAGAATTAATATTCGAGTTACCCCTTGATATCCGTTTAGTTGAAATACGTTTCCTTCCGTCGCGTTGTTCGTCCTCGTAAACCCAGACGTGTGAGAATTGCATTGGCTCGGAGATCCCCTATTCCTACGTTTTTTATTCAATCACCGAAACGGGGTACGCGCTTCGATATACGAGGTTTACACCCAAACTGTCTCTCTCTCTATATATATATACACATAAAATATCTAACTCAGGATCGACGCGCTTCCGCCTCCATCGTCAAAGTTCTATACATACATCGTTCCTGTTGTAAACGCGTGTGAGGCGTTTCGCGACAGAGGGTGACGCTCAAACGAGACTGGGGTTCGAACCGCGCGTCAATTTTCGGGCAATTTCACGCCAATTTCCGGATTCCCGAATATCAACAGGGCGTTCGAGTCGATGGGACCGCGAAGAAGTCAAGCTTGAATTTCTTTAACGTCCTTTAAATTTAAACATATTCGTGTCTATACTATGTATATATATATATATACAAATGTTATACGTAATTTGGATATCCTCGGAGTCTCGGAGACACGCTCCGAGTGACCTCGACCGGATGCTCGGGGATTCACGGCGGAGGAAAAATTACGGCGTGCCTACGGTCTGCCGATTTTCTCGGTTAAACGAGGGAAAGGTTCCCCTTTTCCTCCCCTTTTCAACGCTTCGACGAGGCGAACCAAATTGAAAATTTCGTTGTGACATCCCCTCCTAACATTCACATTTCTTTCAAAAAGCGTGTTAAACGTCTCAGAAAAAAAACCAAAAAACACAGTCACCCTCGCACTTCCTCGAGCCTTTTCCGTCGATCGATCGCGACGAATTAATTTGTAATTTTTTTCTTTCAAATCGATTTCAATTAATTTCAAAACTAATTTACCTTGCCGCATATATTCTCGTATGCGCGCTAACGCGGTAATTTACCTCACAAAATATTGCCATTATATCGCAACAAAAATCAGCGTCCATTACGCGACCGGTCGTCCTCGAACTCGACTCAAATATATACATATTTTTTTCCACTTTTTTTTTATTCGTCGCTCACACTCGTTCCTCTCAACTTACGGAACACGTTATTATACCTCATCGCCCAAATCGAGAATCGTGTATTCGACTTTTCGATATGTCTATTATTATTTCGTAATATTATTTCTTATACACGCGCGTGTTTACGCCCACGCACGTGTCCCGTGTCTCTCATACAACGGTACAGTAAAGTGCCTCGTGCGATAGTCTCGAGCGTTCGCGTGGTCTAATGAATCCAATGGGTTCGCGATCGTCAGATGTTCGCTTAATTTCATTAACCCTTTTTGGCATCGCTCTATATCTAAAGATAAATTTCCGCGTTGATTCTCGTCATCGCACCCCTTGCTTCTTCGTCTCTCTCTCTCTCTCTCTCTCTCTTCATCTCTATCTTCATCTCTCCTTTCTCTCTTGGTTTATGCGAAAGCTTCTCTCAGCAGCTCTCGTGAGCCGAGCACTTCGCTCGCTCTTGAGTGAGCATCGGCAAGCACTGGAGCATCGTACCCTCAAGCTTTTCTCTCTCTCTCTCTCTCTCTCTCTCTCTCTCTCTCTCTCTCTCCCTGGCGCATACAGATTCACCGACACACATACACGAGAATACGCACACATTGGGATTTTAGAACGTGAGGAAATTTCCTCACGTACCGAATATCGAAGAGCCGATTATTACGTTGTACGAGAGTCCTCCCCCACACTATATACGCCTCGATATACATATATATATATATATGTATATTTAATATGTGAGCGCCATAGTTATAACGACGAGGCGTCTCCGTATTCCCATATTGACTCCTCCGGCTCGATATATATTCCATTTATGGGGTCTATATATATAACTCATGTACGAGAGAGTGAGAGAGAGAGAGAGGTGTTCTCAGTGCCACGAGAGACGAGCGAGGACAAAGAGGAACCGGAAGTGGCGAACGTCTGAATATGCCCGGTCGTCCAGGACTCTGGCCGGTTTATCGTTTCGCATATATATATAAGATTTACAATACAGATATATATCTATATATATATATAGATATATATCAGCCTATACACAAAAATATATATATATGTAAAATCGTACATATGCGCACGTGTATATTGATATATTATTTATAGATATATGGAAACGTATGTAGGGGTTTAGGGGCGTGTATGCAGGTATACAAATATATATAATATATATATAGGAGAGGTGACGTAAATACGTTGGTGCTTCTGTCTCTCGGCTCCTATCCGCGCGTTCATCCACCTAGGACCTTGAGCCACGCGGCAATTTTTTTTTAACTTTTTTATTTTTTGCACCGGGACTTTATCCGACGACGACGACGACGACTGTCTCTCTCTCTCTCTCTCTTTCGACTCACGGACGAGACGATCGATCCTCTCGCGACGAGACGAGGTAGAACGAAAACTCGCGGACGAGTCTGACAAACTGACGAATGTTTGTTACAGTGCACACGGTATGTGAGACTCACATATATATGTATATAGTATATAGACACATACAACGTAGAGTCACGGGTATATATTTATATCTAGAGACCGTGAAAGCTTTTGTCCTTTCTCGACAGACGACGACCCTTAAAGTGAGACCTGTTGTTTTTTTTCCTTATTCCTTTTTTTTTTTGGCTCTTCTTTTAGTACGTCGAAAGACCTTGTACGTTGCAACGAAAACTGCAGTATCGATCGAGCTTCGTTATTTCGTCGCTATCGAAACGCGTCGGTGGAGTTTTTATTTTTTTTCATTGTTATTATTATCGTGAAACCATCGTTTTTTTTGCTTTTTTCGGTCGAATAAATTTTCTTAATTTCGTAATTCGACGACACGCTTGACTTAAGGGGGAACGCGATGTTTGGACGAGGGTAAAATGAGAAAGTAATTGAGAAATATGACTCGTTGAGTCCGCAGGGGATGGGGGTGTAAAATGAAGACCACGAGGAAGAGAGAGCGGGAGAGAGACTACTTAAAGACTTCGGTGACGTTTCGGTCGAACGAAACGCCCACGGGGTGAAGAACTACCCTCGTCGTAAAAGCCACCCTGCGTCAAATGTACTCGATATAGTTGTCGACCCTCGTTTATCTATCTATATCGCGATATTCTTAGCGAAGGTGGCACGATGCGACGTTTTGCACATCGAGGCTCGCAATTAGAGGCCCTCCCTTAGTTTATAAGTCGGCCAGCACCCCAAGAACGTACCTACACATAGCCACCTGGTACACGAGTCGTCCTTTCGCATCGCTCGTACGTGCCGTTGCAGGTGCATAGGACGATTGTTCCGACCTCTCGTGCAACGGACGATCGCGTGTCGAGCTTGAGAAAGTCGATCGTCTTAGGAATAATTTATTTTTATTTATATTTGATTTTTAATGCCAATTGTTTTTTTTTGTTTGTTAATGAGAGAATTATTTTTTCACGAACCGTTTATTCGTGCTTTTGTTAATACGAATCTTGCTATTTCATTATTTCATGACTTCGTTCGCTTCATTTTTTTTTTCGTAAAGCTATTAACCCTTTTTCAACCCTCTCGCGGTTTTTGAAAAAAAAGTAGAGAGAGAGATAGAAACATGCGGAAAATAACAATTACAGGGCAGACGTAGTGTTTTCGAGTTTAATGAGAAACGAGGGCGACTCGTGATTGGCTCTCTCGAAATGAGTGATGGAGGGGGTGGGGGGGGGGGGGGGGGTGCAACAACGAAAAAAAATTCCCGTTAACGTTTGCGGCGCGTAAAAAATACACCGTATACAACCGAGACGAGTACGAGACTCACGACGTCGTTAGAAACGTAACCTACCTCTCGTACCAAAAACCCATCGTAGTTTCGAAACAAACTTCCCAAAAAAAAAAATTCCCTCCATTTCGCGTGAAAACCACACCCCATAGAAAATCTTAACCCGCAACTTTTCTTCAAAAAATCTCCCGTTAAAATAATAATAACAATAGCAAAATTCTCTCCTTCATCGAAAATGTAGAAAATAAAATCGTTTTTTCGCCCCTATAAAAAAATTGTAAAATTTACGGGAAAACGTAAAATTCAATGAACGACCCGGAGTCCGAGAAACGTCGTTACAGGAAGGACAAGAGGACGAAAAACGATGGGAGAGAGAACGAGAGAAAGAGTAATAAAGAGTGTGGCTGGGGAATAGCGAGAGTGGCGGAGGGTCGGGGGGTTGCGTGTGGAGAGGGAAGGGTTACGAGTTTTACGTCGTTTTCAGGGTTGTTTCCCGAACAGAAGCCGTACACCAGATGGCCGCACGGTCGTCTCGGTGTGCGTTCGACGATGCACACAGACACACATCGGTATCGTAGGAACGCCATGCGTTCGTTGCATTCCCTGTAGGATATGCGTTCGTGTCGTGCGAGCGCATACGACGCGTATGCGTAAAACGCACGTAGCACGTAGGTGACGAAGTACTCGGGGTGCTACGGCTCTCGTTGAAACGGGAGAACCGAGGTAGAGCGAGAAGCTTTACCCGTGCCATTCGTTGATTATCCGGACGTAATATCGATTACTCGACGGACTCGATTCTAACGGGTTACACACACCGGGGACTACCCTTATACATTTCCTTTCTCCACTGCTGTATTGGCGGAATTAACGTTTCTTCTTTTTTTTTCGATAACGATCGACCATTTTGTATAAATTTGTTTTTTTTCGTTGGTTACTTTTATTAGAAGAAATATTTTTTTCATTTTGTCTTATTATTTTCTTTATGTTCGTTGTTCGATAAATTTTCATAATTTATCGGATCGATTACGTTTGTTGATTAATTAAAATAATCAAATTTTCTCATTTTCGGAATAATCAATCTCGAAATTATGAATTATTTATCCCACCCGCTATAATTTCAAAATAAACATGTCACCCCCCCCCTCCAACTCCTTAATTAATTTCCATAAAAAAAGAGGGAAAGTCGTATCCATCGCCCACTCGTAGTTCTAATCGATCGTCGCCCGTGCCATATATCACTCCGAATTATCCAGCTCGATCGTTTCCGCCCTCGCGATTCTTCCAGGACGCGAAATCTCCGGGTGAAAACAGAAAAAAAAACAAAAACAACATCAACAACCGCGTCTCGCAATCTCGCAATGTCGAGTCGAATTCGAGCGTGATAATATGCCTTACGGCGACTGAAATCGGCAAGTGGGTAAGTGGAAACGACTTCCTCTCCGTGCCGTAAAGGGAAGAGCGAGGGGTGTAGGAGGAGGAGGAGGAGGAGGAGGAGGAGGAGGAGGAGGAGGAGGAGGGAGATCTCTTTGTCGTTCTTGTCCGACCTCGTGGTTTAACCAACACGCGGTACCGATCGCCCACGTGTGTGCGTAACCGAAGTATTCCGTGCACCAGTACTCTACGTTCCGTACACACGCGGTGGTGCGTATATACTCCTCGTCCGTGACTCTCGTTTCGCAGTGGATCGTACAAAAGAGGGCTCTTACCGATACCTCGCGTATATTTCGCGCACGGGTGAGAGAAAGAGCTACGGGAGGTGAACGCGTGTTTGCGAATGTAGAACTACGTCCAGGAGAGAGAAGCGCGATGAGTGAGAGAGAAAGAGGGAGGGTGAGAGGGAGAGAAAGAGAGCCGTGGAATGCGTACAACGAGGCGATGCGACGATAATAATACGATGAGAACTATCCCACGCGCCCGGTAGAGAGCCCAACGACTCGTTTAGGCGGAGCTCCGAAGTACCAAGAGCGAGCGAAAAACAGTACAACGCACTGGTACCTATAACAGGTAAAACCCCCCTCGGACAACCCCTCGTCAATGGCTAACCCGAATGGCTTATAATAGTTCGAAATACCGCAACGATGACGCTGACTGGGCTACCGCAACCATCGACTCTATCGAACTATATTTTAATTAACGTCGCTCTATTCCCGGATTTTTTTTTATCGAACGACGAAACTCGAGCTCTCTCGTTCTCCTCGATGGTAGGACAAAACCGTGCAATCGAGGTGAATCCACTAGACTTTTACACCGGTGCGTCATTAGCATCTCTTTCAGTTTTTTTCGACGCACTCGTAGAACACGGTTCGTGGGGGGGGGGGGGGGCATTTGAGTGGGATCGAAGACTTCAAAGGAGTCGAGGATTTAGGGGTTGGGCGTAGGGTAGTTTGTAAAAGATCGG